>JAXCHB010000043.1:5555000-5930000 GCA_036926305.1 Uropetala carovei
TCAAAAAAAAATAAAAAATATCGCACTAACCACATGGCTGGAATCCAATCAATAATGACATCGCGTACAAAATTTAATTACACCTAAAAAAATCAGTGCACGAAGATAATTTAACAAGTGGGAGAAAAACTGCATAGAATTGGATAAGGCGTTCTTTTCCACCGACTGCCATCTTTCCATTGGAGTAAAGAATCGCAGATGCGCTGTATTGTTGGTTGCCTACATCTGTTAGCAGTATGTACTTTATAGAAATATTTTTACGATTAATCCCTATCAACTTACCCTATATCCACCAAAGTTTTACCATACGTGTCTCTTATGTAGAAATGTCAACTCTAAAATTTTGGCGTCCGTAACTTACGAGATGTTTTAGTTATTTTGTACACGGACAGACAGACGGATGAACCGAATACATAAGCGATTATTTTTAGAAAAGCAACGCTAAAATCGAATCAAAGGATACTTTCCATATCATTTGCTTTAAAAAAAATCGGTACAACATACATTGTACAAACTTTATCATATATGGGTACTAATGCGTCGTTTAGTTATCTTCAGAAAATCAAAATCCTATGAGCCTGTTCATAGAAAATCCAATTTTTGTTAAAGTTGCCCAAGAATAAAGTAGCCTTATGTTCACTCATTGAGAAAAATGAAATAAGTTGTACTATTGTAAATGTATACTCAAGTAACTGTACGTAATTTGATGAAAATCGTTAGAGCCGTTTTTGAGAAAATCGAATTATTGTTAAAGTTGCCTAGAATAAACTAGCCTTATATTCATTTTTTGAGAAATATGAACTATACAGTATTGTTGAAGACGTAAACTCAAGTAACTACGAAATTTGATCGAAGTCGTTATAGCCGTTTTCGAGAAAATCGGATTGTTGTTAAAAATGCGTAGAATAAACTACTCTTAATTATTGAGCAATGTCAACCATTTATTCATATACTCTGCATAGTATGATAAAATGCCTAAGTACGAGGTTTCATACATTTTTGCTCTACCGTTTAGGCTCCAAGGCCAGTAACAGACAGACAGATAGACGGCACTGCGAAAACCACTTTTTCGGATTCAGCGACACCTAAAACGTACATTTCCGTAAAAATTTCGAGGTCGAATTTTTTCGCGATATGAGAAAGTAAAAGCTAAACGTCATCCAATGAATCGAACCCTATACAATTTCATTTTGTAACAAAAAGCTCAATCGATACGATACGTCCCTCCAATAGCCATAAAAACAAATCGGTACAACATACATTGACAAATATTCTCATATACTAATGGGTCGTTTAGTTATCTTTCGAAAAATATGAACTATGTAGAATCGTTATAAACATCAACTTAAATAACTATACAAAATTTGATTAAAATCGTGTTAGCCGTTTTTTCGAAAATGCAATTGTTATTGAAGTTGCCCAAGAATAAACTAGCCTAATAGTCACTCTTTGAAAAAATGAAATATGTTGTATTACTTCAGACGTAAACTCAAGTATCTGTAGGAAATTTTATCAAAGTCGTTCAAGCCGTTTTTGAGAAAATCAAATTATTCTTAAAGTTGCCTAGAATAAACTAGCCTTATATTCATTTTTTTTGGAAAATATGAACTACGTAGTATTATTGAAGACGTAAACTCAAGTAAATGTACGAAATTTGATCAAAATCGTTAGAGCCGTTTTTGAGAATCAAATTGTTGTTAAAAATGTGCAGAATAAATTTCCCTTGATTAATGAGCAATGTCAACCATTTCTTCATAGCTTCTACTCTGTGTGATAAAAGTGCGAGATTTCATTCATTTTCACTCTACCGTTTAGGCTCTAGATCCGCGAACAGACAGACAGACGGCATTGTGAAAACCACTTTTTCGGAATCAGGTACACCTAAAACGTATATAATTTTATCAAAATCGTTCGAGCCTTTTTTGAGAAAATTATACGTCTGCAATAATACTACATATTTCATTTCTCTCAATGTATGAATATAAGGATAGTTTATTCTTGGGCAACTTTAAGAAAAATTGGATTTTCTAAAAACCGGCTGATACGATTTTCATTTTCTAAATATAACTAAACGACGCATTAGTATATGAGAAAGTTTGTACAATGTATGCTGTACCGATTTTTCTAACTTGTTTTTTGGCTATTAGAAAGACATATTGTGTCAATTTTAATCCGTCCGTAAGTCATGCACGATAAATTTTGAATTAATCACACTGATATCATAGTGATGAAAATTTCAGTACCTGGAACAGAGAAATGAGTATCCTTCGATTAAATTATAATTATTTAAGGTGACGAAATTAATTTTGGACTCCCATTAAGCACAACTTCTCTTCCTATTCAAGAATACGCGTTTCAATCTGTAAAAACTTAAAACATACCTAACGCATGTGTGTCAAATATACACAACAATGTTTTAAAAAACATGCGCATTCAACGAATGTAGATTCTTAAAAGAATAATACTCCGATAATTCTCTTGTAAGCAATTTACCTTGCAAACATTGGAAAAGGATTGGTTATTAGGAAGAAAATTAAAAAAGATTATCAAAATATCACTCTCCTAAACACACGCCCGATATCGACTTCCCCATTTTCATTCCAATCCTCTAAAAAAAAGCCAACTTTTAGAATATCTTGCGCAAGCATCCGCGTAGAAGTAATCTTTGAAAAAGGCAAGAAGAGCGTGGTCCCAAAACCGTGAGCTTTGGAAAGCATCCAAGAAGAACAAGGCGGCAGGAAAAAAAGAGAACTTGGAAACGTAGATGGCAAAGAGTCAAGTTTTCGGCAAGACTTATTCTTAAAGATGTCCTACCTACGTTACCAATCCATCTGGGATACATAAAAAACCCACGACATAACGATGGTCTCACACATGCAACTCGTCAGATGAATGCAAATACCATACAAACAAAGTTGATTTTGATACATAGTTAGAAGCGTTCCATTTAAAATAAAATAACGACATTGAAATCAAAACACGACGGATTAAACGGAAAGCGAGAACGGAACGGAATGAACATACGTGAACGCACTCTCACGCGCTAAACGTGTGTTCCAGCCACCACAGGAGCGCGTCAGAAGCAGTTTAATCGCTTCACGCGTCTTGCTACAAAGGGACGGCGGACGAAAAGCCAGAAAGTGCGGGCACTTTTCCCGCGCAAACTGTCTCGGACGCGGGAGCAGAGGAAGGATGAGAAAAGGAGGGGAAGGCGGCCGAGCCCGAAAAATCCACACTGCGGAGAATTGGAAGGCGGGAGAGAGAGAAGAGCGAAATAGATTGACCCACTCGCACATCTAAATGCCTCTCCCACCGTTAACGCGATTACGTGACCACCACAAACAAACTCCTTTCCCCTCCCCCTTCCCTCGGGACAACCCGCCCCCTCCCTCCCCTCCATAAAAACGCACAACAACTCACCGGACGCGTGTCTGCGATCACCGGTTTAGCTGACAGGAGCGCCGCCGTTACCAAGAGGGTCGCCGGTCCCATGATGCACATCTCGCTCCCACGAAAAAATGAGGAGTTACCCCGAAGAAGGGAGACGGAAGAGAAAGATAAGAGTTGTTGTGTAGTTTCCTTTTCTTTTCCCGTGCGCAGCGTAGATGACGCGTTCTGTGACCGATCGTCGCGGACTTCGCGGCGCATCTGGTCAAGGGAAGGAATGCCGGGTCGGGGATAGTTTGCGAGGGACGCCGCCGCGTGGCGCCACATGCGGGGAGAGGGGTTAAATCGATACGAGGGGAGGGGAAGTTCCCTCCCTGGTTAAGGGTTTGAGTGGGGCTCTCTCGAAAAATAAAAAGGAGAGAGTAGGAGGAGGAGAGAAAGAGGTGGAGAGGAGGAGAGGAGAAAGAGAGGGAAAACGAAGGGGGAAACAGAGAGAGGGAAGGGAAATAGGGGACCGGAGGGAGGGGAAGTGCAAAAAAGAAAATGAATGGAGGGAGGGCGCATCGTACCGCATAGCCTAGGAATGAATATTCCGATAGGTGCGGATGTAGTGGAGTGCGGGTCTTGTTCTCATTGGCCCCGTGAGGTGAATGCCGTTACGGAATGGAGTGGGGTTTGCTGGCAGGGGGTGCTTGCGCGCAAACAGCATGAGGCGTGTGTATGTGTGTTTCTCTCCCTCCCTCCCAAAGGGGGGGAGGGAGGGGGGGAGAGAAGGGGGACACTTCCTCCACCGCCGTGCGTGCACAGTATGGGGGTTCTAACCCTCCACCTACCTGCCTCACAAGAAACCGGCGTGAATATTTCAACGGAGGATTACTCAGGCAGTGTGAGGAGGTGGCGGAAGATCCTTCCTCCCCCTCCCTCCCCCCTTCTCCCACTCCCTCTCCCCAACCCTTCCGGTCGATAAAACACTTTTAAACTTTAAAAAAATACACAACCCTCACCTTGCATATAATTATAAAAAAACAAAAAGAAAAAACGCGTAGGTGGCGCGCGAGAGGGTAACCGATTCGTCCGTCACCTTTTTATTGAGAAAACAGCTGTGGGAGATTTAGTTTTTCCTTTGTTTGGCGACGCGAAGCGTTTGAGGGGAGGGAGAGTCGAGATATGGTGGTATGTATTTTCGGAGGGATCCGAAAAGGACTTTATAGGTTTACGCAAAGAGGAAGGGATGATCGAACCCGGTATCTCTTTAACACGAGGACACTACTCTTAGCCCCCCGGGGGCTATGTAACTGCTTCGCCTTAATGAACCTCTGGAGTCGCTTGGACACGGGTGCACTTCCTGCCGTATAACAATGCCTCGTGTACTGTCTCTCTCCGCTCTCTCTCTCTCTGCTCTTCCACGCACTCTTGCGGATGATTAGAATTCATCCTCACGCACCCGACTTGCGTCGAAAATAATCCCGTGTCATGCGTTGTTTTTTTCTCCCCCAAATTCCTAGCAACCATCGAAAAAATAGTGACTTCATAGGGAATGTTAATTCTTTAGTTGTCTATCCAACATCTCCAAATAATGCTAGGCTAATTTAACGATTTTGGTAAATTGAGATGTAATGCAATAGACCCACTCTCCGACCCGCGGGCCACATCCGTCCCCCAATTAGTTTCACAATTAAAGGACACTATGTAACAAAATAAAAATGTAAAGTTATAAAAACAATATATTTTGTGCTTAACTCTCTAATCCTATAATATATTAACGCATTTAAAACAAATCAGGTAATTTCGACTCGCAACTAAATCCTTAATTTACTTAAGTTATTCTTAAACTCTATTTTCGACTGGGTGTGGTCCTCTAACAGTACGAAATTGAGCTACGTGGCCCGCGATGAGTGCAGTAATGCGTTACGTGGCCCTCGGGCCGAAAAGTTTGAACACTGCATTCGACCAGTGGTTCCCAGAGCCTTTTTCAGCCAAACGACCCCCTTTTGCCGAAAAATACTGCTTTGCACAGCTGGAAAAAAAAAACTATACGCAAACCATATCTCATGCTAAAATACGTCTTGAGTATGGCCTGTTCGCCTCATGTCATGTCCCTTATGATACAAGATGCCAGTTTCTGATGTTCCCACCTGCAATACCCTTGATATCTAGCGCCCCCACAAAATTCCTTATCGCCACTTGAGGAGAGGCAGTACCGCCCACTTTGGGGCGGGAAAGCTTTTCTGCATGGATGGATCGCATTCGTGGTAGTGAATCCTTCGGTGGGCCGCATTAGAATTAAAGTCACCTATAGATTATTAGGAACCACATGAGCGAAAATCAAGTTAAAATTAGGTTTTTAGGGTTAATATTTCAGTGATAAAAATCGCGTTGGAATTCAATCGTAGAAATAATTTTGAGGATAGATTTTAAAAAATTAAAAAGAATTTATTCAAACAGAGAAATGAATGAACAGGAAGTCCGAACTAAACGCTAGACATTTTAAAGAGATTTTGACAGATAAAACTAAAATTTGGTAGGTAAATCTAAAAAAATAAATAAAAACGTTTTGAAAACTATAAAGCACTGTCGTGTAGACCGCAGGTTGGCCACTCCTGCATTCGACCAGCGGTTCCCAAACTAGGTGTGGTGTGGTTTTTAGTATTAAAAAATAGACGGTTTGAAGGTCATGATAGTTAATTATGAGTAAAAATTTCCTCTGATTAATTGATTATGGCGTTTCACCAGCAATGGACCGAAAAAATGTTATGACATTCTAAAGTATGCATATAGAACTTTGTGGCGAGGCGGTTTAGCCACGAAATTATCTTTGAAATTTCCCGTCGAGTTGATATTGAATTATTTAATGTACCCACTTAACGAGGCTAAACGTTTCAAAGTAACGGGAACTCATAAAACCGCTTCTAATCTAATCACATCTTTTTTTCTCAGACAAACAGAAACTAAGCAATCTCTATCAGTTTTGGCAGCGAAAGATTGCGAGAATAAAATACATTGGACGTATAAGGAAATGGAAGAAAAAACAAAATTCGCTGATGCATGAGGATAACAAAGAGATTCGGAAACCTCGGCATACGTAGGCAGTTTTAGAAGAAAATGAGATTGAGCGAGTAGGGGAGGGAGATTAAGTGAAATGTAAAGGGAAATTTAAAGGTAAGTAGAGGAAGTAACGGACTGAAATTGTGCGCGTAAGTAACAAGTGCTACATAAATATAATTATGCTACACAGTAAACTTCAGTTTTTCCGGATGCCTCTGGACCTAGTCTAATCAGTTTATTCGGATTTTACAGTGGGTCATTATGCCTATTTGCACGTATTATATCGTCACACAAATTTTAAAAAAATAAGTCATTACTGAAATAGTATAGAATACATTTAAATTTACCGGTTAAGTAACTCGAGTAATACCGTACTATGTTTCAAAGCCTTAATTAGGTATGGGGCAAATAAATATCGCAAACAAAACACTTAAATAGAAACTTTATATAAAAATTCCGGATAATCAGGATATTACCGCACATTGAATATAGCGGTAGACTATGTCCTAGTCTGAAGGTGAGCTGCATATTCATTTGGATTTTAAATAGGTTACGATAGAGCTGTGGATAAGTACTTTGACGTCCGCAGGCGAGAAAATGTCACAGTTAATTTAATCTCGAAGAAAACATTTGAATCCATCCAGAAATTCCGATAAATATTTTTAAAAAAGGTAGAAATGTCGATTCTTCAATCTTCCAAACGATGCAATACTACTGTAATAATCCTTGCTCCCGTATATCTTTCAGCGTACTTTTGTTAATATTCCCATTTAAGTAACGTGACTTGTGAAAACAACAAAAAGAAAACATAGTGATTCTGATGCAGAAAAAGAAAAAGTAAGCAGTGAAGACAGTGTAGATGTAGGCTTAGCTACAAGTTCTAGCATTGTAAAGTGTCTTCCAATGGAAACTGAAAATAATATCAATGAAATAGAAGAGACTGAAGAGCATTTTCCTAGTTACTTGACCAATATTCAGTGGTATGAAAAATTAAAAATATATGACTGGTTAGAAATTATTAAAAATGGCCTAGGATGTAGTGTATGCAAGTCTGTAGTTAAACTAGAACCAATGACGGCGCAAGGCCTAACATTATCAAGTGAATGGGTTAACGGTACAATTAAAGAGTATGGTGATACAAAGGAGAAGAAACAACAATCAGTGAGAAAAAACTTTAAGCCCATAAACTTTCAACTGCTCATTTAAAAGGCTGTGAAATAACTTCCCTAGCAGAAAAGAAAACCATAGAAAAATTGAATGCTAAATCCCAGTCAGAACAGAACAGAACATGCAAATTTTTCAGAACAGCCTATCACATTGCTAAGACAAATCGCTCTTTTTCCGATTTCCCAGCATGAATTGACCTTCAAGTTGCTAATGGTTTACACATGGGACGAATACTACAATCTGATCATTCTTGCACAGATATTATACATCACATTGCAAGTGAAATGCGCAAAAACTGGTGAAATATATTCTGGACAATGATCTAAAGGTAGGCTTTATGACTGTTGAATCTACCACTTTAAGTAAAAAGACTGCGTTAGTTACATGCTTGCGCGTAAAATTGCCTGAATCAACAGATGCAAGTAGTTACTTCTTAGACATAGTAGAACTGCAGAAGAAGGATGCAGCTGCCATTGTGGAAACATTTCCGAATATTCTTCATACACACGGGTTTAATAACAAATTTTTGATGAGAAATTTTTTTAGCATTTGCCTGTGATGGCGCTTCAAATGTGCTTGGTAAACATGCTGGGGTAGATAATAAGCTTTTAGACCAGTTTCCTGATCTTATAGTTTGGCATTGTAGCAATCATCGATTAGAATTATCTGTTAATGATGTCGTGCGTGAAATTTCAGCAGTTTGTCATATGAGAATGTTTTTTGACAAACTATACGCCATATACAGTGCATCTCCAAAAAATGAAGTTGAGCTTACGTCTGTTGCACAACAGCTGGTTGTTACTTTGAGCTCAATAGGACGTATTCTTGGAACAAGATGGGTATCTTCAAGTCTATGAAAGCCGTTTGGAATAATTATAAAGCTCTGAACTAACACTTTCACGAAGCCTCTATAAATCATGAGCGTACAGAAAGGGATCGATGTCAATATGCAGGAGTTGAGAAAAAATTAAATGATAAAAATTTTGTTCTTAGTATGGAACTAATGCTTGATGCATTAATCAAGCTTGAGCATCTTTCAAAAAAATTACAAGATAGACGAGTTACGTTACCAGAAGCTCATCATCTTATCAACTTAAAGTTCCATGTTTTCCAGTCAATGGCATATAATTCAGGCGAATTTTATGAAGCGGCACAAAATGCATGTAGAGATTTGGAATTCCATGGAATCAAGTTAGAGCATGGAAAAGTACCATAAATCAATCAACAGCAGTTTTTTTCAGAAGCTAAGTGATAAAATAAGTAATCGAATGTTTACAACAGGAGCTTCGCGCATCACTTCTTCAAGTGAAATAGATAAACAAATGAACAGAGCTAAATATGATGAATTAATCAACAGTTTGGAAATTTTCGATTATTCCAAATGGCCCAACAAAGACTGCGATCCCTGTTTTGGAGACAAGCAAGTGCGAGAGCTTTCAAAAGTGTTCAAAGTCTGTGAACTTGTATTCGGTGGTAATTTTAATAATATACCAAACGATCTGAAGCCACTGAAAGCTGCAATAAACACCTTAATAGTACCAACAGCAGAATGTGAGCGATCATTTAGCAAAATGAACATTATTATCTCTTCTACGCGAAATTCATTGCTATTGAAAACGGTAACTAGTCTGATGTTTGTCTCAATGAATGGACCACCAGTTTTGACCCCAAAGACTATGTTAAATTACGGCTAGAAAAAGGTCGTCGAGATTTATTTATAGGTAAATGCTGATAATCCTTTTACCTTAATTCTTGCGCCGACTTGCTACCATCCCACTACTTTTCTCCCCCCACTTCGAGCACTGGGAGTAGATATGTAGTATAAGGGAGATGGGGAAGGGATAGGAGAGGGATTTAGAGCGCGAGGGCTGTCGCATGACGTCAGAGAAATTGGGGATAAATCTGCCGTAGCTGAGCGTAAAAACCATGGGTAGCATTAGATGAGACCGTTGCGGTAAAAAAAAAGGATATGAAAAATACTTTGGAAAATTAACGAAAATGAAAATTAATCTCCCTTAGAAACACGCTAAACTGTGAGGTGCATTACCCAGGGCCAATTTCTGGAGCATCGTTATACGTTTTCGGAAGAAAAAAAGCAACAATTAAAGGAGTATCCTGGTAACTAGGATGCAAAGGTCTCAGGATATAGACTAAAGCCAAGGACGCCCGGATGTTATAATGCGCCACAGGGTAAGATTTAAAATTAATCCTAATGCCACTTCAGGTTATGCTGTAATATTTTATACTTACAGCACATGTAGAATTGTGTATTACATCAAGTTCTAGAACTGGATAGATTTTATTCGAAGCCTTCAAGCCATTTTTGAGAAACTCGAAATTTTGCGAAAATGAACAACAATGGACAACATCCTCCATTGTTACGCTATACAGTGGCGGGTTACCGCACAGGCGCATGAGGCGCTCGCCTGGGTCCTCGACACTTCTAGGGGCCTCAAAACCGTCAAAACTCGATTTTTTTTCAATATTTTATTTAGTAAAATATTTATTTGCCTTAATCTGCCACTGACGCTACATGATTAGTGCCAACAAGGCTTCTGTTTCGGGTAAAAACCTTATAAAAATAGGAGCTTTCATCATAATACTTAAAAGAGTTTAGTCCTTATGGACGTGCAGAGAAGGCATACTACAGGCAGACGGAACCATAGAAAAAACATTTTTGGACCTCAAAACGTGCATATTCATCAAAATCTCATTACTTTTCATATGTAATACATCGGGTGTGAGAAAGAAAAATCTGATGTGTCACGCACATTACTTTCACCATACAGAGTAATGAGCACGATTGCTCTCAAGAATAATTATAATTAAATACACTTTCGAATATCTTTTTTTTAACAACCTAAATAACGTCCACGGCGAAAAATACTTTGAATCGCTTTTCACGTTGAACAAACAATAAGCAAACAAAATTGATAGCTGTTGCTACAGATAAATAAACATCGATACGCGCAATTAAAATGACCCTTGACAGCGTACGCATTGCTATCAGCAATTAGAAAATTTTATCACAGCAACGGAAACAACGGCGACGTACGTAACATAAACGAAGACGAAAAATCAAAACATTTCTCAAACGACAAATTTCATGAAAAAATGTTTCGAACTAAATCCGCAGAAAATGAAATTTTCGACAACTTTGATGATCACAAATATTTACACGGATGTGTGGGAAAAAACGGAAAGATAAAAACCTCCACATCCGGTTGGGCGATTTCAGCCAAACAACGTATGGAGAAAGCAAAAAAATTTGGCAAACAAAAAAAACGAAGGAAATCGCGTAAGAATATTGAATTTGTGTCTTTTTAAAAAAAACAGCGAAAGGAGGCGTGGCGTGTCCTCACCTCCTCCCTCAACCTACTCTTGATGATCCCATTCTGTACGCTTCACTCACACTCGCCCTTTCCTGTCCGAAAACCCTTCTCCCCTCATCCCTATACCTCCCTCCCCCTCCTGCGTACGCATATAACCTTTCTCATCGTGAGACAGGGACGGGTTCGCTCCTAATCCCTCGTCACCGCTAACTCCAGAGAAAGGGGAAAATCCTCGGGCTTCGTGAGCGCACGACGGACAAGCACGGGCGCAAGCAGCGACTTCAGCTATGGTAGACGTGAGCGTCCAGCGCATTAAGCGCACGAGATGTTTTCGGAAAAGGGCTAAGATTGAGCGATGCACGGTTCGTACCTTTCTCCATCCCCCTTTCTTTTCTCTTCCCTATACCAGTGGTCCTCAACCTTTTTACTTTTTCCATACGTGGTAATGGGAAAGTATTGTGTTCGTGAAGAAAATCGACTTCAAGATTTCAACGGAAATACACGTTTTGAGGTCCCTAGAACACGTTTAGACTATTTTCGGAATGTCTGTGTGTGCGTGCGCGTGTGTGTATGTGATTTTGGGCGCTCTAACTCAAAAAGTACTTGCCATACCCTTACCAAATTTCATATATAACACTTTAGCATGAGCACAAAGAACTGATTAGTTTTTGGACAATAACGGTTAACCAGAAGTCGAGGTTTATTCGGAACCCGATTCGGTTTTTGCGATACTTCTCCGTTAAAACATCATTATTGTATATACAATTCTATACAAAGATTATAGAGAATATAATTTCCTACGACTTTCATTTGAAACAATTTTCCATAGCAGTTATTGTTTAGGAATTATTTATAAATAATCGGTGTTTTTGGTTTCCGTCAAATATCTCCTTAAAAACGCCGTTATTGGTAATCTTCGTGAGGGCCAAAGTTGTACAGAATAATATTTCTTCCAGGTTTTGTTTGAAACAATTTTTCGTAGAACCATACATTTCGGAGATATTTTGCTTTTTCTTAATTTCCAGTATACAGCGCCACCAAATTATAACAGTGAATTCTGTAAACATATTCAAAATGCAATTTACGGCAATAAGAACGAGTGTATTCTTTTACGATACGAAATGATAATTTTGCCTCATAATGCTATTCATAATAATTTCAATGTCTATACCCCAAATATGGAGAAAGTCATGTGTTGGCCACATCAGATTTTTTTTGTTACGTCACCCTTATGTTCAGTCCATTCAGATAAGCATCACCCTGTTTACTCTTCCATTATCTTCAAATCACCTTTAAAGATATAATGGGATTTCTATTTCCACATAAAGATAAAATTCTGGCATTTAAATAAGCACGAGCGTTTAATCTCCTGGTTTTATTTACATTTATAAAAGGCAAAATATGGTACACTGTGAATTTATCAAATATTCGCGTCACCCCCTGAATAACCCTGGGGTGTCATGTGACCCAGGTTGAGGGCCACTGTCCTATACTCTCCTTACTCCACATCCCTCACAAATGTCCTCTCTCTCTATCATAATTTCATCTTATTTTTTTATTTTCTTTAATTATCTTGTCCATTGCTCATAAAATTGAAATATTCTTTTGTAAATCTTATATTGTTAAACTTGTATGTATTACTGTAATTCAACTATTGTTCTTTCATGTGTCTGGGGTTTTCGCAGGTTTTATTCCACCTCCCTTCCCTTCGTGGGTGTTTTCCTGCGTGATCCTTTACTAGGATGGCCAAGTCTGGTCTTTCCTAGGGTTTTTACCACAATTACTCTGTCCTTTTATAGAAATTTTCCGAATCTGCAATTTGGTGTTTTGCTTGTATGTTTTTCTGTTTTTTCTGGTTCTTTTCTGTGAAATTATTAGTACCATTTTATCCTCATTTGTAACTGTTGACGCAGGGTTAAATGTAAGAAGGGACTATATAGTCTCAATTTCGCCTTAATAAAGTCTGTCTGTCTGTCTCTCGCCGTCTATATCCCTCTTTCCCTCCTCTACTTCCTCTCTCTCCCTCACTATCTCTATCCATCCTTTCCTTTTTGTCTCCCATCCTCTTTTCATCCCCTCCTCCCTCTCTCTCTCTGCCTCTATCACTCCTCTTCATCCATATTTCCCTCTTTCTTCATATCCATCTCTCTTTATCCCTGCACACTCCCTCTGACCAACGCTCCCTCTCTCCATCTATACCCTGCCCTACCACCCATTCACTATCTCTTCCTCCCTCCCTCTCTCTCTCCATATTCCTATCTCTCCCTCTCTCCATCCCTCTCCTCTCTCCCTTTCTCTTTCTCCCTCCTATCTCCATCTCTCCGCATACCTTTCCTTCCCCCCCCTCTCCTTCTCCCTCCACTCTCCAGCTCTCTCCCTCCACTCATCTCTTTCCCCATCCCTCCCCTCCCCTCTCCTTATCTCTCTCTCTCCCCCTCTTTTTCCGCCCCTTCTTCCATTCCTTTCCTTCTCCCCCCTCCCTCTCTTTCCCCATCCCTCCCTTCTCTCTCTCTCTCTCTTCCTCTTTCGCTCTCCCCTCCTCGCTCTCTCCTTCCTTCCTCTCTCTCTCGTCCTCTTTCTCTCTCCTTCCATCCCTTTCTCTTCCTCTCCCTCCCTCCCTCGCCATTCTTCTCTCTCCTTTCTCTCTATCCCTCACCCTCTTCCTCCCTCTCGCTCTATCTCGCTCGATTCTGCTTCGATGCATCAAAACAAAAAAAAAGACAACTCATTTCCCCTCGACCGGAATCTCTCTGCCTCTCTCTCTGTTACAGTTTGGTTTTAATATTTCGTCACCTCAAACGGACTGGAAAAATTGAGAGCTGATATTTTCTTTGTTATCCAATTCCATTAGCGCGTTTTCCACGACAACGTTCAGCCATCGACGGACGGAGAAAAATTATCTCCGTCGCCGTTCATTAAATAATTCGAATATATACATATATAATTCCAATAAAAATAACGGAAACCGATGATGTGTGTGTACGAACGTGGATCATCGAATGTGTCACCGAAAACAATGAAGTACACGTGTTCACTTCATACATTTTTTAATTACTTGCAAGAATCGACTATTGCTGACCTACCATTGTTTATATCAAACCAGTGTAGTTTACAGGTGTCGGATTACAGAGTAAGGCAGCAGTTTCCAAATTAATTTGATCAGGGAACCCTATTGGGCTTCAAAAGTATTGACTGGACCCTTCAAAACATTCTTTTAGTATTAAAAATGTAGACACAAAACGTGTTTTTTTCTAATATTGGTAACTACAAAAATTAACAAAATCATTTAAATAAATAATAATATAAACTAAACAGCAGAAAACTCAATTATTTGATATGCAATGTTTTTACAATTTAAAAAAAATGATAAGGGTGTTTTTCCTTCTTTTCTTCGCAAATGCGTTTCCTATAAAGAATGATGCTGGAGAGCTGGTTTCTCATATAAGGCACGGTACTGAATCTGCCCCTGTATTTTGTTTTTGTCGGAGTTCTGTTACATAAATAACTTCATATTTTATATTTTAGAGCAATGAATGAAATTTTCCCCTCGGAAACCCTGCTTCCACCGCGTAGAACCCAAGGGATTCGCGGAACACAGTTTGGGAAACCGTGGTTGTATGATATACCACGAAATCTTTCTCAAAAACAAGAACAAACAATTTCGGAAGTTTATATTGAAAAGGAACCGAGGTCTCCTTACCTTTGATGTCGTATATTAACCAGCGGCGATAGACCCCCTCTGTTCCACGGTAAGAGAGTCGTTCCTGAGCCAACGCGCGCCATCACATTTCACACGCTCCATAATCCCATAACAACATAATCACATAACAAGGAAGAACTGGAAAAAGACCTGGATCTCGCAGAAAATTAGGAAACCGGAGCCGTGCAGCATCTGAAATGAAAAAAAAGCTGTTCAAATCGTCTCCTTATTTATTTCTGCGCAAAATTAGTTATTAAAATTAAATTACTTTAAAGGGAAAAACACCGTATTTACTGACTTCCTGGCATTACACGCGCACCAAAAAATTTAGGCGAGAAAAGTAGAAAACTTTTCAATTCTGGCGTAATCCCATGTTGCCTATTTAAAATACAGTTTCAACGACAGAAGATATTTCCTCACCCTTTTGCCTTCTACTCCGTCCTTCACGTGAACTGCCCCTTCCTTATTGCCATACAACGAAATATATCTTCTCAATGCAAAGATATGTATTCCGAGGAATAAGTGAAGTCTTAGGAAGATAAACGTGGCAACAATGGTTCGGGTCGTGAATTCGCAAAGTTCGTTTTCACTTTGCGCAACAAAGCTGTTTGAGATACATCTTTTTTCACTTTTTGTACCTGGTGATTAGGAAAGGTCAGAATCGCGTCTCTAAAATATTACACTAGGTTTTTCTAATAAGGTTCCGCTTAAATCACAATCACCATGACACCTGTACAGTGTTGCCACGTTTCTGACCTTGTTCATCTGGACATATTTTACCGTATACAAAATGTAATTGAATTAGCTAAATAAATTGCAACGTTTTAGTTCGAATAAAAGCTTAAATGGAGAAAGTAATGTTCTATATAATAATTAAGGTATGGTTACTGAACCGAGATCGCACGAAAGAAAGTACGCTCACAATTAAATTGGAATCTTTAAATTTTTATGCAAAGTTCAAAAACCGCTCAATTTCTAAATCGAGTAGGTTTAAACCACAGAGTAGGAATAGCACGTTAAAATAACAATTAAAAAAAGATACAAAATTTCGCTAAAGCTATTTTTCATTCGTATGAAAATAACTTAAACAATTAGCGCAAATGTGTTGATAACATTACACTAATACTGCGCAAGCAAATTATTTAGCTCATTTTTATGTATGTTCTAGCTTATTTCCCCTTAAAATTACATACGGGAATAATTAAATTTAAACTAAACGCAAACCTTTAGTTCAAAATAGCAACTTAAATTTAAAAAATCAACAGCTGATTTCCTACATCTGACGAATCTTACATAACAAACTTTAATTATATATGTATATCTATATGGCTACATTTGATGATTTTAACCAAAAAAAACGTTGAAAATAAACTCCAATCAGGCAAGCAAAAACAAAAGAAATCGCGAGCATCGTTTGAAAAACCTAATCACCACGTATATTTCCCATATAAAAGCATTTGACTCGAAAATTTGCAGGATATGCGAGTTTTCATGGAAATTTAAGTTTTTCATCGTTAGAAATACGTGAAAAATTCTCTTCTTTCAGATTCCAGACTGATATCTGGTCCAGATTTTCTTGACAGTAAATATATTCGTCTCTAGTTGCTACCTCCATTATAAATTCTATCTTAAAACGAAATCATCTTCTGAAGTATTCTGGGCGGAATAAACAAGTTTCCTATAAAATAAGGAAAATCTCTTTCGCTGTTTATCGTGAACGCGTACGGCGCGAAACCGATTATGACACGGCTGAAAAATCACGGTTTTATACGGAAGGATGAACGACGTAGTTGAAACCTTAATCGTTGGGAAATCCTATCTTCCTGCGAGATATGATGCAGTTGATACGCGTGTGGCCGCTCACCTCTCTCGGAACGCAAAAAAATACCACCGTCCAGCCGTCAGACGCAGTGCTACAAGCGCTGCGTTTTTTGGATGATTTATCTTTTAAAGTTTTCCGCCTCTTTATTTTATAACGTTACATATACCTACATCAACCCCTCTATATACAGTAGGTTCCGCTTAATGTGAAAACATTGGTCCAATGGAAATTGATAACATTAAGCGGCTGATGACAACAAATACGGCAGATTCAGAAAGTGATGACATTATATTAAACATTAAATAATCATTCAATTGAAAATTATTTGTTGATAATTTTACTCTAGTATTAGCTATTTAACAAAAATAAAAATGCACAATATTGAAATAACTCATTAAATATAAGTGACACTATTTGAAACACTATCAATACAATTACGTTTCATGTGAAATATTGCACAAAATACTAGAAGAAACTGAAGTCAATTATCTACAATATAAAGCTCAAGTCCGGAGTGGGTGGCGAAATTATTTGGTACTTACCGGCCAGACAGAGACTTGAAATTTGGCAAGATGATTACGTTAGGTGCACAATAAACGAAAAAACTCCGAAATCTTAATAATTCTAAAATTTAAGCGGCTTTTTGCCCCATTTTTGCCCCATAAGAATATGAAAAATATAAGGTACTTCTAGATGAGCTACAGACTTGAAATTTTGCAAGATTATAGGATATTAGAAACAACCGAAAGAAAAAAATCCGAAGTTTTAGAAGTTCCGAATTTTAGAGGCTGTTTGCCCCATTTTTGCCCCACATGAGGATAAAAATTATAAGACACTTCCTACCGAATGGGGATAACTGAAGTACCTACCCCATGAGATTTCTAACGTAAAAAAATATTTTCATCAAATCTGGTCATTAATTTAATTCATTAGTCTTTTCAAGTCATTTTGACACACTATACTGCAAAAGCGTTTTTCTTAAAATAACAAAATATCGAGAGAAGTATAAATCACACATCTGCAGCGGCTTTAATGACTTCGTGAAGATGAAGATGAAATAAAAAGGGCAAAATTGAAGATCAACGCTGGGAAAGACGGTGAAAGACGAAAAATTCGATTTCTTTATGAGGAATATTGTTCCGAATAATGCCAAGAGGGGATAACTCTGTAAGAACATTTTCGATATTTCTCCGAATATTTTGGATACGTTCAGAATTTTTGTCATAATTATATTTAAAATACATTACACAACAAATTCATGGAAGGATAAAAATCAGAAAAAATTTTTAAGAAACGTATCTTTAAAAAATAGTGTCTGTGGTAATCTCGTTACTCCCCTTAGTAGTCAGGGTTAATGATCCCACAAATATAATGAAATTTTCAAGTCTTTATCTGTAACCATTTCCTCAGAATCTTGATTTGAAATTTTTAAGCTTCCTAATCCAAAAATAACTGATAGATTGATAAGAGCCATCTACCTAATTCGAAAATAAATTTCCAAATATCTCTTAAAATAAAAAAGTTGATTGTTCACAGGCGGACAAGCAGACAAAGTGATCACAGAAGCACGATTTTTTTTCCTTAAAGAAAACGCGCTAAAAGTTAAGCTCCACCGAAAGTAATATTTACGGAAAAGATCGTTTTAAATTAAGCCATAGCTTAGCCCTGGCCATATTTCACGCGACGTCGTCGTATCGAATTATCGGCGTCCCTCGAACGCTCCCAGTAAAACGAAATATATCGACGAAAAAATATTATAGAATCGACGTAGTGTAAAAAGGCGATTCAATTAGCGATATATTTATTTATTTATTTTTTAATTTTAAACCGATTTTACGGAAGGAATATATATATATATATATACCTTCCAGAAAAAAAATATATCGTATATATAAATAAAGGACGCGAGGCCGCGAAAATAAAAGGTGCGTGCGCGTGTTCTTTAAGAAAAGAATGATAAAGAGAGAATTTCCCATCGTGGAAGGCGATAAGAGAAGAGGGACTGCAGCGGAATTTACGACGAGGCATCAAAAACTAGAAATCCATGGCTCCGATTTGAATCCCGTGGTGATAATAAAAAAAAAGAAGTCGACGTACATAAAATGCGACCGATGACATGAATGGGAAAATATTGGAAGAAATCTCCGGACGGAGACTCTGGTGGAGGGGGAGAGGGGGGAAGAATAGGGAGGGAATTGAAGAAAGGGGGTGGGTAAAGGAGGATCCGGAGAGGGCATGGTGAAAATGTGGAACGTCACACGTGGATATTGCGTTCGCCTTTTTTTTATTCGAAAAGGGGGAGCAAGGAACACCATCTCAAATAAAATAAACGAAGAAAAAAAATATATATCGTCGAAAAAATATCTGTTCCGATTATTCGTTGTTATGACAGCAATATCCCCTCCAATCGTTCTGTTACTATATAGTTAAATATACGTATACTTAAATGTAGTTCCTTCTCTCAAAATGCTATTTTTTGTGGTATCTTTATTTGTAGTCATCAACGTAACTATACTTCACGAGAAATAAGTTGGCCTCTAAGGAAGTGGAGGGTGGGAGCATTTGAATTGTACTTTTCAGGCTTGAGTCTATCGGAGCCTTGCGACGGTGCCATACTGTGCCTTAGTAGCGGCGCTTCGTTTTATCATTCAGTAGCGGGTGTGGACTGTAAGCGTGAATCCGACAACGTAGCTCCCCCTCTACTTTGTGGGCGTAAATCTGGGAGGCCAACTTATTTCTCGTGAAGTATGAACTCCCAACTCTGGGGGGAGGGGGACATCCCAAATGCTGAAAATATTTAGGGGGAACACCAAAATTTGAACGTCAATACATATAAAAGCGTACATCAGTATTTTTGTGCCAACGCTCAATTAGCGTCAATTAAGCCTTTCAATAGACCAGAAGATAGCGTTATTCGCTTCGCACTTTTGTTTAAGCAACGAAATTATTAATCTTTATACACAGAAAGGTAAATAGACACTGATAATTATTCAGGAAACTGCGTGTGGGAAGCGCTTACAACGAGTGGCCAAACAATTGTCGTCGGCCATTGTTGAAGTATTCGCTTTATCTAATATATAAAATTGACTTCGTCGTCGTCAGTGGGAAATCGGAACAATGTAATGTTATTTTTAACAAACTTTCCGAGTAGCTACAAGATTGACATTTGGTAGGAATGTTTGGTTCTTAAAGCAGAACCCATTTACGAAAACAAATTTCCAAAATCGACCCGGGTTCGATTTTCTCGAATGATTTAAATTCCTCATAAGATAACATGGAAAAATCGATATTTCGACCTACAACCTTATTTTATTTTGCTTATTAAAATTCATATATTTGACCTACGATTTTCGGACTTGGACTGTATTAAAGAAAAATAAATTCAGTTTCTTATTCTTATCGTCTTTATTCGCTTTCGAATCTAAATCTTTCGAATTTCACGTTTTAATATCATATTTTGACAAAATTTAGCGTTTTAAACGTGAAGTTGCCTTGCCAACCGATTACATTGTTAAACTCGAAATCCTATTACTCTCACGTATGCTCACGTTCTCTCCGGACATCCATGGACCCTCCCGGCCCAATTCATAGGTATCAGAGGTATCTCAGAATTAGTTTTTACTTTCTCCAATATACGTAGTATAGAGAACGTATTGTTTTCATGAAAAAATTCGACATCGAGATTTCAACGGAAATACACCTTTTGAGGTCTTCTGAACATGTTTTGATTATTTTCGCGATGATGTCTGTATGTTTGTCGGTCTGTTTGAATTTTATTCGCCAAAGACGTCTGGCATAACCCGGGCATCGCCGGGTACTTCCAGCTAGTTTGTACTATTTACATATGCCGCAAAATCGGTCGATGACATTCAGCGAATGATAAAGGGGGGCAAGGGAGGAACCGAGTACTTTTAAGAGGGGGCCATCCATCCCCCCCCTCCTTAGTTACGTCCCTGTTTGTGGTATATTTTGACATTGTTCTTAGAGACTTGATAATCCGTATCGTTTGCACAAATGAATTTTTTTAGCAAAATTTACATGAATTCCGTTATATGGTCGTGTGTGAGTATAGACTAATTGTAAGTATATATTACACACAAATAAATAAATATGCACACACGCGCTTATCCTTCTCGGTGATTCCCATCCCCATGCTCTGCCAACTTTTCTTTCACTTCTTCCTCACCCTTTTGCCTTCTACTCAGTCCTTCACCTGAACTGCCCCTTCCTTATCGCCATACAACGAAATATATCTTCTCAATGCAAAGATATGTATTCCGAGGAATAAGTGAAGTCTTAGGAAGATAAACGTGGCAACAACGGTACGGGTCGTGAATTCGCAAAGTTCGTTTTCACTTTGCTCTTTTTGTACTTGGTGATTAGGAAAGGTCAGAACCGCCTCTCTAAAATTTTTCACTAGGTTTTTCTCATAAGGTTCCGCTTAAATCACAACCACCATGACACGTGTACAGTGTTGCCACATATGTTTCTGACCTTGTTCATCTGGACATATTTTGCCGTATACAAAATGTAATTGAATTAGCTAAATAAATTGCAACGTTTTAGTTCGAATAGAAACTTAAATGGAGAAAGTAATGTTCTATATAATAATTAAGGTATGGTTACTGAACCGAGGTGGAATGAAAGAAAGTACGCTCAGAATTGAATTGGAATCTTTAGATTTTTATGCAAAGTTTAAAAACCGCTCAGTTTCTAAATCGAGTAGTGTTGAAACACAAAATATAAAGATCACGTTAAAATAACAATTAACAAAGATAAAAAATTTCGCTAAAGCTAATTTTTCATTCGTTTCCTTACTTGAAAATAACTTAAACAATTATCGCAAATATGTCGATATATATTTTTTCAAGATCTGTCCAAAGTCAACAACACACCTTGTTGGAGCAACCAACGTTGGAATCCCTATTAAAAGAGATTAACCCACGATTACTGCGGAAGGGTCTGAGAGACACAACTATGTTGCATATAGAAAAGATTTTAGAAACTTAGAATCTATGCGCTTGAGTAGCCTCGTAATTACTCTTGCAGAATATGATCGTAGCCATTTTTCCAATTATGAGTTAACACGTACCTGTTTTGCGCGGGTTTTATGTTGTGTAGGTTTCGCAATCCTAGCTGCAATAACCACGTTATTCTTTCGTACAATAGTAAATAAACATTTTCTGTTTTTTTTTCGAAATGGGAATCAATTATATATTTATTTTTAATGTTTTAAGCTGGAATGGAGTACCTTTGAGAAATGCATTACGACAGGACAAGTGAAGACCGGCGGATTAATTGCTGATAGTCTGCGCCGGAGAGAAAACGATATTCACCAATGGAAGGATTTAGAACAAAAATAACTAAATGACCAAAGGAAAATGTTAGAAAAATGTGCTCAGTGTGCCCAAAGGACAGGGAAATGAAATATGCCTGCCATGAGTGTTCCCAATTTATTTGCTTAGAGCACAGAGTATCCATGTGCTGCAAATATGCAGAAGAGACTTCCAATTTTCAATAAAGTCAGTAAAAATCGAATTTTTTGTGCGCCAGGTTTACCAACAAATAGAACTGATAAACAATGTGTAACAATTCTTCATCTATTACATTTGTAAATAAAATTTTTCGTAATATTTTTATGAAGCTCTTCCTTTTGTATTCATTAAAATCGAATGCCACTAAATATGTACTAATTTTTACATTTCAGAGCTGTTACTGAGGTCGAAGGTTCGAATCCCGCCTAGAACATGGATGTTTGTGTTCGTCGTGTCAGGGTTATACGTAAAAATGGTCAGGATTGTCCAAATATCGTCCTCAATAAGGATGGCTTATTATTATTGTAATTATTTTTTTTATTATTATTAATACAGGTGTCATCCACAAAGAATTACTAAATAAAACCGAATTGCATTTCCGTTCTTGTTGGTATTTCTTGGCAACGGCTATTCCTATGATAAAAATATACCCAGGAAAAATATTATATTTCCCTAGTTCCACAAATTTTATTTTAAGACTTTTTCGATATGATGGTTATTTAACGATATATGAGGAGAAGACCGTTTATAATCTCCAGTCAAGTGCAATTTCTGCTTTATGTAAACCACTTATGCAATTTTCTTATTGTTGTTGCCCACAATTCCTAAATGTCAAGTATCACGAAAATCCGTTCGGTAGAAGTCAAGAACGTACGTTCCTACGGACGGACGGACGGACGGACAGGCCGAAGTCAATAGTCGCTTATGCTGAAAACAAAACGCGCCTTAAAAAAGGGGTAATGTCACTCTTTTCAGCTTTAACAATCCAATCCCAGCGTACACCCACAGAATTAGGTAATCGGTTAAATTGCCCGGCATGGAAAAAATAATGTAAGCCACCGAACCATCAATTTAAATTGGAAGAATCACTGTCGCGAAAATCCTTTAAATCGCTCAAACTTCGATTTAATATATAGGAAAAATAATAACCCGTGGAGGAGAGAACCTGAAATATTACTATTATTTCAGGAATCAAAGAGGCGTACATAAACAGGATAAGAGCAGCGATTCCTGTGGTGATATGCTAATACGGGCCAGGCTCTGTTTTTTTTATTATTAATGTCCTGAAAAGTTGAGGACATATAGGTGTGTTTTTTGCACGTGGTTTGGGAGTGGTTTGGAGCAGATGAGAGGGGATTGGGTGGGTTAAGAGTTCTCCTTAGCGAGAGAGAAAAGAGAGATTATCTTTTTAGAAAAACAGGATGTGCGCTGTTCCGTGAAACCCCTTTCACAACCCTGAAAACATCGAGAAAAAAAGAAAACATGGGGGAAAGTAAAAATCCCCCGAGAGTAAAAAAGGAGGTGCCGCCCTGAAAAAAAAACGGCAAAAAATACCCTCGTCGGCTGAGCTAAAAACTTTATGACTACTACAAGTCCAGATGCGCCTCTCTTCCATTTTCACGCCATTTCGCGCCTTAACTGTGCTTACGTGCGGCAGCACGTTTTTTTCTTAATATTAAAGGTTAAAGTGATTATTAGGAAACGCTGTCATTATTACTGGCATATATATATAACTTTGTATATGGCAGAAACATGGACGCTAAGGAAAAATGATAATAAATACTTGGAAAACTTCGAGATGTGGACGTGGAGAAGAATGCTGAAGATAAAATGGACAGGAAGTATTACGAAGAATAGGAGAGGAGCGAACGATTATACAGTCTATCAGAAAGAGGAAGGCGAACTGGATTGGACATTACCTGAGAAGAGAGAGAATGATTAAAGAAGTGCTAGAAGGAAAAAGAGAAAGAGGTAGGAAAAGGTTTCAGCTGATAGACGACTTGAAAGGGAAAGAGAGCTATGAAGACATGAAGAAGACTGCGGGAAAAAGGAGTAAATGGAGAATCAGGTTTTAACCATGAATAATCACTGACCTGTCTGCGGTCAGACTACCTATGATGATGATATATGGATATAAATTTAGTTCTCTAAGAGCTAAATTAACAAAGGATTTTTTTAATCGACGAATACTTGACTTAAACGCTTGATAATCCTTTCTCAAGAACTCCACATGCTACTAGTATAGTACAGTTCGACTATTTTTATAGTTGTATTTTTTTATTTATCAAGACATGAAGAAGGCTGCGGAAAATAGGACTACATATATGGAGAACCAAGTTTAACCATGAATAATCACGGGCCTGTCTACGGACAGACTATCTATTATGATGATGATTTTTTATTGTTTACACAGAAGTGAGATTAGTTATTAATTATTTAAAATGAGAAAGGGAGAAATTTTTTTAAAAACGCGAAAATATATAACAAGATTACTTAATTATCGCTAATGAAAAGAAGTAATACATTAACAATTTTCTGTTCAAAATAGATACGTTCCAAGTTATGTATGGTAAAAAAAATGTGGGTGACATCCATAGCGGGACCATGTTTTGAGATGAAACAAAGAAAAAAATCCTTAAACCTTATAAAATTCAATGTTTTTTTCCATTCTCCTAGTGACAACCTCTATAACGGTTTCTAATATCCGATCTAATCTTAGAATTTAAAAAAATACTTATTTCAGGGATCGCATTCGATTTGACGTACTTATTCTTGTACATTATATCGGCATTCCTTTGTTTCCGGCTTTAACCGATGCAGCAAGTAGCGATCACTTAGCAGAAACTTCGAAAATAACAAATTTTAATTCTATAGCATTCTTTTATCCATGGGAATCTTTGTTAATAAACCGAGGGGAAAAGCATTTTTCATTATTAAGCGAAATCCTTTTCGGTAACCATATAAAGAACAGAATAAAACATTCAAAAATATCGATTTATAAAAATCGACGCAACGATATCTCACACGAAGAAAATCGACGTACCATCGCGTTCAGATACCGTAATTCCTAATTAGCCAACCGATCTTTTTTATTAGCGACCTCCCACCGACCATCTGCGCGCGCGTCAACATATATCCTTACTAAATTAGGGAACTACTGTTTTCCTAATGAAATCCGACGATAAAGAAGGGAGAAAAACAGCTTGAACGTTTCGGCAACGCGAAAATAGATGGCGTTTTTTTTGCTGCTCTTCTTTAATCGGTCCAGTCCCGCACAACCAAAACATATATTTAAAAAAAAATTAAAATAAAATCACTTTAAAATTATAATGAACCCGAAAACAAAATAAAAGAAGAAGAATGCTCGCGCCAATGAGCTTCGCTTCCTACCCATCGCGAATTATTAACTAATTAACTTTTGTTATAAGCGATGCTGAATGATATAGTGCTCTTTCCCTCCCGCGTGTCCCATGTGGCGCTGGCAGCCCTACTCTCCCAGTGGGGGAGGGAGGGGGAGGGGGTTATATGGAAGGGAGGTCTGGAGAGGTTGTCTGGGCCGTTAAACCGGAGAGTAACGGAGACAAAAACGCCATCTGCGGACGCATGTGCCCTCGTAGACCCCAGCGACAGTGGTGGCGGAAGGGGGAAGGAAGAGAGAGGGAGGATGCTCGCGGCGAAGAGAAGGACGAAACAAGCGAGAATCGGGACGTCGTGGAAGAAAGATATGATGGAGCAAACTGCATCAGGCGAAGAAGAAGAGAGAAGAAATTAATAACCGTTAGCGAAAGAAAGTTCGAACTAAAAACGATTCAAGCAGTTTGAATAGGTAAGGATTGTGAATCAAATATATAAAATTTGAACTGAAAGAAAAGGTTTTTTTTAAAATCAGGACGGTATAAATCGTAAGTGACAGGAAATTCGTCTCCAAAATTCCATAAAACGATAAGAAAAACCAAACGTGCGAATTAGCTACAAAGGAGCCGTCATCACTGTTAATCAATCAATAGTGGAGCTTTACCACTGCTGGTTTATCTACACTGATGAAGGCTGCTTTGTATCTGGAATGAGCATTCCAGCCGCGATGTGAGATGGGAATTTCACTGTTGGAATTACAGTGTTTCTCGCGACGTCCAAATTTACATAATGCTGAAGGAAAATATTATTAAATTCCAGGTTGAACGAAACATTTTCGAAATAAAAATATTTGCTTATTCTATCCTAATTCTTTCTTATTAGGATGAATTTTACATTTATATGAATGGTTATAAACTATTTAACTTCTACCAAAATCTTTCAATATTTTAATACCAAGTTCTGAGTGTCCGAAAAATAATTTATTTTTCAATTTGCTTTACATTAAACTGTAATTAAATCGTTTTACCTCAGGAGTCCTTCTTAATTCATAATTTATGAACTGAACTCTCCGCAAACTAGTCTCCGTCCGTATCATATTTGCTTCATTGCAAAAACAAATAGGGGAACATTTCGTATGCCACCCTGTATATATATTATGTAGTCCACTAACAATTACGGTTTGTATGTTTGTCCATAAATGGCGGTAATGAGCATTTATAGCGCTTGCGATAATTCGTGAAATGGTCATGGCTACAATATTTTTTCTTTGTTAACGTGTATCCATGGCCTTTTTGTCTCACATTCATATTTTTAAAAAACACGGTCTTTATGACTAGTGAAGTACATAAACTTCCAGTATTCAAAGGGTTAAGATTGTTTTAGTCAGGAATAACCTACATGCCATCCTTCCCATAGTGGCAATAATATTCAACTCCTCCGTAAGAATTCATTGTGCTAATCCTAGGAAGTCACCTCCTCCGTACACGTGTACAGAACCCGACTTATCTTTACTCACACATAAATTTTAGAGCCCGCTGTGTACCTTATTTTTCCTTAACAAAAAAATAATCCTAAATTCCAAAGGAGGCCGAAATACGTAAAACTGACCATTTTTTGGAGGATCCAACAAAGAGATCAGAAAATCAAAGACATTGAGGATGTTAATTGGAAAGGACTGGGGATAAAAAGGGAAGAATGTTCTTCCTTTTTAAAAAGACATAACGGGGGGCAGTAATACAAGGGAATTAAAGAGAAGGATAGCTTAAAGTGAAGAGAATAGGAAAGAGGGCGCTTATAGTAAGACGAGAAGTATTTAACAATGACACTGGAAGGGGTAACTGCGACGGTAGGTATGCAGCGGCGTGAAAAATGGGGGGGGGGGGGGGGGGAGAGGAGAGAGGGGATTAAGGGAGGAGGAAGGTGGGAAGAGAAAGAACAAATCCCCCGTGGGAGCCTTCCGTCCTCCGAAGTGATTGCCTTGCAGGTATATAAGAGGCACATTTCCAGCACCTGCCACTTAAGAAGCCCTACTTCACTCTTAAGGCGCCAAGAGCACGTTATACTATTTGTTTTGTTTTATTTTTTATTCCTCGATTTAATATATATTTTCTTTCCGCCTTTAAAACGGGGGGAGGTGGGGGGGAGAGCGGAATATATTAAAACATGCTCTGGTAGGCGGCGGAGGATTGATGTCAGCCGGTAAAATGGCGCTTTAAATTTGGCTCTTTTGACAAGCGCGGAATGAACGCTGAAAAGACGTCTATACTTTATGTGTGCTAGACCTGTGTTTTTCAAACTTATTCTATCGCGGTTCTGTGGAATATCTCGCGGCCCAGTCGAAGGAAAGACAACTTGGAGAAAAATGTTCTTAGCTTTATTAACTATCGATAAAAAGTAACTCATACTAAAACATTGGCATTTATATAGCAACAGCATTTAGTTCCTTGCCATGTTTTTATACATTTCAGGAGCTTATGCATCGACTGCTCAGATTTTCCTCATGAACCTCGCGACCCAGTAGTGAGTCGCGACCCGTATTTTGGAAAACACTATTCTAGACCAGCGGTTCTCAACCTTCTCTACTATCTCGCGTCCCACCGTCCATTTTGTCTACTAAAAAAAACGTGTACCACTATGATAAAAACAAAACCCCTACCTTTTCCGAGAAGGGAATTTTTACGTTAAACGCATTTTAGTATTATGTTAATCATTAACGTAACGAAATACAAGGAGAAAATTTCGATTCCGGCAGAATTTTTCTCCTGATAATTCGCATATCTCCAATTCTAGCATAAGCCTGTCTGCATAAGAAACTTCACCAACACTTTAATTGATTTGCATTTTTAAGGACAAAATTATTTTCTCGGGGAAAGTTTTCTAACAATTATTCTAGAAACTTCGCATCCCAAATAGATGACCTCCGCGTCCCATTGAATAAGAAACACTTTCCTAGATTCTAGACCAGCGTTTCTCAACTGGTGCTCCGTGACCATTAGGTAGGTGCTCCGCAAGATTTTCATCCTTCACCATTCTGTATGGATTTATTTTTTAAATTAAATAACCAATATATCATATGTGTGAGATCGTCTTTAATTTAATTTCGATTTTATGAGTTCATTTATTCATTTTTCCTATATCGTTTATATACTGACAAGTGTACTATGATGGGCATTCCAGCTGGTAGGCAAGAAATGCATTTCTGATAAGTTTGTTCTAGTTAATGAATACCTGTAGGTGCTCCCCGGTCTACTAAAGGTTTACATTTACATTAATACCCTGCAAGCCGCCAGAAACGTTTGGCAGGGGGTGTCACAGCACCAATGAAACTCTTACTAATTCCTCTGTTGGACTGTCTTATCGCGTCTGGGAAAAAAGATATGTAGTATTTCTCGGTTCTAGCGATTGTTTCAACCTATTTTCTCGTACACTCTGATCTAACATTACGTTCACTAACACTGATACGTAAAACTATGCCGCGTACGTCTTCAACGAATTCGGAGCTTTTAAACTTTTCAAATAGTTTCCTTTTGTACTTAATTCTTCTACTCTGCAACGTCTGCAATTTAAGGTCCCTGAAGATTTCTGATACATTCGCATCATACCGGTATTCTCTCTTTACAAATCTAGCTGCTCTACGCTGAACCATTTCGAGCTCCCTAGTTAGGCCCTCCTCAAAAGGGTCCCAGACGGCGCTACAGTACTCCACGACGGGTCGTATTAGGGAAAAGTATGCGATCATACTGAGAAACACTGCTCCAGTCAAAGGTTTTAGATCCACTTCTGTCTATGTCCTCCTGAGCGTAAATGACGTCGCAAAATTTCGCTTTTAATTTCAGGTAATACAAGTAGGTTTCGTTAAATTATTTACTTAAAAAAATTATGTATGTGTGTGTGTGTATTTATTTTAACCATGTCAGAGGCGGAAAAAGAGTATAAAAATGTCTACATGAATGAGCGAAGTGTTTTCGGATAAATGAAACGAAAATGATTAAAAATGAGTTTCGCTTTCACCAAAATTTAATATAGACTTGAAAGAGAATGAGGAGAGGTGGCGCGGAAAGTCAACGGTGAAACTCGGCGGCAGCTGGTGGTAAAACTAAACATAAAACCGTGTCACTCGTTCATATATGTTGTTATTAATTCCACGTGACGCATTTGATGTGATACTATAACCGCTTATTAGAATCTACCAGCGTTAAAAAATTTTCAGGTCATTCAAAATGACAGGCGACGCTTTGAATGTCGGACAACGCACTCATAATACGGTATTAACCTAAAAATTTCTGACATAGAAAGAGTAGATTTCCGCTAATGAGCATAAAATCTTTTATATTATTAGGCAATTTGAGGTGACGCTTTTTGCCAGGTGGAGTTCGTCCTCTAAGCTTCCGGTAGAGAGCGTGCATGTAGGGTACAGGTAGTTCCCCCTAACGTAGCGATTGAAAATTACTAGAAGCTACCTTACATCTCGGGGATTGTACGGAATATGTATAGTGGAGGGGAGCGAATTCCATTAGAAAAGATGGACATCAAAGACGATCGAGCATCCTAGATGTGAAATCACCGCTCGGAGTAGAGTGAGACCAAAGAAGGAATGCGCTCCTAGTAAAAATAAATCGATAATGCGAGCATCGTCCTCTGTTGCCTATGTGACGGTTTCCTACCTTAGGGACACATTTCAATCTTATAATCTTTCTATCATTGAATTATTATCTACTGATCTACACTCGTAATATCGATTCCAGCAATTATCGCATTAAGAAAATATAAGAGAAATGAGAGCGCTTCAAAATTTTTAGAAATATTGGGTTAATTGTCAAAAGAGAACAGGAGGAGGTCAATTGGTGTTTATTAATTATATACGCCAACAAGTCGTTAAGATGGAGTTACTGAAATATCATAAAATTTGAACCGCTATGACAGAAGATTAACTGGAAGAAATATAACCAAAATTGGAGGATAGATAATTGGAACAATTTACAAGAGGCGGTCTTCAAAATCTTCCCACGTTGACCTCTTCAAAGCTCATCTGTTAATCATTATATGCATGCATGATGTATACAATTTTCGTATTTCTTAACGTAATTCCATCATCCTGCATTGTTTATTGCAAATATTATATTTTGTTTTCGTTGTATTATAATACATCAATACAATTATCTAAACTATATGAAAGACCGTGTCACTGTGTCTGTAATGCTTTTTAAAGCTTAATATCTCGCAAACGACTGAACCGGATTTGATGAAATTTTCAGGATAGCGTTATGATATAATAACAAAACGGTTTAATGCATCGAACTTGAGATCAAAGATCCAAGTTATACTCCAAGGAAGAAGAAACTTCCATTTTACATAAGGTAACACGTAAAATCGGCTTTACGACGTGCAGGCTTTCATTCTTTTTTAGATTAAAATTAGAAAAAATTGACCTACAATCTTCGAGTATTAACCACTTTGAAGAAAAAATTATAGTTTCTTATTCTGTTTATCTTTTTGTTGGAAATCGCTCGATTTAAACGTTTAATTCACACAGTTTGAGGATATCCTGCCATATTAACGGTATGTTTGCCTTGCCTACAAATTACATTGTTAGATCTCGGTATCGTATTGTTATTTCAATCCTTGTGGAGGGGGAGACAGAGACGCAGCTGGAGGGAGGGGGAGAGTGCGAGAGAGAGGTAGAGGGGGGAGGGTGAGAGGGAGGGAGAGAGGGGGAATGAAGGAGAGGGAGATGACTTTTAAGACAACTGATGTTTATTATGTCAATCTGATCTCCATAAATAGCTTGAACGATTGAATCTTTACTTCCGCCATTTTTGACGGGGCTATATAATTTACAAATAATTTCGCATTCTGGATAAATGTTGCGACTTGGCTGATTGAGAGACGAGACACCTCGTGTTCCTAACAACAGTGAAATCGTCACAAGTACAAAACTTTTAAAACTTTTTAGCAGAAATCTTTCGAGGAAACTTAATAATGAAAATAAAATTATCGGCAAAAATAAATAAATTTCATTTCGTATGGAGACTTTCGTCATAATTCGACGATTTCAAAAAATTAGTTCATTATTATTATTCATATTCACATAATTCCAAAAACCGCAAATATTGTCTCCTTCATTTCCTCGGTCGATTTAGAAACACGGCGCGTTTCGCCGAATCACGCAAAAGGCGACAGGGTCACGGATTCATTTTCGCTCGCGTCACAGGAAGAAAAAATAATGAGATCAAATTCGATTAAACATCCCTTATAAAAAAATTAAACTGGAGGAAGACTGCGAGCCCTACTTTGCCGAACCGACGGATTCCACCTCTTTTCTTTGTTTTATTTCAGTTTCGGCGCGTCGCCGCTCTCCAGGCCTGAGTAACTCTCCGCCTCTGCAATTACGTCCGCCGGCTATTAATTCCGTGGAACTTGGGTTCGTTCGCCATTCCGCGACGAACTCTCGGGGTAACACACGGATCCCGATTCAATTCGGAAAACATATTGGTTACCGTCGTCCACGAGGGGAAGAAGGGGGGAGTGGAGGGGGAGGGGGGAATGGGGGAGGGGGGGGGGGGAGGAAGGGGAGCCGATATCAACCGCGTTCCGAAAACGGGACGAATCGAACTTCCTCGTTCGAGGATTTGCTCTCAGGAATTCGTAATGTTAACTAAGGCTGGACGAGTGAGTATTAGAATTGCACTGCTGACGATGGCGATGGAGGCTATTTTTTTGCTGCTAATTTAAAAGAGCGGAGGTTAGTAGAAAATAAATTCACTTTATCTATTGCCGTTCACCAACCATAACTCCGTCGTTTGTCTTCTACTTTCTCCTTAAATTGTTTTACTGAGGATTTTATACAAGTATGTGAAGATTTAAACTATTAATGAAGAACTCACTGTAATACGCGTTAAGATAAAATATAACGTGAGACTGTATTATTTACGTTGTTACTTTCTCCATACATAGTATGGGGAAAGTATTGTGATCACGAAAAAAATCGACTTCGAGATTTCAACGGAAATACACGTTTTGAGGTCCCTAGAACACGTTTAGACTATCTTCGGAATGATGTATGTGCGTGCGTATGGATGGATATGTGATTGTGGGCGCTCTAACTCAAAAAGTACCTGTCATATTAATACCAAATTTCATGTATAACACTTTAGCATGATCACAAAGAACTGATTAGTTTTTGGACAATAATGGTTAACCGGAAGTCGAGGTTTATTCAAAACCCCATTCGGTTTTTGCCATATTTCTCGGTTAAAACATCATTATTGTATATACAATTCTATACAAATGTTATAGAGAATGTAATTTCCTACAACTTTCATTTGGAACAATTTTCCATGGCAGTTATTGTTTAGGAATTATTTATTAAAAAATGATCGTTTTTTTCGGTTTTCGTCAAATATCTTCTTAAAAACGTCATTCGTAATCCTCGTAAGAACCAAAGTTGTAAAGAATAATATTTCCTCCAACTTTTGTTTGAAACAAACTTTCGTAGAACCATCCATTTCGGAAATATTTTGCTTTTTCTTAATTTCCATTATAAAGCGCCACCACCATGTAGCGGTGAATTCTGTAAACATATTCAAAATATACCTAATTTACGGCAATAAGGACGACTGTATTCTTTTACTATACAAAATAATAATTTGCCTTATAATGCTATTCATAATAATTTAAATATCTATACCCCAAATACGGAGAAAGTCATGTGTTGGCCACTTCAGATTTTTTATGAATGCGGGAGATTTAATTCGATGGTAAAAATATATTTTTATAAAAACATATAGTAGACGATTCGCTTCACAAATCGAGGGAGCAGAGAAACCTAACGCAATCCGCGAAACGAAAGAATAAGGCAGGCAGGAAAACGTGTTCTGTTTTGATTTGTATCTCGTCACAACGCCAAGCTGAATGGATTGACGCTAAACCGAGTACCACTAATGAAAGATACATAGCTTGACGCCATTGTCGTAACCACGGATTAAAATCGTCGTAAGCGCGAAAAGGTTTAGCAACATTGCGAAACGTCATCACGCGATGGATTGATGTACTTGCAGTGTGAGTCCTATTAAATTTAGGGTAGGTGTTCTTATGCACATATGTATACACGTCTTAATCCGCAGTAAATTCAAATTATTACTAATAGCTTCACAGAATATATATACTACCATTGGATCACCACTGACGACGGCTGTTTTCTTAGCCGAAATTCTGAACTGGATTTTCTAGCCTATTTTTTTACGACTGCTGGAGTCAGTCACTCCACGTGAGTGTCCTATGCGTAGTTTCTCTTAACATATCGCTTTCGAAGGAACACAGTCCCATTTTTGCACCCTGGGATTTTTTTCATTCATCTTGATTTTGAACTCAACTAAGTAAGTCGAGTTTGAACCTCCGATAATTAGTTTCACTGATTGAGTGAATTGAACCGATCAACGCGTTTTTTTATGTTTACATTTTCAACCTCTTCGGTAGCCACTGCAACAATAAAATCGTCATTGTAAAACCGTTCCAGTTTTCTCACTTTTTTATTAGTAATTTTTATATTAACTTCGACGTTAATTATTTATTCGCTAACGTTGTTTACACATGACCTACGTTTAGAACCACCGATTCTTTCTTCTTCTTCAACGTTAATTACAAATGCAGTAGAGTTTATATAAGTCGAACCTCAATGGATACAAAATTATTATAGAATTATAGAATTATTATAGAAATTTCGAGATTTACATGCTATAACATGAAAAAGATTTTGTCCCGTAAAAGGAATTCACTTCCAGTTATGGAAAATTCTAGTAATAGACGTTCGATTTATAGTAGTTCGAATGTACCAACTTTCAACGAAAAATTTAATGAAATGACAAACTTACATAAAGTGGAACGCATGGAATGCGATCGATGTTTTTTTAATTTCAGAACGCCGACGCTTCGAATGAAGCAATCATAAAAAGGTCGAAGCTAATTACAACATTTGTTTCTGGTACAAAACAAAGCGAGCTCGCTGATTCAATTTCACGATTTTTTCCGTTTCTGGGGCAAAAAAAAATGGTTAGAACGCCATTTCCTCTTTTGAAGATAGGGAAATTCCATCGATATTCATGCGCCAGGGACTTGTGAATAAGTTTCCTCTGGAAACTGATCGTCAATTGGATTCCGTCCTTTCATCTCGTTCCCACATTAACAAAAAGGGTGCTTTGATCGATGATGCGTGAATCGGATGTGACACCTACGCCCTGGATAATTAATTTATACGAATCCATGATGCTTACCAGACGTCATTGGCGTGTAACATTTGGAAAGGCTAGGAAGGAAACAAAAAACGAAATGAAAAATTAAACCAAAATTTTTTCAACTTAACCTATGGTCTCATTCTCTTTCAAAATAAAATTTTAAACTATGCTAGAAAAAAACTTAAAAAATTTTAATTTCCTCGAGTCCTTGGAAGACTTTGTAGCCTGAATCTTATGCAACCAGGAGTGCTTTCAACCATTATCGTTATGCGACCCCGACGATAGCTCTTCATGCGCGAGGCAGATAAGAAATACACGTTCGACAGTAGACAGCAGACTAACGCTATACGCGGAAATAAACTTTCCTTGAAAATGCTGAATATGTCGAAACCTATTTCTAAAAATAATCTTTTGAAGCGTTATATCTGGCAATAAAGGTCACACAAATAGTAATTTTAACTTTCTATCTGTAACCATTTGTAATATGAAATTTTTGTAAGGCACCCCTGCCACCAACCGATTACTTCAAAAACATTATTTGACGGACTAATAAAAGGCATCATAGATCAAATACACCCTGCATATTTCAGCCAACTATATCTTACCGTTTAATAGCTATTTTTTAAATCAGTTCCGCAGACGGACAGACAGAGCGAAAACATAAGCGCGTTCATAAAACAAAACGCGCTAAAAAGGGGAAAAAATTTAAAAATATGGGCAAAGCAGCTCAACTATGACGCTTGTTCTTTACAATCGAAATCCTTTAAAATATTCCATACTTATTCGAATGGGAAGAAAAGAAGAATAAGGCAATTGAATGCTTGAATGTATACGAGTACGTCGTCGATTTACTTGGCGATAAGTTAGCTCCGCCCTTGTCAACGCCTTAATCGCGGAAACAATTTTTAAAAAAATAACAGTAACGATAAAAATGACCGCCGCGCGCGGAGAGTGTCCTTCCTCACAACCTCACAGTGAGAGGACACATTCTAATTGAATTTCTGCGACGGAGAACTCTGCTGCGCTAGCGCCCTCTTGCTATCTGTCGTCCGCTTCTATCAAATGGGATTAAATGCTATGTGGCGCTTAGCCTCTCTGTTTTATTCAGCTTCCCACTCGATCCATTTTACCTCCCTTCTCTCTCTCTCTCTCATTCTCCTTTTAGTTCACCTCCATGGTGCTATCTAGCCCTTTCATAACGTTATCACTGTGGAAATCGTATTTTAAATGCACGCGCATATTTGGTTTTGAATGTGCACTCTTCCGAGGGTGCTTTTAGATCCAAATCTCCTTATAATAACCGTGAATTCATGCCGTTGTTCGTTAAAAATTTCCGATACAGAAAAATAATCCAGGTTAATTCTTTCGGAGGCAACACCGCATACAAAATGAACGCTCTCTGTCTTTCATCTTACGCAGCCGATAAATATTCAATCCACGCAGTTAACTGTCGGACAAATAAGACACTAAAAGAATCGGTCTCGTTGACAGAGTAATAAAGAGTCTTTCTGAGAATTTCTTTCGTCGGCCCCGCTGTACTTGTATATGTACACATAACTGAACGCTGTGGGCCTTTCACGTTGACACCAGTTCACCCTTTACGTTACGCCTGCGTGGGAAACGATTCCAAGTGAATGCGGTGATCCCTCAAACTGTGCGTGCGTGTGTGTGTTTGTGCTCCTGTGTTTGCGCAAGGATTTACGCCCGCGAACGAATCCTGACGGCCTCCCTCTTGCGCTTATCCTCTTCCGCATTATGGGTAATACGATAGGGCGCAAACGACAGATATTTTTTTAAAAAATCGTAGATTTATAACAGCACTTTATTCCCGCCTTTATCTTTCTCTCTCTCTATTTCACTCTTTTCGTTTACCTTTTCCAATTGCCCCTCTTTTCTTTAAGTCGTGTCTTTATTTTCCTCTATCCCTTTCTTCCCATATCATTTCCAACCTATCCCTCTCTCCTTCATTCTTTATATCCTACATCAGTGGTTCTCAACCTTGTCCTCAAAAGCGCCGCTTTGCTCTTTGACAATTTGACTGTCTTTTTTTTGCGATGCTAAAAAAATTGCGTTTCCTACCCCCGGTAATTTCATTTGTTCGGTCGATTTCTTGTTATAAAAAAAAACATTAAAAAAAAACTAAAAGAACAGCTTTGATGATGGTTACGTTTTCATTTATGATAATTTCTTTATTTTTTGCAAGAGTATAACGGTGCTCGCTTGATGTTATAGGATTAAAATTGGTGCTCGCCTCATACAAAAGGTGGAGAAACCCAGTGTTTACCTCGTATGCCTACTCCCTCTCTTTCTCCCTCTCTCTCTCTTCAGTCGATCTTCCTCCCTCATTTACCCCTCCCTTCTTCCTCTCTTCTTCCCTCTTTGCTCTCTCCTGTTTCCTTTCTCTTTCTCCCGTCTTCCTTCTCCTGTCTTTCCCTTCTTCCCATATATCATTATTACCAACCTCTCCCTATTCCTTCTTCCGTCTATCTCTTGTGCCTCTAGAATGCATAGTCCTTCTTACTCCTCCCTCTATCTCTCCCATCCCCCCCTCTATCTCTCCTCCCCCCTCTATCTCCCCCTCCTCTCTAACCACCCCCTATCTCTTTCTCCTCCTCCCTTCCTCCTGCTTGCCTCTCTCACACTTTCCTCCGTATCTTCACTTTCTCTTCTGCCACCCTCCCATGTTTTTTTTCTCCTCCCTTCCTCTCTCCCTCTTTCACTTCTCCTTTCCTCCCCGTATCCCATTCTAATATTTCTCAATTTCTCTCCATCTCCTATTTCCCTTTCTCTTACTCTTTGAGACTATGTAGTCTAAATTTGGTCCGAAATAAAGTCGTTTATCTGTCTGTCTGTCTGTCCTTTCTCTCTTTCCCTCGTTCTCTCCCTACTACTTTCTTTATTTACCCTTTCTGGTCCTTCTCTCTTTATCTCTCTCGCAGATCCCAACTGCACTTTTGAAGAGTATCTCTCTCGAGTGAGGCTTGGCCTTCTCGATCCTCTTCCTACGCCCCCCTTCCCCCGTGACGTCATCGGCGCACATGCGTACCACTGTGCGCGCGTGCGTGTGTGTACAAAGGATTCCGACCAAAAAAACCTCCATTCCTAAAGCAATGTTATTGCTCGGGCACAAGAGAAAAAGAATCTCCTCGTTATTTCTCTGCACCTAGATCCCTTAAATTCGCCAATAAAAAAATTATCTACGGGGTGATTCGAAGGTTGATTTTTGGTACGAAAAACATATAGCGATCGACGTAATTTAATACAGTCGATCCCATAATTTTTCCAGTGAATTTGGTCTGAAAACTTTTACTGGAGGAGTTTCAGCGCTAGTAAACTAATTAGGATTGATTTTCACTAATATGAGGCCAAAAAATCTCTAGGTAGCTTCTGATTTAAACGTCCATCCGGCCCCGTAGGAGCTCTCGTGAAATCCAATGCGGCCCTCCGTAGCGTTCACAACAACGAACGTGGCCCGCCATAAAGAAAAGTTTGCCCGATTCCTGCTTTAGGCGATCCCTTTTAACAGTGACCACTTTGGCCAGGATAAGAACTTCATCTCAGCGTTGTTAGAGGGAAGCATCTTACCCTACATCTTTCCTCTCTCTCTCTTTTTGCAGTATCCCGCATCATTCCCCTCGCCACATACCGGAGCTCAAAAATAGCACCGGAATAGTAGACGTGACCGCGCTCCGAGGTTTCCTCTTCCACCCACGCACCAGAAAGTAAAAACAATCGCAAGATATAGACATTTTTCTTCATCCCGAGAATTCCAAACATTTCTCATCCTCCTCCAAGCTCAGTCACTTAAGACCTGAAGACGAGAGACCTACGAGAAGTTATTTTTTTTTCTTTTTATATTCTTTCACATCTTACCTCGGATGAAAAATTCCCGAGAGGACGGAATTCCGACGGAAAAGAAAGGATTCCGGATATCTGCATATTTATATGCAATAAGAAAATAATTTTCATCTTAAGAAATCCTCAAAGTTGACTCGACTACGATTCCAGGTGAAATCAAAAAGAAAATACCGTGCTATATCCTTCAATTTTTTAGAAGCGAGGTTCGTTTATTTATAGTCATTAAACGAATGCGTCATCCATTGGATTTTCATAAACAATAAATTGAGAGGAATAGAGACTCTGATTAAACGGACGTAGAGTTATACTTAACAGTTCACTTGTAAGGTCATTGTTCGTCTTGAAATTATACCACATAAACAGGGAAACAGATTGTTTAAGAGATATTTTTATTACTAGTGTAATTCCCGTTGAAATATCAACGGAAGAATTCTAGATAGATAGATTATTATTATTTTCATTTAAAATAATTAATATCCCACTTTCACATATGAAATATTTTGTTCCATACAACATTTTTAGTGAATATTCTGTTGTTGACGGGTTATCTTTAGTTAAAATAATTGCCTCTCTTTCCCTCCCTCTCCCCCTCCCTCTCCCCTCTCATACCCTCTCTCTCCCTCCCCCTCTTTCCCCCTCCCGCTTCTACTTCCCTCTCCCCCCCTCCCTATCGCTCCCCCCTCTACCTCTCTCTCTCCCTCTCTCTCTCGTATTAAAAGCATTCAAAGCACGTTTATACCCATAAGGATTGAATTAACAATATTATATAGAGGTCTAACAATGGAATTGGTAGGCAAGGCAACATCCCCTTAAAATGGCAAGATTTCCTTAAACTGTGTGAATTAAATGTTTAGATTGAGAAATTTCGAACCGTAGGCGGAAAACGATGAACATAATAAGAAACTCTATATTGTTTTGTTCAAAATAGTTTATATCCGAAGATTGTAGGTCAATTATTTCTAATTTTAATCTAAAAAAGAATGAAAGCCTGCACATCGAAATGTTCCTTTTTACATGTTACCTTATGGGAAATGGAAATTATCATCTGAAGTCGAACCTGGGTCTTTGATCTCGATTTCGATATATTAAAACTTTTTGTTGTTTTATCATAATGCTATCCTGAAAATTTCATCAAATTCGGTTCAGTCGTTTGCGAGATAGCTTCAAAAAGCATTACATGACAAAGTGACAAAGCCACAAGGTGTCATTGTGACACTGTCTTTTATTATTGTAGATTCGTCTGAATTTACATAAGGACGTCGCTAAGTGATACATTAGTTTCCTTTGCTATGTTATAAATTTTTATAATTCTTGGCAGAGACGCCTTGGATGCCAGGTGTAATTTTACTTTCCCACCTATATTTTGTTAACCATAGCAACAGCTAACGATTTTTTTCACTTGCTTTTTACATGTGACAAATGATTCAAATTATTTTTCACAGTGAACATTATTCACGAGCGTAATTGCCGATTAATAATGATTAAGGACGCTGATGTTGAGAGCAATCATATTCATTATTCTGTATGTAGAAAGTCATGTGAAGGACAACGGATTTTTTGGGAGAGAGGCGGAGAGTATCTATATCTACAGTTCACCCTGCAAACCACCGCAATGGTGTGTGACAGGGGGTGCAATAGCACCAAGGGAAAGCGCATAATAATGAATAATATCACCCTACGTCGGCTGATTTCTTATCGTAACTTCTGTTCTGCTCAACTATCGTTCTAGGGGAAAACGAGCCTTTGTACCTCTCAGTGATACAGGCTATCTCTCTTATTTTACGAGGATGGTCCATTCTACCAATAAAAGTTGGCGCTCTTATTATTTCTTCAAGGTCACTGGAGAATATATGCGTTCTAAATCTTTCAAGTAGTTTTAACCTAGAGCGTGATCGGCGCTCAATTAGTGATTCCCATCCTAAGTCCTGTATCAAGCCTGTAACACTTTTATTTCTATCGTAACATTTTTTGACGAATCTAGCGGCTTTTCGCTGCACTCTTTCTAACTCTGAGATTGATCTTTTCTCGTACGGATCCCATATTCTCGACGCGTACTCTAATAGCGGTCTTACTAAGGAGAAGTAACATGTCTCGTTGGGAACTGTTTTTATTATAATATAAAACTTGATTCATATATATCCGTCATTTTAAAGGCCAATCACACTATCTCAGCGCTTTCACATAAACTACAAATTTTACTAAAAAAATCGAGGCTGAAACATGAAAAAATTTCCTTCGCCTACTTCACTTCAGTATCGCATAGTCTACGTATAACCGAACTTGTGCAAGCGATTTGGAATTTTTCAATCGGTCGATATTTTTCAGGATTCCATTTTGTGCGTTTAAATGGGCCAAGCCAGTAATTTCTCCGTGCATAATTGATCCGATGTTTTGCGCCATTCGGACGAATTAATCGCGTTTCTGGGCGCGCTAAAAGGCACGAATGAATAAAAACAGGTCCTAATCTTGAGATGCGGTTCATAAAATTGTTTATCCTATTTGAATATTTCAATATAAACTGAAACTACGTGATTCGTTATCACCTCACAAAAAGCAATGTAGGTATACAGTATTACCTCGATATACGAAGAATAACATTAATATAATAGGATGCGATACCAACCTTAATAATTTAAAATCTTATAACATAAACCTTTTAATAAGTACTAATCGCATTTTTAAAAGATTGTATTTTAAAATAGTATTATACTATTTATTGTACATACATTGTAATCACGATAACTTACACCATTAGACGTAAAAAGTGTATGTAAAATTTCACTTACAACACTGCTTTTGTGCTAACGAGATAACTTTCCGTGATTTTATGACTGCTCCAACAACTTCTTTCATTAGTTTCGGCATTTGAAGTAAAATAACATTCTTCGGTAAAGAACAATCACTTTTTGCAAATTAAACACTTTATCTGGCGAAAAACAACACAATGTATGAATTCTTACAACGAGGATGACGTTACGGAGATAACTTGAAAACAGTCAATACCTATGGACACCAATGGTGTAATTACCCCCCTAAGATGTTTGGGATGACGCATCGGACGTAAGCCTCCGAAAGAGCCCGCCAACTCATAAGGCATACAATATCTTCTGTAACAAATATAAGATGATTGTGATCAGTCTGTTTTTCCCTGTTGTTGTCAAACTGATTAAATTACAATGTATATTATGGATAAATTTGGGAATAACAGTGGAAAGACTGAATTTCTTCCGAAATGAAAGTAATAACTTGTTCATTTACTGATTTGTACTATATGGTTAACACTCAATTTTACTTGAATAATAAATCTGTAATAAAATATCATATCAATTTATTTTTTCAATGTTCTATATACCAAAATATTGCAAATATCTAACTTGTTGATATTTATTATAATTATACAAAATTTAAGTATATATTAGTAAATATGTTTTTATTTTAACCCCCCCCCCCTCCCCCTAAGCTATGTACCTAGATCCGGCCTTGCTTGGGTCCACCAACCCAACCCAACCCAACCCAAATTACTTGACACCTTTCCTTCTTCGTCAAAAAATACAAAAAGAAACACAAAATGCATCGTTTCACGTGCAGTGATACTCAAAACACGAGAAAATCGAATAGGATATATTCAGAGAAACTAAAGAAGGCAAGAAAGCGTTCCGAACTCTTAATTTCGGCGCTGGAATTCGACGCTTCTTTTTGTTTCCGAAAGGAAAAGGATACCGCGCGAGAATATTTTCATTTCTTTTGAATCAAAACATTTCGAATTATTTTTTTTCTTTATAAACGAGAATTCGAATAATAGCGCGAGCTATATATATATATATATATATATATATATATATACACACACACACACACACACACACACATACATATAGATATATATACATATATGTGTACCCATTTCTTACGGAGGAACATATATGTATATATATGTGTGTATATATATATGTGTGTGTATATATATATATATATATGTGTGTGTGTGTATATATGTGTGTGTGTGTGTGTGTGTTCCTCCGTGAGAAATGGGTCAATGTCGCTCGATGTTGACTTTGCCGTTTTTTTTACGGCATCGCCAAGAGATGGGCCTCCTCTTATATTCAATATAAGAGACATACACAAAGTGCCGTGCTCTTGATGACGTTACCTGCTCGGTTACGGCAAAAAAGAAAACACCTTGAAGAGGACGCCTTTATTGGTCTCTTCGCCCGTGAAAAGAGGATCGCGGTCGATAAATTATTTTCGGAAAATGGAAGCGCAATTCGACAAAGTGCCACCGCAGGAAGATGATGTTGCCTTAAAAAAAAAACTCCGATACCGAGTAAGCAATGTTTCTCATATAAAGGACGTTTTTTTTCAGCTTATATTTCATAGACAAGCACTAAGTTTTTCGTCCAAACATTGACTTTACTGAGAAAAGTTTTCGCTTTTCTCTACTGGGCGGTTCCGTCGCAGCCATGTTATAATAAACTATCATTATACTAGGGGGCTCCGCCCATGATCGTTACGCTCACGAACCCCAGATGTAGATAGTGTATTATAATTCTTTAATGAATATCCGTGCATTTGTCGTTAATTTTCCAAAAGTACTTTACATAAAATTTCTTTTCCTAGTCCGTAGCTCTCTGAAATGTTGACTTTGTTGTCTTGTAAGTAAGAAAACCTTGAAAATTCAACTCTGGTAAATATAGATCAGATGCGTTAGTAAACATTAAAAATTTACAATTTTACTTACAATAAAGGTAATATTCCAGCATGCACACGATCAAAGAATATTCAATTGCTCTGATCAATCGTTTTAAATGCTTCTCACATGCAGTTTCCTAAACAATTATCAGCAACTATTTACGCTGCTATGTATAAATGTTGACGTTGTTACAACGATAATTTCGATGCTTAAACAAAAGTTCGAAGTGATTAACGCTAATCGACGATAATTGAATCGGAGGCAACGATGAGAGTCGTCTTGGCAACGTCCGGAATGAGTACGAAAAATCCACAAATTTCAAAAAATAATGAGTGTTTGTGAAAACTTTGACCATGTAACATGTAAATCGCAATAATGACATAGAACAGAGTTTCAGCCTTCGAATCACACAAAAACTAAGAAAATCAGTCCATATTTAGGTATTTTGATGAATGAAGGAAACAATCCTTGCACTCTGAAAAATCCATAGCGTAAAGTCACGCATAGTGCACTTATTATATAGAGAGACGTAGTTATCGGTATGAGCGCGCATTTACCAATCCCCAGCGTTAGGGAAGGAAAAAACGTTTTTAAAAGCAATTAGAAAGGTTTATTTTAAACTAAATTATACAAAATTTCAGCTATTTGAAACATAATGCGCAGAATAAAAATGGAAAAACGACAGAAAACATCATCCTCTTCTAAAACTTCGTGTTTACCGGCAACCATATACTACATTTCCAAATATGTAAAGAAAGAAGATTAATTTCAAAACTTTTTATAGCACGCATTGAAATCAGAATTCAACGATCAATGGATATGATATACCGTGACTCGAATCACATATCAGCTATAATTTTGACGTTTACAAAATGACGGAATGCAACTTTGCGTATATTGACAGCATGTAAACCTATATAGACGTGATAAATCAGATTTATCCAATAACCATAAAACGATTACGAAAATAATAATATTTAAATGGTAAAATAATATGAGATAATAAAATAAAAAATAATTCTAGCATTAAATAATAAAATCGCTTTACGGCAATCTAAAAGCTGTTGGAGAATTCCGATTTATCAGTTTTAACTGGGCCATAAGACTGCCTTGATAATTTTCTGAAATACCTAGATACCATTCGCAATTTGAATCCGTAACGATGCGTGAAGGAATAATTCATTTGGAGGAGAGTAAATCTATGGCAACAAAGTACTGCAGGTCGTCCTCCAATGCCATGATCATCTTCCTTAAAGCTTAATCATCAAGTGCATCGAGTTTTACTATAAGGATTAATGTGAAAGTTGGATTAGGGTTTTTTTTTCCGACATCCTCGTGTTATCCACCAGAAAATAATCTATGGTAATTACGCGCTCACTCTCATAAAATTATGTTTTATTAATTCTAACTGAAAAATATAATGTAAATTAAGTATAATTTCTATATTGTTTCAAAGTCTGCGTCTGCAAACGAGCGACAATGAAAATCGCGACGTTAAGCGGTTATACGATACAAAATCAACAGTTTAGCGTCACTAAGCGAGGACCTGTCGTGTATCCACGTAATTTTCGCAACTGTATTGTTTTCAAAGAGTTTGACATTAGATATAGCTTGGATCCGAGAAAATAATCGCGATAAATACGTATCAATGATAGTTTGCATTGCAGCGTTAAACGAGAAAGACAGCAAGAAGTGGATAAATTATATATACTGAAAATTATATCGAAAGTATTATTACGTATGAGCTTATTCGTGTAACATTCTGCTACGAATTCCGAGATTTTTTCAGAGCATTATTCAATTAATTACTCATTAATACAATTAACGTCTTTTGAAAGTCCCACGCAGCTTTTAAGCCCAACTTAGTCATACAATTGGCCACGAGATGTCAGAGCGTCGGGCTGGGAGCGCGAAACGCCAGAACTACTTCACCGGACCAACTCCTACTAACTTAACCGCCAACAAGAAATTACTTCAAACGGTATTTATTTAAAGTTTTAATTATATATATTGATTGATATATATATGAAAATCGAACTTCATACGTGGTATTACTGTATATATAGCAAGTATGTATTATGTGAATCGTCCAAGCTTGATAAGCGGTTAAGCAGTAATGTCATTAAATCAATTGAAGTGATTGGTTGATTAATTAGAACATGTTTACTCATTATTTCATCTTTTTTCAAATTCAACTGTAGTGAATGGGTTTAATTAGATAATTTTTCGTTTGGTTGGCGTCGATAAGATTGCGGATGAAAAATTGCATTTGTAAAAGCTTATACTAGTAATATTGATGTAATTCGTGGAGTTAACTTCCATCATTTAGTAAAATGAATTTTCCGCCGAATACCAAGGTCGCGGGTTCGAATCCTGCCGAGAGCATGGATGTTTGTGTTCGTCGTAATGGGTTGTAAGAATGGACTAAACTGTCTAAATATCGCCCTTGAAAATATAGTCGAATTATTATTAATATTTTTCCCTGGTAAAGAAAATCAAGCTTCAAAGCTGACAATTTAAACGTCACTTTTACCGACTCGGAATCGCTTCGAATGATAGGGATTCCTATTTAGTAAAAGAATCGAGTTAAATAGTCCAAAATTCCCGGAACACATTTTTATTGAATCGTCGCATGAGGAAATTCGCCTCTGTCGAATCTTTTGCGGTCAATTTGTCTACATTGGCTGGATTACAGCCGATAATTTTCCGTTCCGATGCGATTTTAACAGTCCCTGAGAGCAATTAATACTTAACTAAATAATTTATAATTAAAATAAGTTTTACATTGCATGATAATAAAACGCAAAAAAATAATACTGTAAAATTTCGCCGTATTCTGTTACATTCGCACGGAAGCAGAAGTTCATAAATGGATGAATGAGATCACATTGACAGCCAAGGTAGCTCCCGTAAGCCATAGACATTAGAGTTAGTAAAAAGTATCTCCCGCAACTTTCCTGCAACCATGCGTTAGAATTTGGTTGCTATGGGAGTAATCTCTCCCTCTCCAACCGTGAAGCCAACAGTAAAAAGACCGCACGCGAACATGGACAGACAAACCGAATGCCTGATCGTTTTTTTTTTAAACAGCACCAAGAAAACAAACGGCTGTCCTGTCAAGGTAAACTAGAAGCGTTCAAACAGCGTAAAAATGCACGCAAAAATGTAAGAGTTATACGAGTAGATGGTGCTTCTGCATTCTGCAAGCATTTCCGCCAACTTTGAAGGCATACTGTATGTACATTACTATTACTTTTGCAAGGTAAAAATTCGAAACTCATTAACTAAATAAAACTACCTCAAATAAGCATGAGAATACCTCATTAGCCCACTGATTTCCGTTTAAAAGCTTTACATCGACACTATTACGATAAAGGATGTCAATTCCCATTTAAAAGCATTACATTCTTTGCCATGCCAAAAATACCATTTTATCTGATTAAAAACAAATTTTTACGGCGAACCGGAAGGGATTTGAATGTAGTCTTAAAACGCGAGAAACCTCGTCCTTTCAGATATGAAACTGTTCTTCTCCCGAGTTTCTATCTCAATTTTAACTAATTTAAAAAGGCAATTTTATAAAGCCCTGCGCCGATTTCCATGCTTTTCTTGTAGTGGTTAGAAATGAAACAATAAGGTCGGGAAAAAATCCCCCTAAAAATATTTTTTTTTGGGAATTCGAATTTTTTCCGTAAAGTTGTAGCGAATATTCTTCCATCCTGCCAAATTTCAGATTTCTAGCCGTTCTAGAAGAACCGAAACATGTTTATCCTCCTATATCTTCTATCCTCCTACATCAGGGGTGGGCAAACTTTTCTGCATGGCGGGCCGCATCGGTGTTTGCGGATTCTTCAGCGAGCCACACTGAAAGATTCCAATGCCTAGACGGGCCAGATTGGAGTTTAAATCGGAAATTGCTTAGATTCTTAGGCATCTTACATAAGTGAAAAACAAGCACAAACAAGGGTTGTAGGGCTAAATTTTCAAAACTGAATGTTTTATTGTCATAATTTTACCAAAAGTAATAAAAAATTGTGTTAAATTTTACAGATTGCTTTTTCACCAAAGCTTCGCGGGCCACGTTAAATGCTCTCGAGGGCCACATATCGCCCGCGGGCCACGGTTTGCCCACCCCTGTCCTACATCCTTTATCCTCCTAAATCCGATATCCTCCTATGCCCTTCTCCTACAAATATCCTATGCAAGAAGAATATATTTATTATAGACTAGCTGCCCGTACAGCTCCGAAATCGGAGCTATGTTGGAGTAATATGATAATAAGGCCATCCGCTGCCAAACCCGTGTGCCTCCGACGCTCGCCGCGCCGCCCTGCGCTGCCGCCGCCGCGTACTGAGGCTCGAAGCACCCGCCTACCGCGTGCCCACTTCGCGCCCCGCGCGTATCCTTCCCCTCCACTTCCACGTGGTTGAGTGAAAGTGGATGGGGAAGCTTCGCTTCCGGTTGTGACTGACACAGGACTTACTCAATTAATACGTACGTTGATGCAGTTAAAAAGTAAGCATGGAAACCCTATTTCTTCGCCGTATTCACGAAGCCTGTAGAATATACGCTCCGAACGAGCGGCCTTGCATTCTCCTAGAAATGGTTACAAGGTTATATTTGAGATATATACTTGGCACTCGAATGTAAGCCCTTGACGGAGTGAACGTGTTTATTTTCTCTGTGGGAAGCGGTAGGAATAATCTTCGTGGTTTTCGTCCGGAGAGCTGTGAGAACTCGTGCTTTCAGCTATACTGTTACGGAGGACTAAATTTAATTTCGCTGCATTTCGAGCTTGTCGTCAAGAAATCAGAGCGTTAAATTGCAAAAAGGATGTAATTAGAATTGGAGCCTTTGAGTCGGGACGATGCGGGTAGAGGCGAGCGAGGCGCCAGCCTAGAACGCAGATTACAGTTAGGGGCGTCAAACGGCAATTTGAATTATTAACTGCACGATTAATATTATAAACATAATTTATTTTACCCCTACATTGTAAAAAAAATCATCTTATGTTTACAGCGCGTGACTTTCTCCGTATAGAATAATGACTATAATGATTGCCCTCGACATCAGCGTCCTAAAGAATAATTATCGATAGTTACACTCGTGAAGAGTTTTTAAACACTAGAAATAATGTGAATAAAGCGAAAAATACTTTAATCAATTTTTACATTAAAAAAAAAGAATTAGTAAGCAAAATTCTTAGCTGTTGCTATTGATAACAAAATACCTATACGCATCTAAAATTACCCTTTGCAGTGTAGACATCGCTATCGACAATTAGCAAATTTTATCATAGCAACGGAAAAAACTGTACCAATTTAGCATACACTCAGACGAATAATCGAAATATTTCTTAAACAATCCATTTTATGAAAAAACGTTTCATAACTTGTAGATAATTAAATTACATAACAAATATTCATATAAATCAAGTCCTAAAGGAGATATTTGAAAAAAAAACTGAAAAAGTTACAAGAATGAAAACCTCCAACTCTGCCGTGACCCAGAATCGAACCCAGACCTCCCACTTGCCGTGCGGTTATTCTCCCACTTAACTACCGTGTCAGGCTAATCAACGCCGAGAAAATTACCGCGCTCTGAAACGGGAGAATTATTCTCCCGCGACAGTTCTAGTGGTAGAATATCCGTCCGGAAAGTGGAAGACCCGGGTTCGATTCCTAGTCAGTATCTTAATTTGAAAATTTTAACTCACCGAATTCTTCAAAAAATATTATTTGGCAGCGTAATGGATTAATATTACTTTGCTTCTGCTGTAAAACAATATTGACTATTAACTGTAAAATAAATATATAGGGGAATCCCGATGAATTGACCAGTATCCTGAGGGTTCGGGGGTTATTTTTTAGGCCTCGAGAGATGATTATTTGCGTTGAGGACGGTTCGAAAGGGTAGAGCAGGTATACAGGGAAAGTGTATCCTTATGAGATGTAGCTACTAAACCCGTTTTTTTAAATCTCTTCCCCAGTATGCGCTCGTAACATTTAAGAGCCAAGTCTATATCTCGAATATAACCTTTTCACCGTTTCTAGGCGTATACAGGACCTCATTTTTTTAGTGTAATAGTAAAGAAAAACATTTTTCGACTGGTAAAAATTACTGACTGGAATCTAGCATAAACTTAACATTGTCTACAACCTTTATAGCAACAAACATTCGCATAAATTAAGTTCTAAAATAGATATTTGGAAATTACATGAGCGAGTCACCAACTTCCGGTTTATCAGTTTCATAGCTTATTCAGACATTCGTTTACTAATAAAAATTTAAATATAAAGTTTTATGCTGATCTGTTAGTTTTTTTTTAGTTAGAGCGCCCATTCATGCACACAGATATCATCGATCGTCAGGGGACCTCAATACTTGTATTTCCGTTTTGATCGCGAATTCGATCTTTTTCACGAATGCGATTCCTTCTCCAACATTACGTTTGCAGAAAGTAATATGTAAACATAAAGATATCTTAGAAGGAATGTGTGGGGATATTAAAATTGGTGGATATCTATTATTAAGATCCAACCGATCAGGACGGTCCTATTCTTCTCCATTCCGAGAACGAAAATCTTTTTATTTATCACATCTCATAAACGTGCCACCGCGATTCAGATTCGAATAAGTTTTGCAACGCTTCGAAACGATGAAATTATTTTCTTTTAACATTTCCCAACATTTAAAACCTTCTTCAATTAATAACGTTAATTGCGACGGGTGTTCCCCGCATGGAAGCATCCTAGAGTAGTGTTTCCCAACCTGGGTGTTGCAAAAATTATTGTTTTCCTATTTTTAGCCTCATTTTTCATCGTCGGCTTTCAAAAATTCAAACCAGAGTTAAGACGAACTTCTTTTCGTCGCAAAAGCAATTCGAAATGAAAGGAGATATGGAGCATAAAATCCTGATTTTATGCTTCAGATATGATAATAAAAAAAACACGATTATTACCGATGGTGGACAGACAGGGGTGCCGCCAAATTTTGAAAAGTCACTTAAGGGTGCCGCGACTCTAAAAAGGTTGGGGAACACCGTCCTAGAGCAATAGTGCGAACCTATTCTACCTTGCAGCATTGGTGGCTGCGAATTCCTCGGCGTCCCACACTGCAAGTTGTCAATGCTCCTGAGGGACAGATTACACTTTAAATCGGGCGTTAATTAGAAATTCTGAGGTATCACATCAGCAAAAATCAAAAGTTTTTAGGGATAATATTTCAATGTCAAACGTTTCATTATAATAATTTTAATGTAGGTGATATGAATGTTTCTTAAATCTCTCTCCCATCATTGCTTCGCGGGCCGCATAAAAAGCTGTCGAGAGCAACATGAGACCTAGCAGGTTGCTCACCACTGTCCTAGAGTAAAACAACGGCGGGACCTGACGCCATCTATGAGCCAGAAGGAGAGCGAGTCGCTTGAACTTCGCGCTACCTTGGATCGCTCGCAGCTGGTATAAAAAAATCGGTACAACATAAATTGTACAGACTTTCTCATATACTAATGCGTCGTTTACCTATCTTTAGAAAATGAATATCGTATCAGCCGGTTTTTAAAAAATCCAATTTCTCTTAAAGTTGCCCAAGAATAAACTAGCCTTATATTCATTCATTGAGAAAAATGAAATATGTAGTAATATTGCAGAAGTATACTCAAGTAACTGTACGAAATTTTATCAAAATCATTGTAGCCGTTTTCGAGAAAATCAAATTATTGTTAAAGTTGCCTAGAATAAACTAGGCTTATATTCATTTTTTTAAGAAATGTAAGCTATTTGGTATTATTGAAGACGTAAACTGAAGTAACTGTACGAAATTTGATCAAAATCGTTATAGCCGTTTTTGAGAAAATCAAATATTTGTTAAAAATGCGTAGAATAAACTTCCCTTAATTATTGAGCAATGTCAACCATTTTTTTCATATACTCTGCTCAGTATGATTAAATGGTTAAGTACGAGATTTCATTCATTTCGCTCTACCGTTTAGGCTGCAGAGCCAGGAACAGAAACACAGACAAACGGCACTGCGAAAACCACTTTTTCCGATTCAGCGACACCTAAAACGTATATTACCGTAAAAATCTCGAGGCCGAATTTTTTCGCGATTACAATACTTTCTCAATATACATCGTACATGTGAAAGTAAAAAGAGAGAGAGGGGGGGGGGGGAGAGGGAGGGAGAGGGGATAAGGAGATGAGGTCGGGTCAAAAAAGTCCCGAAGTAAAACACGAGACGATCCTGCACGAGGCGAGACTTTCTCTTCTCTCACACCGTCTTAACATAGCGCACGCAGTGGGCGTCATGCCAATATCAGAGAGAAAGGGAAAAAAGAGGAAGCGAGAAAAAAAGAAAGACGCCACTCGAATCAGTGGAAACAAAAGATGAAAAAATAGGAAGACGATTTAGCAACGGTCGACACTAAATTGAGTGGCAAGCGCATGTCCATTACTCTGAAGGGTAAACAAAAACAACGCAGACTGCGAGAAAGGGAAGTTGGAAGCTCTCCTCATTATAAAGTATATTACTATATTCCGTCGGGTTATTTTTTCTCCCCCGTTCGACACGCAGATTCTCCGCCGTCTGGTATTAATATCGCAGTAACCCAGAAAGATTGCATTGGGATTTTTACGGAAATATCCGTTTCAGGTGTAGCAGAGTCCGAAGAAGTGGTTTTCGCAATGCCGTCTGTCTGTTACTGGCTCTACAGCCTAAACGGTAGAGCGAAAATGAATGAAATCTCATTTTATCATACAGAGCAGAGTATATATAGAAATGGTTGACATTGCTCAATAATTGGATGTTAATTCTACGCATTTTTAACAACTTTTTGATTTTCTCAAAAGAGGTTGTAACGATTTTTATCAAATTTCGTACAGTTACTTGAGTTTACGTCTTCAATAATACTATATAGTTCATATTTCTCAAAAAATGAATATAAGGCCAGTTTATTCTAGGCAACTTTAACAGTAATTTGATTATTTCAAAAACAGATCTAATGATGTTGATAAAATGTCTTACAGTGACTTGAGTATAAGTCTGCATTAATACCACATATTCCATTTTTCTCAATGAATGAATACAAGGCTAGTTTATTCCTGGGCAACTTTAAGGAAAATTGGATTTTCTAAAAACAGGCTAATACGATTGCCATTTTCTAAAGATAACTAAACGACGCATTAGTATATGAGAAAGTTTGTACAGTGTATGTTGTACCGATTTTTTTAACATTGACATTCTTGGAGGGTCTTTACTTCCAATCGCTCCAACAAAATATATTTTTTAAATTATTTCCTATTATTTTATTTCCTCCATTTGAATGAAACGGGAACGAGTGCAGTATATTTTTTTATTCGCACTTCAAAATTACTTAAAATCAATATACGAATTCGCGACTTCAACCAATGTTCCCAGTGGAGAACGAAGTTTTATTTTCCTAATGTCAAATAACAAATAAGGACGGAATCTGCCCAAAAGTGTGCCTTTTAACAGCAAAATATTTTTAAGCGAAAATTCATATATTAATATTAATTAATTGGTGCCGATTACGATCCTTACTACCGGAAAGGAGGGGCGGAAGGCCATTTTACTTTTCATTATTCGTAAATAACACAATAAAACATATTTTTTGACGTTTACCAAATATCCCTCGGTAGAAATGAGAGCTCTCTACTAGATAACGATAAAAACAATGGAAGAATAATAGATCTCCTACACTGACAGGTTATGAAATGGGATGGAATAAAAAAGATCTCTTTTTTCTCATCCAAGACCGCGTCATCAAGCTTCCTAAGAAAAATAATCGATAAACATCTAGCGCACAGCAGCAAAGTTCCCGGAAACACATGCCTGAGTATCCAAGCGATCCTCTGCCTCTTGTCGCAATGACGTATGACCCATACTACAGTCGAATGCGACGAATCACGCGGGAAATAAAGAGGGAACACAACAGTTTGCTGGTCATTTTTTTCTTTGTGTCGCGAAGAAGCAATATGTTTAAATCGGGAGGAGGAGAGGGGGGGGGGGGGGGGGAGTGACCGCAACCGCAGGAGGAAATAGTGGTCGCGATGGCAAGCTTTGTCCTACTTTGGGATTTGCTATTCCTACGCGATGCCTAACAAGTACGGCGGTTTGAAGCTCACAATCAGCAGAGATAATAGAATGAAGGATAACTACTCTTCGTCGAATCGTGCGAATAATATCAGGTAGAATTTAAATTTATTTTAGTTTTTTTTAATCGCTTAAATAAATTAAGCAATTTCGACGAGGCTTCTATTACTCGTGATACCTTATCTAAATTCAGACTGTGTTTAATCGGTTAACAATTTAGGATCGCTCAAAGGTGGACTAAAGATTTCAATACACAGACGATATGCTATTCACACATGTACGGAATTTCATTAGCCACTTTTTTCGGATATAGGAAATCCTAAAATGTTTATCAAAATCACCGGATCGATTTTTTTTATTCTGGATCAGAATATTCTCTATATAATACTTCTTACAAAAAGAAAAAGTATAAATAACCCCTATCGAAAAACGTTTCTGAGAATAGGTTACCGTTAAGTTTAAAACAGATGCATATTCTCGGAAGTCCTTCCGATTTGACTCACCGCGAAACTTATTTGGAAAACAAACATCCGGTGCGGAAGTCCAGCTATTAAAAGAATACTCGACCTTTGAATTTGATATTTTGTCGTGGCTGGATAACAGCGAAAGAATAAAATACATATATGAATTCAAATTCGTTCGAGTTGAAACAACTGATATTATATTTGTTAGCTCTTAACGATATTTCACTGTACTTCCTCTTCTCTGAATTTCTGGGACGTCTTATGTTATTTCTACCTCTATTAATGTAGCTTCTTATAAAGAAGTGACGTCATGGAACGTATCGACTTCGTTAATGGGGGTATTACTGTGTATATTTTTATAATATTGCATGCATAACTGTGTTTATGTGTAATTCATTGCGTGTAATTATCATCTGCGATCCTTCTACCTATAAATCAGCAGGTTTGTCACAAAACTCTTCTTGTGTGGGTGTTTTCTTGCAATGGACTATATCCTATAATATAAAAATAACGTTGATGATAAGGAGGTCGAGATCGAAGGAATGGGGTCGGGGTAGAAGAAGGACAAAAGGGACAGAAAGATCTAAAAGAGAGAGGGGGGGAGAGGGGGGGGGGAGGGGGGGAGAGAGAAGGGGAGAGAGAGGGGGAGAGAGACGGAGAGGAGGAACGACGATGCACGGATAATTTAATTACAAGAGCAGAATCGCGTCTAATATTTCCCCCCTCAAACGTTCAGGATCGATAGCCACGCGAAAAACCACCGCATTGGCCTCCCAAGAGAAACGAAAAACCTCTATGCTGGCCTCCCCTACCATGCTCTCAGCTGTTTTCCCCCCTCACATCTCCCCGGCGCGTTTATAATTCCCCTTTAGTCTTTCTTGGGACTTGGTGACGGACACAATCTCTCTCTCTCTCTTTCATCGCATCTCTTTAATACATCCCTCCGTATCAATGTAAGCTGGTTGCCATGGCATTGACCGGAGATCACCGCGGCGACGGCCAAAGAGCGAGATATAGGCACGGACACGAAATTGCGAACGTTTGAAAACAATTCTGTACGGCGATGAGAGCATTCAGGAGGGTTTTTTTTTTTTAAAAGGCGTATGGACGAGGAGGAGGAGGGAGATACTGAGGAGAGATAGAGAATGGAAGCAGAGCTTTATGAGAGTGGAAGGTCCCGGAAACGCCGGACTCTTCCCGGAGGCGAGGTGAACGGAGAGGAATCTAGAGTGTAAGTGGAATGGGAGGGAGGGAGGGAAGAAGTGTGGGAGGAGTCGAAGGAAGAGGAGGTGATGAATGGTGCCTGGATTAAGCGGTACGAGAGGAAGGGATCCCAAGGAGATAAGGAATGGCCTACGAAGAGGTGAGTACGAGAGAGTTTTTTTCTAACTTATTAACATTCACTCCATCCGTCCTTCCGCCGCTTCTTCACTTTTGCGGCCGAATGACACGGTTTATTTAGGTCGTTGCTTAAGCGATCGATCGGTATCTACCGCATCGTGTAGTGCGTCCGTAGTAATGCTACTGTTACTGTGGAATCTGGATAATAATTTGTTACGTATAACTATAATCTTAAATATCAAATCCAGAATGTCCGTCCGTCCGTAGATGTGAAACGCTTGGTGATTGGTCAGATTCTGATTTCTCGACTTCTGATTGGTCGAAATATAAACGCTTGGTGAAGGAGATAATATTATTCAAAGTAAACGCATGAACTATAAAATATTTTGTATAAAGTGTGATGGATTTATGATAACGTAAGTTTAGCTAAAAATTACTCGGAACGACTAAAGTGTATTATTTATAAATTTTAGTGATTCATAATAGTTATAAAATTAAGCAAACTACATTACATAAGATTATCTAATTACTTCCTTGATTTCCAGATTTATTTACGATTCGCTGTATTGTTGACTGTGTGAATTGTTGTACGAAAATTGAATTTTATTCCGAGTATGACACTAGTTGTAGAACGGGCACCATCGAACATTTTGAATTGTATCATCGGTATACTACGTTGCGAAAATACTACTTTCTTACTATATAAAGGAGGAAACTCCCACCCTTGGTATACATACTGTAAAAAAATAGCGCGAAAAAGTGGGTCAAATATGTGAGTAATTACGGTATATAGTATGTATATATTTATATTATTACGTGGCGCTTGCGCATTCCGTCCCAAATATTCCGTCTGAGAGCAAGGAGAGGAAGGAAAGAAGAGGGGGAAGGCTTCCCTATCGCCGGTTGCCTAGGCGACGTGCGTTTCTTTTAAGCCTCTCCCACTTTTAGATTGTTCGGTTCGAGGAGGTTCCTGGTCGTAAAATAAACGCATTCGACGATGATAAACGACGTCATAGAAGAATCCCGAAGAGAAAGACAGAGCTACAGACAAACGACTTTTTTTTTAAGGACAAGAGAAAAAGAGCGAAAATTTCTGTTTATAATATGCTATAGGAGAACCTAACATGCAAATGGCCATTTTCTTAAATCAGGTGAACTCGCCGGCGGAGAGAAGAAGGAAGAGAAATGAAGATTGCAAAAGAAGAAAGTGCAGCTAATTAGTAAAACATTAAATAATATAGATCAATATCTATAAGATATAGACGTTTCTGACATAGGATATAGGAGGAGGAGGATACAAAATTGTCAGGCACTTCCAGATGTGCTAGAAACTTGAAATTTGGTAGGATTATAGGTTTTTGGTCACAACCGAAGGAAAAAATTCAAAACTGTCGAAATTCCCATTTTGAGGGTCTATTTTGGCCTCTTTTTTTGCTCCTTTTTTGACCCATAAGAAAACACGTAAATCGGTGTAGAGGTTTTTATATTTGCATTTTGAAATTATTTCCCGTTAACATTCGAACTCGGAACTTGAACTATCGGCAAGTTTAATAATTCGCATTTCTTATTTTTTAATACAGAATTCAAATACGGGTAGAATTTCCGTAAATATTTAGAATTTTATCTGGAAAAAAGGGAATTTTTCTTGGTCCCAACAATTGACTGTCATAGAAACGTGCTCAATGCTTTTTATGGGTAAGCTTTTAAAGAGAATCTGAGGCTTATATTATAATGCCATTAATATTACAGTATGACCAATGGGAGAAATCCGATGTAAACATTCGAAATTTTAAGGGCTGTTTTGCCCCATTTTTGCCCCCATACGAGGATTAAAATTATAAGGAATATAAGATGAGCTAGAGACTTGAAATTTGGCACGATTATAGAATTTTGGTCACAACCTAAGGAAAAATTTCTAAATTGTAAAAACTCCAATTTTTAGGGACCCCATTATTAAAAATTATGATCTATTAGAGGAGCTATGACCTTGAAATTTGGCGCGGTTATATGATTTGGACAAAATCGATGGAAAAAATTCGAAATTGTGAGAACTCTAACATATAAAAATGCTTGCAGAATGCAAGCACCGTTTACTGGTATGAAAAAACGCATGATTTGCTTCGATAATTCCCATACAACCTTGTAAATATAAGTATATATCGTTTTTTTGCGTTAGTCGAATTAATATTTATCGTAATTAAGTACCGAGAAATTCTTTCTCGCCTTAAAAGTTTCCTTCAAACCAAACAATGGACTTTATACAGTATAAAATTGTCTACAAAACAGGAAATTGTCTTATGCTGTGTGACTGAAGAATTTCTGCAAAAAAATTTCAATTTATTCATGTTTGTTAAACACTTTAAAAAAGTGTTACATACAGAGTGACAGAAGAAGCGTTTTACATTGAGAGATGAAGATTATAAAAAAAACATCGTAGGCAAGAGTTTGTGAAGAGAAGGAAATCATTTTCGTAAGTATGATAGAATGTATACTTATACCTATCAGGTGAATTGCAGAATATTATGCTGATCTTAAACTTTCATTAAAGTTAACTTTCAGAATACGTCAGACGTTTGCTTTAGGTAATGTAACTCAACACCAAAACACTGTTAAAAATAAAAAAATGAAACATTCATTGCTCTAGAAACACAAAAAAGGTAGTTTTGGCAATCCGAACTAGGATGACGAACATTTTACTCTCAAAAGTCTTTCTAGGGACTTGGTGACGGACACAATTTCTCTCCCTCTCTCCGCCCCTCTCCCTCCCTCTCTCTCCCTCCCTCCCTCTCTCTCCCTCCCTCCCTCTCTCTCTCTCTTTCATCGCATCTCTTTAATACATCCCTCCGTATCCATGTAAGCTGGTTGCCATGGCATTGACCGGAGATCACCACGGCGACGGCCAAAGAGAGAGATATAGGCGCGGACATGAAATTGCGAACGTTTGAAAACAATTCTGTACGGCGATGAGAGCATTCAGAGGGTTTTTTTTTTGAAAAGGCGTATGGATGAGGAGGGAGATACTGAGGTGAGATAGAGAATGGAAGCAGAGCTTTATGAGAGTGGAAGGTCCCGGAAACGCCGGACTCTTCCCGGAGACGAGGTGAAAGGAGAAGAATCTAGAATGTAATTAGAATGGGAGGGCGAAAGGGAGGAAGTGTGGGAGGAGTTGATGAAAGAGGAGGTGATGAATGGTGCCTGGATTAAGCGGTACGAGAGGAAGTGATCCCAAGGAGATAAGGAATAGCCTACGAAGAGGTGAGTACGTGAGAGTTTTTTTCTAACTTATTAACATACTCTCCATCCGTCCTTTATTTCTGCGGCCGAATGACACAAAAAAGGTATTGTTCTGGGAACATAAATCCGAACTACGATGACGAACATTTGACTCTCAAACGTGTTGGCAATGCCATGGTATAGTAATACACGTATGTATGACCTTCAATGTCATCAATAACACTGCAAAAATATCTTTGAATAACCAGTGGATCCCTTCAAAAATTTTCAAATCAAGATTCTGAGCAAATTACTTCAGACGTGAAATTAATAATTTAATATATTACTTCATGCTATATGATTCGAGTTTACAAAGTTTAAAGAAGAATTACGAGCTTGCAATTCAGAATAAACCTGAATAAATATAACGTCACTAAATGAAGCTCCCAATTTTTAATGAATTTTTACGTCTACAGTGCATTAGTAGTATACTAATGGATTTCCAGTTCTCGTTTGCCTTGTTTTGTAGGGTAACGGCGACTCTTTGTTAACCTGAAACACGGACAGAGGTTTGCTTGCTTCCTCGTTGCCATGGCAGTCGGACGGGACCAAAACGAGACTAATATACCGCAGGGAGCGTTTTCCTCGTCCGGCAGGTGTCACAACGGAGAGAGAGAGAGAGAAAGAAGGGAGAAAGGGAAGAGCGGATTGTAAACATTGAAATCATTTACCGTATATACTCGTGTATATTCCGACTCCATGTATAGTACGACCCCTGGTTTTTTGATGAACAAACCTGATTTTTTCATATATCTCGTTTATAGTACGACCCGAGCTTTTCACCATGGTCGATATATTTCGTTTCGATAGCTCGATGGTTACGAGTGAGATATATCGAACAACCTTGATTTTCCACACCACCATAGAATAGGCCGTAAATGTCGTAAATAGTATTTCTTGCGAGTACACTAAAATTCGGATAGATTAAGTATCTTACTCCTAAAACATTTAATAAAAAGTGATATGAATCATGATTGCACAAGATGAAATAAAATCGTTTCAATTCTAGTACGTCTTGATTACGTTCCGCGTACGTAATGGTTCCAACCGCTCATCTGTTTAATAGGTAGAGATAACGGATAAAAAGAAATTACTTTGTAATATTCCACAGTCTTTATTGTTTCTTCAATCACATACCGACCGGTTTCCACTACAAAATCATTCTAATGGTGTTACTAACCGACGTAACACTTTTAGAATGACTTTGTAGTGGAAACCGATCGGTGTGTGATTGAAGAAACAATAAAGACTGTTGAATATTACAAAGTAATTTCTTTTTTCCGAGATGTCGAAATTCCATAAAGTTACGCCGTCTACGATACTTTTAGTCCAACTCGTTTCAATCCATCCCTTGCTAAAAGACCCAAACAAAGATGTACATACATAAAATTCAAGAAAGGAAGTGCCCGTAAATCGTCACTTATATCAAGTATTTGTGAATTTGAAGCTGAATATAAGAAGCAACATAACAACGATAAAGGACCTCACTGTTAAGGTTAGCCTACCATTAGAATGCGTGCGGGTGGCATAACTTCACCGAAAATGCCCGTGAAGATACATGAATTTTAAATCCTCAAATGCATTAATCGTGTATAGTACGATCCCCAATTTTTGCAATAAAAATTTGGTCGTAAAAACTCGTACTATACACGAGTATATACGGTATTTCTTCTGTACGCTACCAGATTCAGAGGCAATGAACAAGACAGATGGATTAATGACCACGTGCCACAACGGCCTACGCAATTTTAATGCGACCTCTACGGAAGAAAAAGGATCGTTAGGACTAGAACGGGCAGATTAGCACAGTCCGCCTGAAAAATATCGTATCGGATGTAACTGCAATCCTTAATATGGTGCAAAAAGCGTTATGGGCAAATAACCATCCCAGCAGTTTATGAGGTGGAAGATGTAGACTAAGTGACGGTCAATCTACGTCCCGAGGGCCACATGCAACCCCCGAAAACATTTCAAACGGCAAGCGAAGCCGTGATGAAAAACGGATCCGTATAATTTAACGTACAAAATCGTATAATTTTAGTAAAATCGTAATCAGTAATTTTTAACTCTCAACCAAAAAATTCTTATTTAGACAAAAATTAATATCATATACATTAAAATTATGACAGAAAAATACATAATATTGAAATGTTAACCCTAAAAACCTACTTTAGCCTTAAATTTCACTGATATGATGCATCAGAATCTCTAGTTAAGGTCCGATCTAAATCATTGACAACTTCCAATGCGGTCCGTCGAATTATTCATAACCCTTTATGTAGACGATTGGTCAGACTTGAACTACCCTACTAGAAGGTACGCTACGTGAAAACAACTCACCAAAAAAAACGAGTGCTGTACAGTACAAAAAAAACATCCACTCCATTAGCGTTCCAAGTACTTAAAAATAAATCCCATTACAAATAAATTAACATTCTTTGGGAGATGTCACTGGCCGCAGAGAAAAAACGAGAGGCGCGCTATTGCGCACGAGCTAAACGAACTTCAGACACGCTTAGAAAAACGCTTCCGCAATTATAATCGAGGAACGCAAAACGACTCCCGTCGGGAGAAATGCGGGAAAGAAAAGTTTCGAAGACAAATAAATGACTGGCGGAATGTGGACTCTGTAACGTCTTCCTCGTTCTCCCTCACGCGAGAGTCATTCTAATCCCCATAGCGATGCAATTCCTTTTGTGTTGGAGAGAGTGGTCGTATCCAGGCGCCTTTTTCCCCGCCGACGAAAAAGAGCATATGCTATATACAGCGGATTCCTTTTATTAGAGTCAAATCGAGAAACCATTATTTGATTCAATCAAACGGCCGATTCAATAATCCCGAGGTTGTGTATTTTAGTTACGGCAAATAAAAAAATGTTAGAATAAAATTCAAATCTATGTATATCAGAAATTATAATTTCATGGTTACGTTAATTTAAAAAATATAATATAACAAATAAAATTTTTAACAGGAATTTCACTTTTCGTGTTATTTTAAAAATAGATAGTTATACGAAGTCGTTTGAATCATGCTCTCCTTAAGATGCGAAATTCAGTCATCTTCCATCATTTACACGCGGCCGAACTTCTAAGTTTTTTCTAAGGACAGCCAAAGCACGTCGGACTTCTTCAGCAGTAAACCGGTAAACAGTACACTTCTTGGTCATACTCCTGTACTTCTTCATCAACACTGGAATTGTAATTTATAATGCGCTCTGACACTTCTTTCCTTTCATCATCATAGGTAGTCTGTACGTAGACAGGTATGTGATTATTTATGGTTAAACCTGGTTCTCCATATACTTCTATTTTATAATGTGTTAAATGCCAAAATTTACCGTCCTGAATTACTTGCCATTTTTTTTAAGGTATCGTGTTCTCGCAAGAAAGACTCGCCTTCAATCCAATTTCGCCATAGACACCCTCCGCTTATCCTGCATTCGCCGTTCTCTGTGTTAATTCCTTGTTGACCAGATCTTCTGTAATTCGCTCTGTGATGAAGATAGATTCTTTCGTAATGAATAAAAAAATTAATGGACATCTTCTGTCGATAGGAGCTGCACTGATGTCGTCATCTATTGAATTCCATCTCCTCAAGTCTTCTAACTTCCTTCTCTTCGGCTTTCTCTTTTTCTCGATGTGAAGATAATTTCTGAAGTATTTAGCAACTTTAGGTGATTCAGTAAACCGAAATAAGTGATTCCAATAAGGATACATTTTGGAAAATTATAGTAGATACAAAATTGTTTTGGTTTTCTGGTTTTGATTCAGTAAAGCGGCAATTAACCATTGTCCCCACTGTATATCTTTTTTCTTTGGCGGAAGATTGCGGATGCAAATGGGATACACTTTTTTTTTCGGCTAAATGGCTCTGCGCATGCGCATGCCATATCCGGGCCGTCGTCCGCTGTGTTGGGGGATTGATCCACATGGTTTTGAAAAGAAGGGAGCTTCCTTTTTTATCCCTTTCTCTCTCTCTCTCTCTCTCTCTCTCTCTCTCTCTCTCTCTCTCTCTCTCTTTTAGCCACCCTCTGCCGGAGTCGCCTCGTGACGTAAGGAGTGCATCGTAACTTTTGATGACGTCAGCTATCACTAATCCCGAGGACAATGGGGAGGTATATTGATTGAAAGAAAAAGCAAAGGTTGAACATGAAGGCCGATTTTTTTCCTTCTTGAAAGAAAGAGGCTTACGTAACCCAATTCATCCGTACATAATTATTCTTTTATCCTTATTAACACGAATTTATTGTCTTTGGAAAATTTACAACGTAACCTAATTTCCTATTGACTGTTAGAGTATTCTAAATAAAATATGCAACCCGATTCGTTTACCCAAAAATTAAGTATTACTTTGTGCTCACTGACACAAATTTATTATGCAAAATGGAACTTCTATAAGTAGAACCTCAAAGGAAACCAAAACATATTCCACTTATAGAAATTTCGATTTATAGAATAAAAATAACACGAAAAAGATTGTGTCCTGTAAAATGAATTCACTTCGAGTTATGAAAAATTCGAGTTAAAGACGTCTGACTTATAGAAGTTCGACTGTACATGGAAAAAGTAAAACCTATCCTAATTTCGTGTTGACTGTTATAGCGTTTTAAATGCCAAGACAATACGTAAAAGCATTAACATTCCCAAGTCAGTTTTAAAAAATAACAACTAAACACTAGCGAAATATAGGCCGAAAGGATCAGCATAGAGAGAGGTTTTTAGGATAAGGCGAAGATCCTACGTACATAGGTATACACGATCGTGGCGATAAAATACGTGGTATTGATTCTATCGAGAGGCTCTTATGTTTTCCCATACGACAATACGAGATCATAACAAGAGAATCGAACTATGTGAGAGAGAAAATTGTAAGATAGGCTTACACGCACTGCACCCCCTGTCATCCATCCAATTAGGTGAAATGCAGGATAACACGCAAGTGTAAAAAATTCGCAGGGGGAGTAAAAATTGTTTGGATTCAATCCATAGTAGTAATGATAAAATATGTAGTTTCCACAGAAAACAAATTTTATAATTACCATTATATAAGTGTAAAACTTTCAATATCCCTATTCTATGGCGTCTCGAACAAGTGACTAATTATGAACGCTTCGATGACTTTTGAGAGGCACAAAATCAGAGGTTTATCCGGCGAAAAAAATACGAAACCGATGCAATTTTAATTTTTGATTCTGAAATTCGCGGTGACGTACAGCTCAAAAATTATTACCACGGCACTCGTTTTTTATCGCTTTTTTTCTCTTTAAGAAATTGCTTATGTATTGAGTTTCTCTGTCTGTCCGTCTGTGTGGGCAATATAACTGTAATCCTACTACCGCGAGAAGCCAACCAAACATTCAGAAAAGCTTGGTCTATTCTAGTGCTTGACATGGTTTAGTGGATATAAAATATAAGCTGCTGGGGAGTATTCGTGAAAATCTCTAAAAAGTAAACAATGCTACAAATCTTGGCAGCCAAAAATGCATAGCATTATTATTCCAACGCTGCCGCGTTTTCCTCAGCAAGAGAACCATTTTATTTTTTTAAGCGCTGTATTTTTTTCTAAATAAAATCCCCTGTGTATTCGGTTTGTCTCTCCGTCCGCGTGAACATTATCCTTAGATTTTTGTAACCTATAAATGCCAAATTTTCGAAATAGATTGACCTTTATAAGAGCTAGCGGATGTAGACTCAGCTACTGGGGAACTACAGGCAAATAAATGCCTCATATGATTTGCTCTGCAATTATTACTTTATTTTTTTATATAACCATCCAGCTCTCTCCCCCTCTCTCTTTCTCTCTCCGCCTTAAAGACAAGTTAATTTTTTTAAATGTTTAGAAAGCGGTTTTGCATTCTTCATGCAAATGTCTCGAAATGGGGGAGGCATGCGGAAGAGAAAGAAATGAAAGGAGAAAAGGATGGAAAAGGAGAGGTGAAGAAGAAGGAAGAGAACGCATCCGAGGAAGTGGGTCACTTTGACCGGCATGAGATTGATTCAGGCGGAATGGAGGAGCATCATGGGCGTACGAAGGGAGAGGCGAGATAGGATTTGGGGCGGGAATGAACGGCGAGAAAAGGGAAGGGGGGAGGGAGGGGGGGGGGGGGGGGGGCAGAGGGGGAAGAGAAAGGAAAGAGACCTTGGCAAAGACAAAGAAGCTTTGAGGAGATGCTTCGTGAACTGACCTCATCATACTTCCTCGGACCAACCCTCAAAAGGCAAGGACATTTCCCGCTACGGTTAAAAATGGAATCAAACGCCCAGAGGGAGCGTTTTTATTTACGATGTAAAACACCATGAAGAAAAAATGTTTTACGTGGAAATTCTAGGGTAACTACGTCGCCAAGTGATGCATTTGCTCCAGTTTCTATGATAAAATTTCATAACTGTTGATAGCTATACCCACGCTGCCAGGGAAAATTTTAATTACGAACAAATTTATCCCAATGCCGTATTTTTTTAAACAAATTTTCTTGTAAATACTGACAACGATCCCAGCGTCGCCAACGTAAATGTTGTCATCCATAGCAACGTATAGTAATTTTGTTTAATTGTTGCTTTATCAATGTGCAAATCGATTCAAAGTATTTTTCGCCGTGAAAAATTATTCTTGAGGACGCTGAATTCGACAGCAACTTTTGCAACAATATTGCAATCATATCCATTACTCCGTAGGGAGTAAGTCATGTGCTGGCCACATCAGATTTTTTTTATTTACAAACACGTGGAAAGATTGTTTTTTTTAATTTCGATAGCCGAACTTTTTCGATTTCTCCTGAACGAAGCTCAGAGAGACGGTTGAGGTGAATGTTTTGGTCGACCATGAGTCCTAAAAAGTGCTTTTTGCAACTCTCTGCAGTCTGTCCGTTGGCTCTCTATTATTCAAATTTTGGTTCAGGATAATTATTATTAGTTCTTTAGTTTCTTCGGTATAAACCGGAACAAATTTTCCGTTTATTTCATGAATAATTTTCTTTAACATAATATTTCTCGAGTGTGTTCGTACATTTCAAGGAAAATGGAACGAAAATGGCGTCACATCGCAGCTCCAGGCAAATCTTTTTTTCTTTTAGAAATAACATTTAATGATGAATATAATTAATGATTAAAATACGCTCAGTTCCGTCAATATAAATCAAAAAACGAATTTTATATTTATTTATATCATTTCCTGTGCGATTTCTTTAATCTTTATGCTTTAATCAAGGGGCGGATAACCTTTTCTACGTTTCTACCTTTTCGGTTTCGAATTACACGGCGGACCGCATTGCAAGTTGTCGATGCTTCTGCGGTCCGAATTAGACATTAGATCGAACCTTGATTTAGAGATTCTGATGTATCATATCAGTGAAAATCAGGTTTTTGAGGCTAACATTTCTATCTTAAGTGTTTCACTTTCGTAATTTGAACGTATATCATATGAATTTATGTGTTAAATTTTACGGATCTCTTTCCTATCACGGGTCGCATAACAACGCTCTATGGGGTGGCCGCATGCAGCCCTGGAGTCGTGTGCAACTCGCCACTGCTTTATAAATTATTCGCATCCCAATACAGAATGTCAGCGTTTTTTTGAGCATGGAATATGCATATTTTTTATTAAAATTTCCAGTGGCGTTATTTTTGACTAACACGCCAAACTAGGGCCAAAGCTTCGTCCAACGTGGGTTTCCCCAACAACGGATTTTTTTTACACACGGTTAAATAAATGTTACACTTTTTTCCCCAACGGTCACATATAAATTAATAATAATCGGTCCTGCATTAGGCGGGCGCGACATTTCATCTACTATATACGCTGAGTCAGGCATGATAAGCTCGAAGAGGTGTCAGGGCAGCATTTTAAAGCGATGGATGTTATAGAAGACCCGCAGTTGTTTATTGAGGGCCAGAGTCGTGGCAACATGCATTATTTTGAAGATTAAAAACAATAATTTAGAAAACGCGGTCAATTGTAATTAGGTAACTGTGAAATAATCTAGCCTCCTCTTCACAAAAATTAAGTATTCATATAAAATCTCAAACGATGTCAAGTCAAGACAAAAATTAATACTCAGTAAGGTATAGAAAGGGCCGAAAACTAGGACATAACCTATAAGAAAAAGTGATTTATTTTCCGAAAGGCACTGAATCAGTGCAACGCGGTTTCACCCAACGCGGCATTTTGCGACGACGTGACGATTTAGGTTAGGGGTTCCCAACCTAGTGCTCGCGAGCATCGCTGTGCTCTTTGATAGCCTGACTGTGCTCTTTCTACGGTGGCCAGTTCTTAGGGGCAATGATTTAATTTTCTCGGTTGGTTTCCTTCTAAGCGTATTCAAGATCATTACGAATAACTTTGATGTTTGTCTGGTTTTATTCATTATCGTTACTACTCTCGCGGAAGTGTTGTGGTGCTCTTTTGACATTTTAGGATACAACATGGTGCTCGCCGCATCGAAAGGGTTGAGAACCCCTGATTTTAGGGCGTCAGCATGAATAGGACAGAAAAAAACCCTCAAAACGTTCATCGTATTCCCAATAAATCTATCAAAATAACAAAATAAAATAACACAACGGTTTCCCTTGGATTTATAAAGCCGAATAAATATGGAGGCGACGTGGAATTAGGTTCGGAATGGAGAGCTTCGTAATCTCCCTTGATTCCTAAAACTAAGTTTGTTTTCCGCTTGCTCCGCTTTTGAACCCGCTAAAGCCACATTCTCCTATCCATTTTCTCACCTCTCTCTCTCTCTCTAAGCTCATTCTCTTCCCAACCACCATTGGCGCCACATAGCCATCTGCGACTGATGAGATTAAAGCCATCCTCTTTCTCTCTCTCCTCCCTAATCTCTCTCTTCCTCCCTCCCTCCATACACCTCTCTCTCTCTCTCTCTCTCTCTCTCTCACACACACATTTTTATCCTTTAATCCCCCACTTTCTTCTCCTTTCTCTCTCTTGTTATAAGCACGATCTCTTAAAATGATTTCGATCGTATAATTTCCGTCCGTCTAAAGCAGTGTTTCTCAACCTTTGGCGACACACTTTTTAAATGATCCAGCTCTCGCGACACACCACGAAGTAATCGCGACACGCCATGAAATAAAAAGTCAATTTTCTTGGTTAAAACAATAAAAATACTTAAAATTCATCATTTAACGATAAAACATCAGAAATATAACAAAAAACGTAACAAAACGTTTATGTCTATCAACATCAAATGAGTACAAATATGACCGAGGTCATTTCAGAGTATGTACAACGAAATCTATATATATTTATTTTTTTAAATAAGCAAAAATAAATAAAAATCTGTCGAATAACAATTTAAAAAAAAATTAATGTGAAATTTGAGCCTTTGTTTCTAAATTTTCGCGACACACCTGGACCTCGTCCACGACACACTAGTGTGTCGTGACACACCGGTTGAGAACCATTGGAGTCTAAAGAGAGAATGCCCGTTATATTAATTGAAAGTCTGGAAAAGATATTTTTCCCCGATTGCGCCGAAATGTTTAAGGTAGATATGAACAGTGGTTATTCGCCTTATATGATTTTTTTTTTTAAATATAATTTACAAATTTGAGTTGTGTTTTTGGTATAAATGTCGTGCACCCTTGTCCTACATTCGTATCTTCACCCACCCATTCCTTCATCCCTCATCTTCCTCTCCAATTCTCCAACTGCCCTGACCCTTTTATTCCTTCCTCCTGTAGCTATTCGTTAATGGGATCAGATGACCCTTTTCCCATCTCCCCCAACCTTACGGAAACATCACTCTTTCTCACTCTCACTCTCTCTCTCTCTGAATGGACTCCCTCTGCCGCAAAAAAAATAAAATAAATAAATAAACCAACACCCACGCCTACTTTAATCATTCCTCTCCACGTTGACTCCAAAGAGGAACACAATCACACAAGAATCCTCCAGCGAAAAAGCTGGACCATTCCTTCCCTTTGAGAAAATGCGACGCGCTAGCTGGAGCTGTATTCTGCCTCGATATTTCCTCGGAACAAAATGGGAGAACGAAATAATAACAAATGTCCAAATGAAGGAATGTGTGTATGTGTGAGTTCGCTCCTATACCGTCGTTTTCAGTTTTGTCAAAGGATACTGAACATTATTCAGAAAATTTCTCATTTGTGAAGAAAAAAAACAGATCTCAACTAATTTATTCAGCGATTCGTTATTTGAAATTTACGAACTTTAAGTTATGCGTGTGTGTGTGTGTGTGTATAGGTACGTGGATTTTTTCAAATAAATCGAAATTTAAAAAATTTTGAGGTAAACTAAACAGCTCCGGCCTACCACAAGACCTCGATACAGCGCAGGTCGTTATTATTTAAAAAAGAAACGCGCCAAAATGAAAATTTTCCCATGCTCCAGTCGACTTTCCGTAACATCGGCACTCGGTAAATCTCTCCAATTTGATTTACATATTCGTAATTCTGTCAGTTTTAAATGTTCTCGGCCAACTCCAATATAGAGGACAAAGCTATCATTGTGTCATCTAAGCACAACATAATTTATTTATTACCCCGCAAGTCGTTTGAGATAATTGCACGCAATAGTCATTTGAGCATTGTTTTCAGAAGAAAGAAATGATGCATCTAAGAAATTATATATATATATATATTTTATTTATTTACTTATTAATAAAAAACCGGCTTACAGTATGAACTGCACAACTAACACAATAGAAAAAATGCGTATTAATTCTCTTTTACTGCTTAGGAACAAAATTTTCCGGAATGATTAGACCAACTCACGTTGATTTTGGCAAAACATGAGCTGGCATTCTCCATTTTTAGATCGTGCGTAATTTCGTGCTTGATGGCGTTCGAGAACGACGTTTCCAAAGCTTTTACTTAAATGCTTTTTAAGATAATAAACAATTCATTCTTGCTGCGTTTTTTAAAAATTATTTTACGGCGATACCTTCACGACCACATGTGCTCACCTAATAACGTTGTTTATATTATTAACCGAAGACTTTTCAAATTATAAGGCGAGGAAGTGTAAAAGAAATTAAAAATAACTAATTTTTTAAACGTCGTTCTAAATTTGAGTGAGAGCCTGCTCTACTTTTAAAAGCGAATTATATATTACTAAGGATTAAATTTTTTTAAGATTGGGTGAATTTAAAATAAAAAATGCTGCGAATTATCAAAATCCACTTATGAACACAGCATATACTTATAGACGGGGGGGGGGGGGGGGGGGGGGGGGGCAGAAGGGCCATTTAGCCCGGGCCTCACATTCACGGAGGGCCTCAAATTTAGACTTTTGATGTTTTCTCCAAATGAGGTTATACATACAGACAGGCCGGTCTTAAGGGGGTGGCTGGGTAGGCAGTCGCCTCGGGTCCCGCGCCTATGGAGGGCCCCGCGCCTACGAGGAACTCTAGTAGAGATTATGCTCGATAAATTCTGTCTCGAAAATTCTCATTAAAATTTGTTATTTCATATTCTCGATTACCAATAAAACCATTTTTTAAAAATAATTCGGTAATATTGCTTCTCAATGAATTCTCTGGAGAATCTCAAGAAACATCTCTTGGGAAACCACGCAAAAAGTCGATACAATGCATGAACTTGGGGATAGAGGAGTCGGTAATGCGACCGCTTCGCCAAAGAATTAGGAGAAAGCTATGTCCCTGCCTCCAAGACACACATGAGGACGTCATTTGCAAAATTCGGCCTTTGAAAACATCTGGCAGACATCGACATAGACCCCGACAACGCCGTTTCCCAGGCATTCTTTCGGAGATCTAGCCTGCTTTTCCATATCCTAATTCCTTTCGGGAAAGGGAAGACATGCACAATAAAATTCTTATCTTGCCTTCAACAAGGTCAATGCCACTTACAAAGTAAGAAGTGCCGCCCGAGCTTTGAGGTTCCCACCAGGAACCCCTGCAGACTCATTTCCCTTTCCCTAATGGGATTGTCCACCGAAAAATAGTGCAGAACGCGCATAGCGGCACTTTATCCCGGATAGTAGAGTTCAGAAGGGATATGCGAAAAACCGAGGGTGAGGGCACAATTTTTCAGCCACATTCGGTTCGGTTTATTGCTTGCAGCTCTGGCACAGATGCTTTTCTGACTACGATTTTTATAGGATTTTGAAAAATGGGAAGAAGTTGAGAAGGACGTGGTTGTTTTATTGTGAAGAAAAATATGACGCCTTTTGTTTCTCCTGTAAACTGTTTCCATCATCAGAGTCAAAGTCGGCATTGGCGTCTGAGGGGTTTAGTCAATGCTAAGTTGTACTATTCTATTATTCTGGATTGTACTCCAGATGTGAGCCACAAAGAGCAAATGTCAGTAATTCTAAGAATAGTTTATATTGAAAACAGAAATGTAGAAGTAGTTGAACACTTCATAAACTTTCTTGAAGTCACAGATACTACAGTAAAAGGACTTAGCCAAGCTCTACTGAAAGAATTAGATGATATGGGAATTTCATTGAAATATTGCAGAGGGCAAGGGTATGACAACGGTGCGAAATGAAAGGTCATGAACAAGGAGTTCAAACACGAATTTAAATTTAAATTATAAAGCTTTCTTCATGCCATGCGGAGCACAACTTAAATTTGGTTCTTAGTGATATGGCTCATTCCTGTCCACGAGCGGTGTCATTTTTTGGTATAATTCAAAGATTGTATACTTTATTCGCAGCTTCACCGGCAAGATGGAATATCTTAAAGAATTATGCAGATATATCTCTAAAACCTTTGTTTAGTACTAGGTGGGAATCCCGACTCGCAAGCATAAAAGCTGTTCGCTTTCATTTACCAAAAATAAAAAATGCTTTACTTGAGATAGCTGAAGTTTGTAAAGATCCGAAGACAAAAAGCGAGGCAAATTCACTCCTTTCCCATGAATTAAACAGATTTAAATTTTTCTTATCTGTTATTGTTTGGTATGACATATTACAAACTGTAAATAAAGTAAGTAAGGTTCTACAATCTCCTCAAATTCCGTTGGATATTGCAGTTAAACATCTGGATGCTTTGAAGTCATCATTAAATATATACAGAAATGAAGGGTTTAATCAAGCCATATCAGTAGCCGAAACAGTCGCCAATGATATGTCAATTGATATAGAGTTTTCTAAAAATGTAAAAAGGAGACATTCAGATGCACAGGAAAGCTCGAAGAAGAGGTTTAGAACGGATTTCTTTCTGCGAGTGAAAGACATGGCACTAACCTTTCTGTCGTGGCGTTTTGATCAGTACAGTGAGTACATTTCTAGATTTGGTTTCATGAACAGCATAAGCCAAATTAAAAATTGGGATTTATCTAATTTACAGAGAGTCTGCTGCGATATAGAGAAAGTTTTGAAGGATGAAGGAAGTTCAGAGAGCGACATAGATGGAATTGAACTTAGTGAAGAGTTAAGAATGTTATCAACGGTTATGCCAGAAGATCATAGCATAATTGATATTTTGAAGTTCCTACACAAAAATAGATTGCAGGAAATATATCGAAACATAGAAATACTTTGTAGGATAATTCTTACAATGCCAGTGACAGGTTGCATCAGCTGAAAGGTCGTTTTCAAAATTAAAATTAATAAATATTACGATTGACGATGTCACAAGAGAGACTGACTGGATTATCCCTTTTGTCAGTTGAACACGAGGAAGTTGATAAGATTGAGAAATCAACAATAATCGACATATTTGCACATATTAAAGCTAGAAAAATAAACTTTTAAAATTGTAGTGGGCTGGTTATTATTTTGTTTATTTGTGTAACCCTTAACAATTACTAGTTTTTAAAATTTGTTTATGTATTTCTGAATAATACTAATAATTATATTGAAAAATACTAATAATAATACTGAATAATACTAATGTAAACTTGAAAACAAAAATAAAATTGTAAGTAGATGAGAAATTTGATTTTTCTGTGAAAAGTAGGGGGCCCGCGGAAACCCTCTCGCTCGGGGCCCCGCGGATCCTAGAGACGGCTCTGCATACAGACGCAAAGATAATACAATGACAGGATTGAAAGAAGAAGACGTTCATCATACAACTTAAAACTTGTGTCCCATTACCGGGTCACACCGCCTCTAGTACACTACGTATTAACATAAACAGTGGCAAGCAGTACACTTCCTACTGGCTTAGCGCTTGGCAACACTGGCAACAGCGTTGTCGCGGAGCAAAGGAGCTATCACGGGAGTCTAGTTGTCGTCACAACTGTAACTACGCTATGAGTCAGTCCGACTTGCGTGTTGTTTGTTCTTCATTAGTGGATAAGCACTGCAAATTTCGTCACCCATTGAAATGTTGTGATAGTTGTGATTTTTGGACAGGGCTGCGTTGTGTTCTTAACTCCGAATTGCCAAATATTTTTCAATAAATGTTGATGATACGCCAGATTGTTCTAACAAAGAACAAACCACTATTGTAATTCGGTATGTAAAGATTGTCAACAACAGCTCAACATTTTCAATTGAAGAAATGGTTTTGTGTTTTGATAGTTTCACTAAAAAACTGGAAGGGAAATTGCTGCTCGAGTTTTAACAATTCTAGAGGAGCTAGGGTTAGATTTTCAACTCTGCATTGGTCAAGCCTTCGATAATGGATCTAACATGGTTGGCAAGTATAACGGCGTACAATCAGTTCTCCTTGAGCATAACTCAAAATGCATTTTCTCCAGCTTTGGAAACCACACATAAAACCTTGTAGGTGTTGACTGTGCCGAATCGTGCAAAGATACAATCACTTACTTTGGAACTATACAGCATATGTACAACTTATTCAATAGCAGTCCACATAGGTGAGAAATATTGAAACAGTTTCACTGCATGGGATGTCAAAAACTAGGCGGTCTGCACGGATTGATGATGTACAACCAGTTGCATATCATTTGGATGAAGTAAGAATGGCCTTAAGTGAACTCAAATCTCTAAATCTCACTGCACAGGCTCGAACTGAACTTAATTCTAACCAGAAATACATGTCCAAATTTGAATGTGTTCTAATGTCATCTTTGTGGGTTAAGTACTACCAGACTAATCTGTTTATTGAAGCACGTAACGCTACACTTGATGTTGAGAGGGGTGACGTTGAAAGTCTCATTGCTGACATTCAGCAGGTTCGTGAACAATGGGATGCGATTTTGAGTGAGGCCAAATTAGTAGGTCAGAATATTGTCATTTCATTTGAGTTTACCTGCAATCGCAATATTCGTAATGAGTCTCATGTTGAACAACATTATAGAATCAATGTCTTCTTTGTTATTGTTGACTCCATTTTATCAGGTCTTAGAAGGCGGTTTGAATCACTTAATGTTATTTGTAACCTGTTTGGGTTCCTCGGGCAATTTGATAGCCTGAGTAGTGATGATCTACGTACATCAGCAGAACAATTCCAAAGAAAGTACACCAAATAAATATCAACAGATGTGTGATGAGGTCATTTTCCTCAAGCGAATACATTCCATGAACTTTAAACTGGATTGTAAGCAAAAGGAATTGCTTCAACTCCAACTACTACTTGGACTTGCTGGTGTGTTTCCTAATGTCACCGTTGAATTGAGGATTTTTCTCAGTCTACCTGCATCAGTAGCTTCAGGTGAACGGTCTTTCAATGTGCTGAAGCAGGTCAAGAATTCTCGACCTCTGAGAGGGCCTGCTTATAGATACAATAATTAATGTTTACAGGTACATATCTTACATCAGTTATCATAGTATCCTAAACTCGCTACAGAATCTCACTTACTTCAGAAGTAATCTTCATTGCAGGGCGCATGCGCACTCAAATCCCATATAGTACTTCCCTGTTAACTTCGTATGATTCCGGAAATGCGACCCCTCTCTCTCTCTCTCTCTTTCACTTTAAAAGTGAGCTAGCGTTGTTGGACATCATGGAAACGTTCCAACTGTTTAGACTTCTCTTTTTAGAATCCTCAAACCTCTTTTTAGGTTCCATAAACATCGGTAATTACCGCAGCAGTAGGATCTGCACATTGAAGATTACACATAACGGTTTTGACCACAAATAGCAATAATATTGCGGAAATGAAATTGTTTTCTATTCGTAAAGGATAACTAATCTTTTCTAAGATGTCCTATTTCAATGGAAGCATTTTTAGGGGCGCCGCCCTATTGATGGCGCCGAAGTCGTAAAGCGGATGAAATACGAACCATAAATAATAATAATAAATAAATAAATTTCCTCTCCGACAATTTTCCACATTTATTATTCCAAATAAATCCTTATCATAAAAACGTCATTCCTTTTTTTCACGCGCCATTTCTCCTTTATACTTCGACGCTCTGGCAGAACGAACGCGACTTTATTGGGAAGCATCTTTTTTTACACGAGTAGATGGTGAATTCCGCAGGTATTTCAGCCTTCTTTGAACGTAAACTGTAGATGTTTACATGAAACTTCCATTTACTACCATAGCCATGTTAGTTTATATTTTTCATTGTTAAAAATACCCTTATAGAAGTACCCAAACATTTCAGCTTATTGTGAAGTAACACTGTACATATATACGCATTGAGATCGTTGCCATGGCGGTCGATTGTTGAGACCCAGAAAAATTCTCACTTTTTTCTGATAAAAATTAACACTAAATCTACAATGATTTTAATTCCGCCTTCAAAAATAAGAAAATAAAATCTTTTATATTTCCGCTAGTTCAAGTCGCGAGTTCGAATCTTGACGGAATATAGTTTTAAAAGGCAAATGTATAAATCTCTGCACCGATTTACGTGTTTTTTCTAATTGGGCAAAAATAATCGGGTAAAAATAACCTCTAAAAATTGGAATTTTAACAATTTCGGATTTCTTCCATTGGTTGTGACCAATAAAATCTATAATCGTGCCAATTTGTAAGTCTCTAGCTCTTATGGAATTTCTATATATTTTTTATCCACCTCTGGGGTAATAATGAGGTAAAAACAACCCCTAAAAATTAAAATTTTAACTATTTTAGATTTTTCCCATTCGTTGTGACCAAAAACCTATAATAATTTCAAGTCTATATCTCATCTGGAAGTTTTGCCTTATAAGTGGTATCCTCCTATATCCGAAGTAATATAATAGATATTCTATGTAAGAAGCAGCCATACATATATTATAGATGTAAGAAGCGCCTATTTATAGTAGACGATGCAACATACAGCCGATTCAGCTGACATCAACTCGATATAAGGGTTCGTATTCCAGAATTCGCAACTCATCACTCATTAATTTTTAATGGCGAAGGAATGCGGAAGCGGAGAATTCAAACCTTTCGTATCTGTCGATAAAACCGAGGGTTACGCATTTTATAAGCGCGTTTCCTAAGCTAAGGAAAAAGAGAACGGGATTTTCCTCCTTATACACTACGCTTTACGTACGCGCATGAAAGCGCGAGAAGAAAAAAAGAAAAGTAACCACATCCGGTGACGGAAAAGAACCTCTAGTACTCTCTCGAAAGCAAAACTGTTTGTGAAATTGGTTTGAATGAAATACGTCGCCGCCGAAACGAGAAAATGGAGTGACGATAACGTTCCATTCAAACATCGGGAAAAAATAAACATGCCGTAATGCGTCTACGGTCGAAGATATTTCATCCGTTATCTTTTATATCGACCATACTCTCTTTGCCACTCAACGCCGATCTTTTGATCATCTCCTTTGAATTATAACTTCCACATCAGAATCTACTATGTATAATAATTTATACTTTTATTCCTGTTCAATCAATGTTATGTTATTCATTCAGAGGGACGCTAAAATCCGTTAGTTGAGGAACAATATTTTGTATATAAAAATAAAATCATTAAAAGTTGGGAATAAAAATACACAGGTTGCTTCAAAATAATGTATACACACTTTGGACGTTCGTAAAACATATAACAAGTTGAAAGTATCAAAAATGTATTTTAAAAAATCAACTTTTATATTAATCATTCGATGATTAGGAGTTGGAGCAGACTATAAGTGACTATCCATAAGAATCAGCGCAAAATCCTGCGATATCTTTAGTCAAATGGATAAGGCGTTCGACTACTGAATCCGTAAGAAAGGGGGTTTGAGCCCTGAAGCTTCAAAGACTTTCTGATAACTTTCTGCTACTAAGGAAGGGGTTGAAAAGTACCAAGTGTCTCAGTTTTTATTCTCCATTTAGATTTGACCTAAATTTGATACTAATTAATTATGTAATATGGATGTATTTATGACATAAAATCTTTGTGCAAATATAATAAGCATTTATAATATCCTTAAATTAATAATATACTTTATATTTATAGGTATACAGATGGGAATAAGGGGATCACGATAAGGTCGGCCGCCTTAATAGGAGTTGATACGCTGCCAAGGGTAATTTTAATTGCGCATTGATTTTTTTATTATCCATAGCAACATTAATAATTTTGTTTATTTATTGTTTCTTCAACGTGAAAAGTAATTCAAGGCGAAAATTATTCCGTTTAGAAACTATTCACGAATGTAAATTACCGATACTTCTTCTAGAGGACGCTGATGTCGAGATCAATCATATTCATTAGTCTGCATGGATAAAGTCATGTGCAAAAAATTTTTTAATAGCTTTTGGACACAATTTAATAAGTGACAGATGTGAGCGATGGTTCGGAAGGAAAGCGATGAAATCGGGGAAGGATTTTAGGGGGCAAAGCAGAGAGGATTACATGGAAGGGCCGGATTAAAACGTCTGCTGGAACTAAAAGAGACAAGGGAGAAGTGATGTAGCGGAAGGAATGGAGAGAGGGGAGGGGAAGGAAAAAGAGAGGGGATGGGGAAGAGGGCGGAAAGAGGGGAAGGAGACGTCTTTGAGCGAGAGGGGAAGGAAAAAGAGAGGGGAAGGGGAAGAGGGCGGAAAGAGGGGAAGGAGACGTCTTTGAGCGAGAGGAATTGGGAGGATCAACACCTAAAATAAATAACAAAATTCCAATAAGAAATGAAGCGCACGTAAAAGGAAAGTGTGATGATTTCAAACCGATGACGAAATATAAGGTAAGAAAAGTAACTCCAGATAAGCTGACTTATCAAAAAGGGTTTAAGTTCATTCTAAATTTTTAAAAAAAGGACGAGAGGGATTTAATTTTGTTATATTTTCGCGGTAATTTTTGTCAGGCAAGTGAGGCAAAAATTGCAGAGCAAATTACATAAGGCGTTTTTTCCCCTTGTTTAAGGATACTGACGTCATCATAAGATTACATCTTTGATTGAGATCGACGGCCTCACATTAATCTATAAATCCCCTTTATAATCATTATATCAATGCCATTTAGTAATATATTGAGATCGACGGCCTCACATTAATCTATAAATCCCCTTTATAATCATTATATCAATGCCATTTAGTAATATATTTCCCATCATTGAACTCGTTGCTATGGCAGTTTTATTTCCCATTGTTAAAAATCGGAAAATTTTCCCTATTTTTCTTTTATTAAAAGCAATTTTTCGATATGGATATGAATTCTGTATTTAGAAAAATAAATTTCAGTCTTTCAGCTAAAGAACTGTTCGTGCCCCGAGGTCCTATCTTAATTTTAACTAATATAAAAATGCGAATTTATAATTCCCTGCAACGATTTTATGCTTTTCTTACGGGTAATAGAAGCGAAACAATGGGGAATTCGTTTACTCCTAGATCCACCATATTTTTACCATTTTCAGATATAGACCACGAAAATTTGGCCTTTCCAGGTTGCAGGATTCGAGATATATTGCCCGAAGAGACAAACTGAATGCCTAAACAATTTTTTAAGTGCTAAAAATAAATATTGATGCCAATGTAGACATTTTTACAAGCTTAAATTAAAAACATTTTAGACGCGGCAAAACATTTCATTCCACAATCGGCAATTTAAAAAATCAACTGTTGAAAACGTACTTCCTGAAAACATCTCCATTAACAGGACAATGTACTAGGTACTTAGCATGTCTTCTGAAACCTTTTTAAAGAACAACTCCCAATTAAGAAAGCATTGAGTCGCTGCTAAATAAATAGTATTTTCCAATGAATGTTGAAAAATTAACCGTTATCTCAACATAGTGTCGCTTTCCAGACGTCATTTGCGATGTCACTCGCTACTCCAGCCTCATTCACCACCTCGTTAGTCTCTCCTGCCTATAGTTCTCTCTTCTTTCAAACCTCTTTCGAAACAATATTTTAGTTATTATTACACTTTACGGACGGTGTACTAAGCAGGTTCCTGAATGTCGAAAGAGGTGGCGCGAATAGAATGCTGCAAATCCTCTTTATAACCTGAGAAGTTCATTAGCTTCCTGCTTCGTTAGAAGAATTTTCTCCATGCATTTACGGCCACCGCTTCTTAATAACAGTATCAAGAATAGCAGAACAAGTATCCGTCAAAAATGACGGGACATGAATTAAAACATTCTCGAGTTATGCAATAATGTACTCTTTAGTACATAGGTATATTCGGATTGATACAACAATAGAAAACGGTTAAAATACGATTTTTTCCCAAATATGTTATTTAAAATGATAAATTCGAGCGATTTTGAATTGACGACAACATTCCACTACAAGAAAGGGAAACTATAAATTTTTCTTCGAAAGAGTCCCATTCCAAAAGATCGATGGTAAATTGCAAATGAAGGCGTGCACGTCAAGAAAATTGCTTTCTTACGCGTTAACTTACGGGAAACAGAAATAAAAGCCTGAAGTCGAACCCGGGTCTTTTTTGAGCTTCTTTTCGTGGTTGTCTTTGGATATGCGAATTCAGCATTCCTGTCAAAATCTTCTAACTAGTCGGGGCGATTGATTAAATAACGTTGAAAAAAAATCGTTACAGACGGAGTGACAGAACGAACGTTACATATGGAGGATATTCAGAGTCATACTATGGTGTAATGCACTAAATTCCTTCTACTAAATAATAACATCCAAGATGCTCCTAAAAAATTAAACCAATAGTTTTGTGATTAGGCAAGAAGCCCACCGCGAGAAAGGAGCGCGAATGTAACCCATTTGAAGGAAAGCGGTATATATCGGCAAATGTTGTAGGGATGCAGAAATGACATGAAATGCGAGGCAGAAGGAAAAAGTTAGTATTTTATTTGGCGAGACAGACTAGAGATCCGAAATTTTCGTAAATAATAATCACGTTGAAGAACACTTTTAATCCCTTTTCACGTTGAAGAAACAATGAGTAAACAAAATTGTTAGCTATTCCTATGGATAAAAAAATACTGATGCGCAACTGAAATTACCCATTACAGCGTAAGCATCGCTATCAACAATTGGAAATTTTTAATACAGCAACGGAAACAATGGTATCACTTAACAATGGTATCACTTAGCGATGCACTTAACATAAAATCAGACGGAAAATCAGTATATCCCTTTTTTTTAAATCCGTTTTATGGAGAGGGTCTTCAAACAAAAGTTGTAGAAAATTACTTCATGACAAATATTTACATAAACTGAGCTCTAAAGAAGATATTTGGAGCAAACGGAAAAATTAAAAAAATAAATAAACCTCCACTCCCGGTGTAGGTACCAGTTTCAGTCAAAAGCTTTTCAGACTTTGAATTCGTTAATAAAATTTTATAATATAGTGCTTTATGCTGATCTGATAATTAGTTAGCACACAACCACAGACATCATCGAGAAAACAGTGAAAACGTACTCAGGGGGGGACCTCGAAAGGTGCATTTCCGTTGAAATCTCTAATTCGATTAATTTACGCGAATACAATATTACTTTCTGTTATACAACGTAAGGAGAACGTAAACGAGTTAGGAAAGTGTACAGCCTACCACAAATGGGCGCGTTTCGTGCAATGAAGTATTTTAAACATATACTATAAGTGTACGTAAGGGAAATAACGCTTTAAAGTTATTTTCTGTCATAAATAATCCATTTTCTTCCAATTTAAATGCACTGCATGCCCACGTAAGGAAATTAAACGCATTTTTGTGAGACTGTTTATGTTAGCAACAATGAAGAAATAACCACGAAAGGAAATTTCTAATTGTGTTAAACTCGAATTAAGACATTCTTTTTTGATTTTCTTGATAACGGCTTCCCCTACGATAAAAATGTATAGGGAAAGAACTACTACACGTTTCTAGCTATACAAGTTTTATTTCAGAAGTATTTTTATATGACCAATACTTTATGAGATATGACGAAAATTTAATCCTTTGTCACCAGTAAAGTGTTACCCCTGATTGGCTTACGTGATTTATTTTTTGCGATTTTCCTATTACCTTTGATTGCAAATCCTCAATACCAATTTTCATGAAAATCCGTTCTGTAGAAGCCGAGAACGAACATGCGGACGGACGAACGGACAGACCGACGATAATAGTCGCTCACGCCCGCCGGGAGCGAAACGCGCCTAAAAATGAGATGGACCGGGACGAAACGATAAACTTCCTTCTGTAGCCACGTGATAAGCTGGTGAGTTTAAGCGCGTTCTCTTACCCCTCTTCCCCCTCTTAGTGTTCGTGTCACTCTGTAATAGTCTTATGTTGCTTAGCAACCTCGTAATGGTTAAAAAAAATTGACGTGTAAGTGGATCGCTAGGGAAGAGAAGTAGCGACGTGGCGGGATGGGGACGGTGGGACTACCCTTGTTAAGAGATAAGGAGATAACCGTCCATTAACCCCGTAGTAGGCCAACAAATCCTAAAGATTAACAAAAGAGAAGATTTGTACAAGTGTTCTTCTATGCTCTATGAAAATGGATCAATGGCCTCGCGTCCAATTGTGCTGGATTTCACATTTTTTTTAAATTCGCCCTGAAAATTAATAAACTCTATAGATTGACCGATAAATCCGTTATCAAGGTGAACTCCTTATCGTGTGTGTATGCGTCTGCGAGAGAAATAAAAATTATAAATTTCGATAAGGAAAACATTTCATAAGACTTTTTAAAAAAAAATTATGAGTGAATCAAAAATTTTCGAGTGCGAAACACAATTGAGAATATGAACGGCGGCAAGAAATTAATTCCTTCTAATTTTTTTACATTCTCCATATTTTCCATAATTATTTTTAGAACATTTTTTCGTAAAAAATTAATTGCCTAAGAGTTATTTCGATTATTCTTTTCGAATTTATGTTAAATGCGTCGCTAAGTGATATCATTGCTACCGTTTCCATGATAAAATTTTGTGATTTTTGATGGCGACGCGTACGCTGCAGGAGGTGATCTTAGTTATAGAAAATTACAGCTTGTACAACAATGATAACAACAAATATTTACATAACTTAAGTTATAAAGGAGATACTATTAGGAAAAACGGAAAAGCCGCAAGAATAAACCTCCACTTCCGGTTAAGCAGTTTCAGCCAAAACATTTCCATATCTTCTAATACTTCAAAAAATCTGAAGTATATAGAGTTATGCGTTGATCCAATTATTAGATTTAGAGACTCACATATATAATATAAGTCAAATCTTCTTTTTCTAAACAAACGGCTTGACGTTACGAAACGTCAGCCAAAGTTGACGTCGAGGCAATCATAGTGACGTACGAGACAGTTGGACGTCACAAATGCTGACGAAGCGTTTGAACCATGCGAGAGAATACGTTGTTATAGCTTTTAAGCAGCGTTTTCTCTTCCGCTCGACAAAACGATGATAGCATTTTACACACGCAGTGCTATCCCACGTGTGTCACCGCTGTTTTCGACAGGTGCATCTTCGGTGATTTATTTCAGAAATCGGTTTTCAATTTACTCTCAGATTACACTGCAGAATTCTTATTTATATATTTTGAGGTCGATCGGGAAGAAAATAATTATTTTTAAAAAAATATACTCGACAAACGCGGCTGTTATTAATGTTATAAATTCGTCCTTATAAGTGTGTGTGTATATAAAGGTGGCAACAAGGTGCTGTAGGGAGCCCAGTGGACACTTACCTAAATTGGAGAGCCGCTGGGGTTGCTGAAGAAACATGAAAAACACAAAAACAGGTAAATGGCACAAAGTCAAAACTTTCGGGCAGAGGCCCTTCCTCAGCGACGGAGAGAAATGTACTCATGCGTGTTGTGTTTTTCGTGTTTCTTCCGCAACCCCAGCGGTTCTCCAATCTAGGTAAGTGTCCACTGGGCACCCTCCAACACCTTGTTGCCACCTTTATTATTACCTTTCCTATTCTTTAAGCATTTATATATACGATATTATACTAGCGGTTTGCCAGTTAAAATTTAACGGGAGAATTACGAATATTCGAAACACACAGAAAATGAAACTCAATCTAATGTAAGTAGTATCCGATAAGGTCATTATAATTTTCTATGATGATAAATTATGGCATATGTATATGTACCTTGCTCTTTTTTCTTACGAATTGATTTGCCAGTCTCCGTTAGTTATAAATGATGAAAACTCGACTTGTAATGCAACATAATTTAGTTAAACTATGTTGTTGCATAACATGACATTTTGGCCAAATTAAAAAGTGAATATGTCGAGTAACCAAGCATCGTGTGGCGAGAGTAAACAAGACAGGTTGGCCTTTCATTTGCGACAATGCAAGATGTAATAATAATGCCTCGCTTTCCCTTTAATAGCGTTGAAAACGACGCCCAAATTGAGGCGCGCGAATTCTATAGGGGAACAAATCCTCGACTTTCTCGTTGCACTGGGAAAATAACTGTTAATAGCATCAAGAGATTTCTATATCATATATTCACACAATATAATCGCTGAAAAAGCTAAGGGACCTTCAATTAATTTTCCTTCCATTAGAATTTGGTAACGAGTACAATGTCTCAGCGAGGCTTGGCAACAGTGTAATGAGCTGTGTAATAACCTATTTCATTTAAAACAAGTTAGTAAAAATGTATAACGTATCACAAATGGGCGCGTTCCGTGCAATGGAGTATTAGAAAGAAATGATATACCTGTACGTAAGGGAAATACCGTTTTAAAGTTCTTTTCTTCATCATAAATAATCCATTTTCTTCCTATTTAAAAATATTGCATGCTCACGTAACGAAATTAAACGTTCGTTTGTGAGATTGTTTATGTTAGCAACAATGAATAAGTAACCGTACAAGAAAATTTCGTCGAATTAAGACATTCTTGTTTGATTTTCTTGATAACGGCTACTCCGACGATAAAAATGTATAGGAAAAGAATTACTCTATTTTATTAGTTCTACAACTTTTATTTGAAATATATTTTTATATGACTAATACTTTACGAGATATGACGGAAAGTTCATTTTTGTCATCAGTAAAGTGGTACCCTTGATTGGCGTACGTGATTCATTTTTGCGATTTTCTAATTATCGTTGATTGTAAGTCCTTATCATGAAATTTCATGAAAATCTGTTCTGTAGAAGCCGAGAACGAACACGCGGTCGGACGAACAGATCAACATTAATATGCGCTCACGCTGGAAGCGAAACACGCCTAAAAAATAATGTTTAGAATGCGTCGCGTCACACAAGTACCAAAATGGTTCCGAGAAAGAAAGCTCATGACAGGTGTGACATTAATTACATTTTGTGTAACTCCAAACCGTCGTAAAAAAATACGCATTGGTAGCGTGATTTATTTCACATAATCTTTAATCTCTTGTAGCTAGTTTATTTATGATCATTCTAAGTTGAAGTGCATAAAAATGGCAACTTCTTATGCAAATCAAAAGAGTCGAAATATTTTCATAAACTAATATGACGGAAGAAATCTAAAATATGAGCCATTAAAATTAACTAAAAACTAGAATTATGTTCCCGAAATGAAACTAATGTCACGTGTATGAGACATCACACCATGGTTATTTGATGAGAAAATGAACTTAGTTTGTGTTATATAATAATTTTTCCGTTTTAATTGTTCCCGATATTACGAAATCAACCGACTGAAAAAATTATCTTTATGGACAGAAGAAACCCTACTTCTTTTGTTTTCTCCATATTTATCCTTCGCTTATCTCCGAAAAACAAACCGTATAAAAAGATGCTATTCTTACATCTGGCCAATACAAATATATATACCAATCTTAGAAACTCACAAAAGAAACATATTCCAACAATTTCCTCGCACGCGACAGACAGACCGACCGAACTAACAATGTCAATGGACAAGAACCAAAGAATAATCAATTCGTTTAGCGCATTGCTAGCGGCTGAGAAGAGCATAAATTATAGCATTAGCGAATTATTTTTCAACGGTACTTCAAAATGTTAAGCAGTTCATGGGTATCTCCTAGTCACGAATCCGTTTTTGAGCAAGACCAAGAGAGAGAGAGAGAGGGAGAAAGGGCTCTGTCGCAGAACAGTAAGTTATTCCAAGCTTCTCAAACGTCGCAAGACGTACACAATGCAAGTTCATTCGACGCATACTGCACCTAATCACGCGTGCGTCGTGACGAAACCGAAGATAAGGAATGTGCCGACGCCTACAGACTGGTCGTTTTGCGCGTATTTTAAAAGTTTACGTTGACGCACGTTTGCGTGACGTTTTCCATCCAACAAATGACCGTCGATGTTCTGAATTCGATGGAAGTGTTCATTGATTGGGCGAATGGTTCGATTTATTTAAAATTCATTATTCCCTGCTTTACTCTTACGCTATTTTTAAAATTAAGATTTATCTTTACGCTCTCTTTCTCGATTAATCCTACAACTGATTGTTTTGGCTTGAATTGCGTTGTAATTATTTGCATTTTAAGATCTAATAGTCCCACTTTTTCATTCCACTTTTTTACACTAAACTAGTGCAAAACATGCAGCTTTCCCGTTACAGTAAACAAGCGGTCATCTCAGAATAAAGTAATACCGATAAAGAAATTTTTAAATGTTTACTGGTATTTTGTCCCCGAACGAGCTGTTTCATTAAAGTGCAGTTTATTTTATTTTATCAAAAATCGACAATGAGTCACCCGGCGTAAACAATGATAACCATCGTGTCAAATTAAAGGTAGGTTTATACGGTGCGATTTTTCATGCACTGTTTCTCATGTCATGTCGCCAAGTGAAACATGCTTCAAACCGGGTAATTTTTTCAGAATTATCCTATTCCTACTGGACAACTCTGACCCCCACTCCAACATTCGCTGCTGCAAAATCTCCATAGAAGCGAAAAGAGAATATATGAGATAAAGCCAACAATGCAGCAGAAACTTAATTGAATATCCACGGAGACGCGACCTCCAACGGTCGATCCATATAATTCTTTATTTAAGCACTAATTCGAATATTATTAAAGCTCCATCTACTAATCAACATGTCCTAGAACAAAAAAATAATTCGAAAACGTATACGCTTTCAATTAGAACTTCACTGCATACTAGCGTAGACATACTGTTTCTTTGGTGTGTGTGTGTGTTTATAATAAACTCGTAAAGGTAATGCGCATGAGAGGCAAGATTGTACAGAAAATGCCAGCAATTTATACCAAGGTGAAAGTGACGCGAGGAAGGCGTTCCCACCCGCCCACCGAAGCATTAACTGCTTCTTAAAATGAAACTCAAATAAAAATCGACATGGAATAAATAACGCTACTTACAGTTAAGACAATATGGCAATCATACTAACATCGCTGAGACAAAGACGACGGCATGACGCGCGTCTTTCTCGGACCTCTGGTTGCGGAGAAAAAGTTACTTTACAAACTTAATAACAGCTCTTCATCAAACAAAGATACGGATTTGAAAGTTTACATGGTCATTTAGATATGTATGTTCTATATTTCTTTAAAATTTGATAAGAATCGTACTATCCGTTTTGGTTTTAGAAGGCACTAAAGTTAGGTATCGGGTCTTGAGGGCCGAAAATAGGGCACTTTTTTTGTTCTCACGTCAAAATCACAATTATAAAAAAATCTTAAAAATATCATTTTATGATGGTTCAACGCAGATTGAAACAAGCTAAATTCTGTGTAAAATACATTATAATCTGGCTGGCCGTTATCAATCTACTTAGCCTCAAACTCGGGTATACATACTTTTGGAACCGACTAGTAGTTCCTCGTTCGCCACATTGAAAGGACTGGTTCTCTTCACGTGTGAAAACATATGTTATCGCGTTATTTCGCATGCGACAGTAGCGTACGATTCAGCGTGTTGATTTAAGCACCGTTGTTACAGAATGATTTAAGTACTCTTTCTGCATGCTAAAGAGGTTATAGTTTTTAAATTTGTTTATAAACTATATAAAAATATAAAATTTGATCGAATAAACAACAACTTGTCAAAGTAAAAGAGAGGAAATTATTGCAAAATATTATATTTCACTGACCCATCATAATTCGTGTGAGACAGTTACGCAAGTAAATACTGTATAAATATCGTAATATAGACGGTGATATGTTTTGCATCTTACGTAATGTAAAACTTCCACTTTGCCTTCACAAAATTCTTCATCGTTTTCTAAAGGATAATAATCGCTAAGCGTTTACATTTCGAGGAATTTTCGGACGACGGTGCAAACAGAATCAATTCGAATCACGCCTCGCACAGATTTTTTTGGCAAAGATACAGAGAAAGGTATAAAAACAGACTTCCTTTTTGAATACACACATTTTTTCATTGGGAAAATTTAATTCAGAGAAAAGCGTGTAATAAAAGACTTGGTGCTCATATTTGCCTTAAGAGAGAGAAAAAAATAACAAACGCAGCGCCCAGTGTGAATAAAGCAAACGTCATCTCCCAGGATGCTTTGCGTGCTTAAATGCATACGTTCCATCAGCGATTTACGCGGGGGAGGGGGAAGGGGAGGGAGAAGGAGGGGATACAACAATACAACTCCGTCACGCTAAGGCAGTGATGGCGAACCTTCTATTGCCCGCGTGCCAATATTACTTAAATTGTCGGATCTTTTCCACCTCGCATGCCACAGAATAGTCCTTGATTTTATTTGCGTGCCAGCTAAATTAAATTCGTGATCAAGGCATAAGAGATTGAAATTTTTAATCGAAAAACTAACGTTTACAATAATTAACTACATCGCACAAATGTTTTTGCGTCACTAAATCGGTACGATAAATGCTTTGATTGGTTTCCGTTGGCGTGCCAACCAAAATCGTCATGCGTGCCATAGGTTCGCCATTACCGCGCTAAGGCAAGCAACGTCAACAAGCAATGTGGCCCTCCAGCTTAGGCAATTGGCTGAAAGTGTTACGTTACTAAGGAAAGTTAGTTCAAGTGACATTTTATCTCCAAGTGGAGTTTTACTATTGTCATTTTTAGGTTTTTTCCAAATATCTCCCTTAATACTTAATTTATGTAAAATTGGAAATTATTAAAGTTAAAAGTTTTGTATCGAACATATATTTCGAATTTTCATTTTTACTTTCTCATATACGACGAATATTGAGAAAGTATTGTAATCGCGAAAAAATTCGACCTCGAGATTTTTACGGAAATACACGTTTTAGGTGTCGCTGAATCCGAAAAAGTGGTTTTCGCAATGCCGTCTGTCTGTCTGTCTGTTACTGGCGCTGGAGCCTAGACGGTGGAACGAAAATGAATGAAATCTCGTACTTAGGCATTTTATCATACTGAGCAGAGTATACATAGAAATGGTTGACATTGATCAATAATTAAGAGTAGTTTATTCTATGCATTTTAAACAACAATCCGATTTTCTCGAAAACGGCTGTAACGATTTTGATCAAATTTCGCACAGTCACTTGAGTTTACGTCTTCAATAATACTGTATAGTTCATATTTCTCAAAAAATGAATATAAGGCTAGTTTATTCTAGGCAACTTTAACAATAATTCGATTTCCTCAAAAACGGCTTTAACGCTTTTCATCAAATTTCGTACAGTTACTTGAGTATACGTCTTCAATAATACTACGTATTTCATTTTTCCCAACGAATGAATATAAGGCTAGTTTATTCTTGGGCAACTTTAACAAAAATAGGATTTTCTAAAAACAGGCTCATACGATTTTCATTTTCTAAAGATAACTAAACGACGCATTAGTACCCATATATGAGAAAGTTTGTGCAATGCATGTTGTACCGATTTTTTTGTTCGCGATAGATACGCCGCTAAGGAATACCTTAGTTTCAGTTGTTATGATAAAATTTCCTAATTGTTGGTAGCGATGCGTGCGCTGCCAATGATAATTTTAATTGCGCATCGATATTTTCTTATCCACAGCAACAGCTAACAATTATGTTGACTTATAATTTTTTTCAATCTAAATATTACTGAAAGTGATTAAAAATTAATCGCAAGTGTCAGTAGCGATAATATTCAGTGCTCTGTATGGAGAAGGTCATCTGCTAGACGCTTCAGATTTATTAAAATCATGCTATGAGGCAAAGGAACAGACAGACGAACCCCAAAAATCAATAGGGTTACCAAACAAAACTATCCCGTAAATATTAGTTTCCCACTTCGCTTCGTTGCTTTAAAATTTTGCTTACGGACGGAAAGTGCGGAAACAATATTTTTCGAAACGCTAAAAACCGATCAGAGACGAACGAAAAGATTGCATTTATCCAAGCCGATTTATCCAAGCACTCGGCGCATTTTCCATTTTTTTCGCCTTGGATGATATCTGTTCGGTAATCTACGATAAATTTATTTTTTTAAATACATTATTATCAATGCAGAACCAAGAAAACACTTGCGTTATCAACCAGTACATAGCGATTAATTTCATGAAGAGGACGTTCGACGCAATCAATCTGCAATTCTTCCATACTGAAACCTTGGGGCCAAAATAAAATGTGCTCTGAAATGATAATATAACGAGATTCCATCGCTGTAGTCTTGTCTCTGACGCAATTAAGCTTTGAAAATCATTTTAAAAGCGTTCGAAGTGTGGCGAACTCGTCAGAGAACAACCACATTCGCGAAGTGACTAATCGGTAAGCGCTTAAAAAGTTTTGAACATTATATGCATTACATACGTTACATGCACTAACGACGCATCACTATAGTATAATAAAACTAGAGAAGCCGGCATTTCAAATTTTAAACGTTACCAGCATTTTTAATAATAAACAGAGAAGTTTGAAAGTTTATTGAATATTATTTATTTTAATTTCGTATGTACAATACTTAAGTACTTGGCTTAAATGCTCGTCAATATGAGGGGAAAGAAAATTATATCCCCCTCCCCTCCCCCCCTCCCTCCCTCTCCCCTCCATCTCATTCCCTCCCTCCCTCTCGCTCGATACATCTAGGTAAATGCTTCGTATTTCTATTGTGTGACGTATGAGTATTGAGGCAATAATAGGAATTTAGACAATGACATTTGTTGTCCAGGAAATTATCGATAAAAGCGCGATATTTGGTCAAAATCTGTCATATAGTCGTTAAATGTGAGTAATTTCGAACGGAAGGCCTAAATCGTAAACCTTGTGCATTCTTATTTAAAACAGTCTACGTACGGTGATTTTAGGTCAAGTTTTTCTAATTTTAATTTGCAAAAGAGTGAAAGCCTGCAAGTCGAAATGTCGTATTTTACGGGTTTTCTTACGGGAAACACAAATGTTCTCCTGGAATCGAAACCGTGCTTTTTTCGGGATTTTTTTTCGACAATGCCTATTAATGCGTGATTCGTGAATTCCCGTCAAAATTTCAAACTCGTACCTACTTGGAAATTATCTTAAATCGCGTCTAAAGAGTGACTGCAAAAGTGTGTAGGCGAGAAAACAAGAAAGAAAGAATTCTACGCCTTTTATAATATTATACATATTTATTTTTATCTTCTTTATCTTCGTATTGTTTATCGTTACCTATGTATTGTTTAAACTCCCAAAATAGTGTCCAAATTTCTTGAATGTGTTGACAGGTGCGACGCGAAATTAATATAATCTCAATTAACCTCACGCAATTACGCGAAATTAACAACGATGCAAATCACCTTGGCGACGAAAGTTTTCAAAGTGAAAATGCGTCAAATTTTCGCGTTAAAAAACCAATTATTTTTTACTTTCTCCATACGTAGTATAGGGAAAGTATTGTGATCATGAAAAAAATCGACTTCGAGATTTCAACGGAAATACACGTTTTGAGGTCCCTAGAACACGTATAGACTATTTTCGGAATATTGTCTGTATGTGTGCGTGGATGGATGGATGTATGTGATTGTGAGCGCTCTAACTCAAAAAGTACTTGTCATAATAATACCAAATTTCATATATAAAACTTTAGCATGTGCACAAAGAACTGATTAGTTTTTGGACGATACCGGTTAACCGGAAGTCAAAGTTTATTCGAAACCTGATTCGGTTTTTGCGGTATTTCTCCGTTAAAACATGATTATTGTATATACAAATTGATACAAGTATTACAGAGAATGTAATTTCCTACAACTTTTATTTGAAACAATTTTCCGTAGCAGTTATTGTTTAGGAATTATTTATAAATAATCGGTGTTTTCAGTTTCCGTCAAATATCTCCTTAAAAACGTCTATCGGTAATCTTCGTGAGGACCATAGTTGTAGAGAATAATATTTCTTCCCAGTTTTGTTAGAAACAAATTTTCGTAGAACCATCCATTTCGGAGATATTCTTAAATTTCCAGTATACAGCGCCACCGCCATGTAGCGGTGAATTCTGTAAACGTATCCAACATATAATTTACGGCAATAAGGACGACTGTATTCTTTTACGATACGAAATAATAATTTTGCCTTATAATGCTATTCATAATAATTTAAAAATCTATAGATACCTACCTCAAATATGGAGAAAGTCATGTGTTGGCCACATCAGATTTTTTATGTATTCCCTCGCGTATTATAGAAAATCGACGGTAAGAAAAACGAATTTTCATTAATTCATTAGGCGTTGTTCGGTTCAAATCCCATATTCGTTTGATGGTTCTAAGTAATTTTAAAATGCGATTCAATGTTATGCAATGTAGCATGGTAAGTGATCCCTTCTTGAGATTCTGGAAGGGCAATAATAAGGAATTAGATTCGGAGTATAAAATCAATGGTTTGAATATCCAATCTGCGGAATACGTGAAATATTTAGGAATCATCATTTGTCGTGATCTATCGTGGAATATGCATATTCGAAGGGTCATAGGCGCAGCCAACAAGAAATTGGGCTTCGTAGGCAGAATAGTAAAAAGCAGCACAGAACAGGCACGATAAACGTGATATTTTTCATTGGTGAGCATATGGGATCCGTATGAAAAGGGAACAGATACTTGAGTTAGAAAGAGTCCAACGCAGAGCTGCCAGATTCGTAAAACAATAAATTGATATGTCCAACACATGACTTTCTCCATACATAAGTTGTCAGCTCAAATCAAATAAATACGGCGATAGGAACAGTTCAACTTACACGCTTCAGCGCTAGCCATTCAACAGTTGTCACTACCACACGCGCGAGCTGCCTACTAACCGTCAATTTCGAAGAAAATTGAATATCTCTTGAAATGCTCCTCATATGAAAATAAATTTCAACCATAGTTGTAGAAAAAATAATATCTACAACTTATATATACTTTTATGTTAAGAGAAATGCAGTTTTAAGCGAAATATTTAAGAAAAACTCAAATTTGACACGAATAAACCGTTACTTCCGGCTGACCGAATGTTATCAAAATGTTTTCAGATCTTAAGAATATACATACATATATAAAATCACAAATATAGAATTTCATGCAGATCTGATGAATGGTTTTTGAGTTGCGCACACAAAATTTATCACACACATACGGGCATACAGACACCCACACACACACACACACACAGACATCATCGAGAAAACTGTCAAAACCTGTTCATCGGATCTCAAAACGTGTATTTCCGTTGAAATATCGAAATCGAATTTTTTCATGAAAACAATAATTTCTCTATACTACGTATATGGAGAAAGTAAAAATAAGAGCAAAAGCTAAGCGTGACATCACTGTTGAAGGAGATGAATTGGATGTCGCTAGAGGATCGCAGACTTAGCGCTAGGTTAAGGCTTTTGGACAAATTTAGGGCGGAAGGTCTATTAGAAAGAGTCTCAGGAATATCAGAGGTACTTATTTACATGGGTAGGCACGACCACAAGGATAAAATACGAGAGATCGACTGTAGAACAGAGCGATATCAAAGTTCGTTTTTCCCAAGGACCATACGAGACTATAACAAGCGAGTGATATCCGCGAGAGAAAATATTAGGTAGGCTTTGGTGCGCTGCACCCTCTGCCACCCACCAATCTGGAGATTTGCAAGATAACATGTAATTGTAGCGTTTCAACATCTTTTTTCTCAGACATAAAGAGAATCACTATTTTTAATTTGATATTTCATAGCATATCAGCTAAGATTAACGATGAATTAATAAACAGCGCATTCGGTAGCGTCACAATACACTTTCTTTGAGCAATAATTTGATAACCTCGAAACTTGATTTGCACACGGGCCCCCCCTAAAAACATACATCGTCACACCGACCTTGGCGGTCAGCAAGCCTCTTGACAGGACAACATAAAACAAAGTACCATATATGCCCGGATATAAGGCGAGGTTTTTTCCAAAATTGTCCCTCGGATAAGGGGGTGTCGCCTTATATCCAGTCCCCCGAACTTTTATTATTCAAGTTTTTGTCAAATAATTTTTTTCTAGTTTTCTCGGTGGAAACATGGGGGGTTGCCCTATATTCGGGGTCGCATTATATTCGGCATATACGGTATTTCGTCTAACAATAAGAACGAAAGCGATTCGGACTACGGCATATACGACAATTAAATAAATACGACATGGTGAAAAAAACATTCTAAAAAAGCCATTCGATCGGACAGTTCGCGTTTGTTGCCACGGACATTTAACGCAATTAGTAAGTCAAAAGAGAATTATCGAATGGCTGAAAAAAATCAAGAACAAAAACTTGAAAAAATACTCAGGTATATCTACAATAGCCACAATGCCATAAAATAAAACCATATGTGTATTTCGTGTACAAAGCAGCTGTCTTCGATGGTAATTCTTAAAATAGCTTATTAATATAAATGGTTTTATTTTATAACCTTGTGTATGGCTACTGGATAGAGAGTGGAACTTTCTACATCAGACGAACCTCAATGGAAACAAAATAATATTGGACTTTTAGAAAATTCGAGTTATAAAAAAAAGAAAACGAAAAATATTTTGTCCTGTAAAATGAATTCGATTCGAGTTACGGAAAATTCGATTTATAGACTTTCGACTTATAGGAGTTGGGCTGTACTCGAGGATTAGTTCTTTTTTTGTAGTGCCTGTTCTCGACCGCAATAAAGGTTTTCCGAAAGAAGCGGACAAATTAGATTAAACATAATTTAAACATTCCTAGGTTATACCGCGCTAGTTTTTTTAGTAAAGGCACGACATCCTGTTTAACCTCAACCCCCAATATCTCCAATGAGAAAAGTGGCTTCGATTTATGAGAATACGACTCAAAAGACACGAAGGTAATGTCACTATTACACGTGATTCAGTAAACAATCGTGATTTACTTCAAGGAGACCTCTATAAGTGGTCAATTGAATTTAGTTCGTGATAAAAAATAAATTCCGATAAGAGGCAATTTTTTTAACGCAGGTGTCCCTGAGTGGCCGTCGCAACCTCAAGGTAAAAACATTCCTACCGTCTCTAAAAATAATTTCAATCCCTTATCAAAGAAAAAACTCAATTACGAGATCATGAAACATGGCGAGGGAAGGAGACAACAAAGGACTGATAAGAATTAATCTCGTTTCATAATTCCGTAAGGAGACTTGAACCTTGACCTTGAGCCTGGTGGCGCAATAAGGAGGATGGCTTTGATTCGAACTATTGAGTTTTATGATCAAGGTCTTGGCGCATGCGAGATGATTCTTATCAGCGATGGAGAAACGTTACGCGTAACGTAAGGAAATAACGGAATGACTCTTGATTAGAGTAACTAAAAACGTTAACGAAATGTTCAAAAAGGCTGTAAAAATTGCTTGGGCGACAGGGCCCCGGGCGGCCCCTCTCTTAAGGAGACCATCTCACATTTCCAAACCGTTTGCGAAAATGGAATGGGAGAGAGTAGGTATATGTAGCTTAACTGTAATTAGATGTGTGGTCCAAATGCACTGCAGTTAGCTACAAACTATGCCATTTCATAACATGAATTGTGCAGAAATTCGATTGATAAAAAACTTATAGAGTCGTAATAAAACTAAGGGCCCCAACTATTTTGTCTTCTGAAAGCGAAGAGTATGGAATAAACCCATAAACAAGTATTATAAAAAACTGTTTTAATAATAAAAAACTTTTAGAAATTAATTTAAATGCCATGTTTTTATAAAAATATTTACAAAAATATACATCCGTTATTTCAAATTCTGAAAACTGTTTTAAAATACTCTATCAGTTCTCAAGTAACTAATAATATAAAAAAATTTCAAGGTTACTAAAAATTGTGATGATACCAAATGATTCAAACTTACCCTACTGAACTATACGTAATAATTACAGGCTCTCGCGGAATTTTTGTTACAATGTTGCCCTATATATCCGAATAAAAGTGTTTTGTATATTTCCTTTGTTAGAAATTGTATTTTTTTACATTTGTTTGCGTCCGTGTACACGATAATGTTTGGAAGGAATATGTAGAGATGAGGGGAACGAATTCCATTAGAAAGATGGGCAATGAAGGCGCGCGCGCATCTTACAATTAGAAGGGAAATCACCGTGCGGAGTAGAGAGACCTAAGGAGAAATACGCCCCTACTATAGTCACAAAGATTTCGATTTGAATGATGATGAATGGCTACAATTGGAGGAAATTTCCAGAGTATTAAAAAAAATTATGTATATGAAGACATGCCATAAAATTATTCGCGCAGAAAATACGGAAAGACTGGTGAGCGGCAAAGCGCTGAGCGTTTTAAGAATACGTACAATGAAATATACTATTCCCTACCTTTGCTGCGGTTAAAAAATCAAGCGGTGACAGAAGTCCCTCTTGAGGTGCACATGCGAAAACTCACGGACGATAAATCACCGTGACGAAGAAGGCGACTGGATAAAAATGGTCTAGAAGAACGGTAAGGATCCACACGAGGAGTTGTCACGTTCGAATCGCACCTGAAATTAAAAATGAAAAGGAAGATTTAAGAGACGAAAATTCGTTTTTGGTGCATCAGGATTATAAAATTACAACCAGCCTCGTTGCCATGGTATTTTCCATTGTTACAATGCTATAAAAATACCTTTTTACATGATTGAAAAATAAATTTGACGCTAAATCGGCTTGGATTCGAATTCTGTCTTTCAAAAATATAAAGGTTATTCTATCAGTTTAATACGTTTTTTTGTCACCATTAAAGTGGTACCCCTGATTGGCGTATGTGATTCATTTACGCGACGTTCTTGTTATATTTTACTAGTGTAATGCCCGTTGAAATATCAATGGAAGAATTATAGATAGATAGATTATTATTATTTTTATTTAAAATAATTAATATCACACTTTTACATGTGAAATATTTTGTTATATACAACATATCTAGTGAATATTCTGTTGTTGACGGGCTATCTTTAGTTAAACTTAAAATAGTTGCCTCTCTTTCCCTCCCTCTCTCCCTCCCCCTTTTACACCCCCTCTCCCACCCTCTATCTCCCTCCCCCTCCTCATTTCTCCCCCTCTCTCTTCTCCTCCTCTTTCTCCCTCCCCCCTCTACTTCCCTCCCTCCCGCTCGCTCCCCCCTCTACCCCTCTCTCTCGTATTAAAAGCATTCAAAGCACGCTTACACCCATAAGGATTGATACAACAATAGAATTTTGAGGTCTAACAATATAATTGGTAGCCAAGGCAACATTCCGTTAAAATGGCAATATTTCCACAAAATATGTGAGTTAAACGTATAACATGAGCGATTTCGAATTGTATGCGGAAAAGGATGAACAGAATAAGAAACTTTGTAATTTTTTCTTCAAAATGGTTCAGATCCGAAGATCGTAGGTTAATTCCTTCTAATTTTAATTTCCAAAACAATAAATGCCTGCACATCAAAAAATTAATTTTGTTACTTTCCGGGAAAATGGAAATGTCTTTCTTGGAGTCGAACTCAGGACTTTTTTGGAGATTAATTTTCTTCATTACCTTAAAATATGTTAATTAAGCATCCTTGCCAAATTTCGATCTTCTACCTATTCGGGAAGTTTGTTAAAACGCTCTATATCGGCCATCGTGAAAGCGTGACCAACCAACCAACAGACTTGGGCTATTATAGTATAAAATTGTGTCCTTAATATCTAATTTCATGAAAATCCTTTAGGCAGAAGCCAACAACGACCATGCGGACGGACGGACGGACAGACCGATGATAATAGGCGCTCAAGCTGGAAGCGAAACGCGCCTGCAAATGCTTTAACTTGTTACATAAAATTTTGTTCTTGTTTAATTTACATTATTCAGCTTTTAACTAAGCGCGGCCCTCGGATAACTATAAACCATCAAATGCGGCCCGCGGGTGTGAAACGTTTGTGCTCTAGAGTAGTGGTGCCCAACCTTTTCTACATGGCGGGCCACATCGGTGGTTGCGAATCCATTGGAAGTTGTCAATTCTTCCGCGGGCTGGATTAGTTTATCTATATATTCTGAGGTGCCATTTAAGTGAAAATATAGTATTAATGAGGTTTTTATAGTAAACATTCCGATATTAAAAGGTTGGTTAGCGAAATTTTCATAGAAATATATAAATTTGAGTGTTACATACATACATACTGCAGGTCATTCCTCCCGAATGCGATAAGATGGACCAATATATAGGCTTCAGATATAGTTTACGTTGGTGCAGTGACACCAACTGCCAAACGCTTCTGGCGGCTTGCAGGATAATGATGTGAATGTAAATGCGATTGCATTTGAAGCGGCGAACTTTGCGTTTAAAAATTTCAATAGAAAATCATGGCATCATCCTTAATGGCAAAAAAAATTTTTTTGATGTGTCCAGCACATGACTTTCTCCATGCAGAGCAATTAATATGATCTCTCTCTCTCTGTCTTTTCATATAAATTTTCCAAATTTGTGATTTGGTGTTTTTCTATTTTTTTATGGTTCTTTTCTGTGAAATTATTAGTACTATTTTATTCTCATTTGTAACTGTTGACGAAGGGTTAAATGTAAGAAGGGACTATATAGTCTCAATTTCGCCCTAATAAAGTCGTTTGTCTGTCTGTCTGTCTCTCTCTCGACATCAGCGTCCTCAGGAGTACATATCGGCACTCGTGGATAATCTTGAAACACTTTAAAAAGAAAAATGTGCTCTGAATCACTTTTCACATTTAACAAATAATAATAATAAGGAAACAAAACTGTGAACTATGAATAACGAAATATCTATGGAAAAGCGTACGTATCGTTATAAACAATTTTAAAAAATTTACTACAGCAACGAAAACTAGCTTATCACATATTGTTAGTGATATATATAACATAAATTGAGACGAAAAATCAAAATATCTCTTAAACAATACATTATATGAAAAAGTTTAAAACTATAATAGTAGAAAATTATATTATGTACAGTTTTAATATCAATAAATTTTTACAACGATTTCTTCTTAAAATATTGATAGCGTTTCATAATGTATCGATATTCTAACTCGTCGAATATGTTTTCGATATCGTTCTGCGCATAATCTGAAGACCAAGGAAGACTCAGTGTGAACTGCAGTAGAAGGAACTTCACTAAAATAGACTAATGAAGGTCATTAGGCTAGAAGCAGTCTGGGGAGGGAGAAATCGGATATTTTTAAAAAAGCAATTCACGGTTACCAGGTAACGCAACGAGATTCCGTTGCTCGCAGTTAACGACGCAAATAACTAGCTCGCGGGATATTAAAGTATTCATAGAAACTTTGGGCTCGATTGATTGTTACTGTTAGTTTTCATGTTTAAAAAAAAACGTAAAATAACAGGTACAGCGATGGCCGTGAATGTGATTAAAATATCTCACTTGAGTAATCATTCCTTCGTCGTAAATTATCAATTCTTTTTCAATTACAAAACTCTTTGCGCTGTCTAAGAGAAACAAAAAACAACGGATTGAAGTCCATTTCTTCGTCGTAGATAATTCATTTATTTCATTTACTATTTTCTGCGTGCGCACGAAAGGCAATTAAACGTACTTATATTCGAACCTGTTTACTTCAGCTGCTATGAAGATTGCCTTCGTTGGCAACGATTAATTAGACCGTGTAATACATTTTCTGTGGCCAAAACAAACCACGACTCTCTTGTTGGATTTTTCTCGAACTTTTCAAGAAGAAGTGCCATTCATAACGAAATGAAAAATTCTTTAAGAAAACGCCCTTCAGCAAGTGTATCTTACTCGCTTTATAAGTTGTCATATCTTGCGCGCCATAGTCCGAAACGGACATACTGACGTTAATAAAGCGCACACTCTGGAAGCGAAACGCGCTTAAAAATCGAATGATTTCGAAAAATGAAAACTATTTCGAGTCGTTTTTTCCGCATAAAAAAACTGTGGGTAAACAAAATTGTTCTGTTGCTCTGGATAACAAATAATTGATCCAAATTGCATCACTGTAAATATTTACAAGAAAATAGTTCCGAATGTTGGCAGTCTTCTTGCCTAGCGTCGGACTATAAATATATATTTTTGTAAACATATGACACGTGCCGCCTGCGTGCGTGAACGGTTCGCTTTCCGGATTTCTTTCATTCTAACGCCATCCTTTCGGCTGTTACTTTTATTAGAATGCAAATTATGGATAATCTGTTGTATACATTTTACAGTTTTTGCAGACCAAAATACATTCGTTGCGTTCCAGATAAGATCCAGCGAATTCCCGATCGATTTTGTTTCGAATTCTCAATTTCTAATCCCAAGAAATTTGACCAAATGTCATTTAGCCCTCTGTAACGTTATTCTCAATGAAATTTATAAAATACGCGAAACGAATTGCCGCATAACGACGTATTTACGTGGAGATGATTAACGTCGCGATGCGATGGAAGGCTTTGCGTTACCCGGGGTTGTCTCGATTAGTCGTAGCTTTTAATGTTTGGAACGAGAACTTGACGCTGTAAGCCAAGTAATGTTTTATGAAATTAATATGCCATAAAAACGCACCTAGTTACGCATTAACGTAACTATGTATTCGTATGTGGAATTATAGAACTTGTATGGTTGCACTAATGCAATATACAAAGCGGATCGGTGGAAACATTTAGGCGCCATTGTATCTGCATTCCAGTTACGTTATTGTACGAACCGAAAGAACAGATACGTCAGAAAGTTTGTTTCTTAGGCGATTTTTACTTACTTATGCAAATATTTGTTATTATTAAAGTCATGTGCTGTAGATTCCTGCAAGTTAAAAAAAAAAATTTATCATAAAAAGGATAATTTAAGAGATATTTCGATTTTTCGTCTGAATTTTTCAAGTACGTCGCTAGGTGATATCATAGTATATGTCGATAGGATAAAATTTTCTACGCTGCCATGTTGTTTTCCATAGCAACAGATATCAATTTTGTTTGCTTATTGTTTTTTCAATGCAAAAAGTTATCCAAAGTATTTTTCACTGTAATAATCAGTCAGTGTTTAAAAATAATTCACCACTATAAATTGCCGATAATTATTCTCGATGACACTGATGTCGATGGAAGTCATATTTATTACCCCGTATGGAGAATTTCATGTGCTATAACATATCAGATATTTTTTTGGCATAGGAATTGGTCCGATACTCTACCTTCCGGACTCATGCCCATATTCTCTCTTTTTTCAAGCGCTTAAATGTCCAAAATAAGATATCACGCAGATTTTGAAGGCTTTATATAAAACGCTAATCTTTTTTTGGCTGTTTGAGGTAAGTGGGCGACAATTCTAATCAGTCGGTGTTTAAAAGAATAAACGGTGGAGGGGTATTTAGGATTTTTTGGATTTTGAGAACCCCGGCTTCCTTTATATTTGTCTCGCCCCCGTTGGCCCCTGACCAACTCCGCGACGGAGTAACGCCATTTTCTCCCCTCTACCCCCCTTTCTCAATCTCCATGGAGACGTCCCCTTTCAGCCGTCCGCCTAAAGAGATAGAGACAGAGAGAGAGACGTTTCTTCCTGATTTATTTCGAGAAGAAACAAGTGACTGCCGCTCAGCGTCTGGGAGACCCTTTGGGAGTTTAACCAGAGTGCGATCACCTAGGAGCGTCCACTTCCGTAAACAGCGGACGTCGAAAAGTGAGTCATTGTTGGACATATGATACGTGAAAAGGCTTTAAAACGTCTTAAACAGATACCTAATGAGAGAGAGAGATGGATATTCCGATTAGAAATACCTACGTATTTATCCAGAGGTCGTACTGTGTCGTAACGAAAATAATCGAGTAATTCTTAAAATACGTTTCAATTGTGACAAAGGCAACAATAGTTGGTGGGTGAAGTCTTGCCTTCGAAATTTGCGTATAATTTATCGATTTGCGGTTGAGATTTATTGCTGCGTCAGAGTCTTTTATATTGTCAATCTCACAATGAAAACTTTAACAAATTGGGGAAGAATTGAGCAGCTAATTACGTAAGGCGCTTTTTAAAAATTGTTTTAGGATTATAACGTCATCATAAGATTACATCACTGGTTAAGATCCACGGCCACATCTTTAAATTCCCTTCAAAAAGCGTTATATCACTGCTATGCAATAATAAATTTCTCATCGAAAACCATTTGACAAGTTTTTGTGGCAGTTTCATTTTCCATTGTTAAAAATCGGCAAATTTTGACTTTATTTTAATAAAAATAATGATTCGCCATCATTCGACGCGGATTTGAATTCTGTTTTTTTAAAAATTGAATCCGCATTCTTTCAGCTAGAGAACAGACCATGTCTTGAGCTCCTATCTTAATTTAAACTAACTTAAAAATGCAAATTTTTTTATGTCCTGCACCGATTTCATACTTTTCTTATCAACAAAGTGGTTGGAAAAAGAATTCGAATAACATTCCTCAGCAAATGATCCCAGATCTACCATATTTGTACCAAGTTAATCGCTCGTGTAGATATGGTCTCAGTCAGTCACAGGAGTTCAGGGATATTATCAGAACGGACGGACGGACAGAAAGGCCTAATAGATGAGCGATCTTTTACAAGAAAAAGAACGCATCCAAAAAAAATCATCAGCGAAAATAAGAGGAGCTTACATACTTCGTCGTGGGGAGGGGCGTAGTTTGCCATTTCTAGAAAACAATTTCTGGAGTCGCGACGCCATTTTGAGAGATCTTTTTAGAAATGAGAGTTTTTAAAATAATAGCGTTTCGTGTAATCTATATTTGGCATGATGATTAAGCATATGAGAAGGTTTTTGAATCAGGACGCTTATCGTAAGTAGGTATATCTCATTTAGTGCAAATCCCAAAGAATAGATTTGGAACACCTGATTGACTGACCTAGCTGATGAACTAACAATAAGTGTCAACAAAATATATGTCACGGATATTTCGTCGTCACCAAGCAACGAAAGAAATCGCGAATTAAAAAAATGAAGATGTACGCGATGTTTACCACTTTATTTCAAGGGTGCGAGATCATAAATGCTTGCAAATTCGGTTCTATTTAATGCGGTATACCAAAATGGAGCGCAATTTAACCAGTTCTCGTTTACATCTTCAGACACACACACACTCTCTCTTTGCTTCCGCGAAAACTGGATTGTTCACAAAAAATAAACAACGAAATGCTCTGAAACCAGGTTGTAAAATTTAACCAGAAACAACTAGTGCTTCCCAACATATGGCCACGAAGGTTTTTTGTGCGGCCCGTGAAACCATGATGAAAAAGTAATCCGAAAAAATTAACAAACAAATTCTTGCATTTTTATGAAACTTTTGATGATCAGACTTTTAATATTGAAATGTTAAATAAATAAAATGGCTTATATACACTAGGTTTGTCAGTCCGTCCGTCTGTTCGGGCAATATCTCTGGAATCCTGAGAGTTAGAGAAACCAATTTTTTCTATATACCTACATATACACACTTCGTGGCTCTAGGACAGTGATGGCGAACCTATGGCACGCGTTCCATAAGAGGCACGCAAGACGATTTTGGTTGGCACGCCAACGAAAGGCGAAAACCATACAAAGCATTTATCGTACTGATTTAACGTCGCAAAAATATTGGTTTTATTTAGTTAACTGTTGTAAACGTTAGTTTTACGGTTACAATCTTATTTATTGATCTCGAATTTAATTTAGTTGGCACCCAAAAAAAAATGAAGGACTTTTTGTGGCACGCGAGGCGGAAAAGATTCGATAATTTCGGCAATGTTGGCACGCGGACCATAGAAGGTTCGCCATCACTGCTCTAGGATCAGCTGCTGAAGAATAATCGAACTCTTTCTCCAGCAGCTTTGCTTCATTTCATTTGCCTTTCTCTTATTCATCTTGGCATTTCATACTTTTTCATCCCCTATATCCCAACATTATAATAGGTCTACAAGTATTATTTTAACCCTGGAGCAGGCGCGCTCCGGAATCATACACAAGCGGTCGCGTGGCGTCTGACAGACGCCACTACATTTGTTAACAAAAATGGCTATTTTTAACGTTTCAATGATCCACAATTTCATTTGTGCAGCTGAAAATGTTCATGGAAACAGTACAAAATGACAAATGAGTATATACAATAAGTTACCTTAACAAAAAGTTTTATTTAAAAAAAACACGAAAAATTGTCCTTTGTTTTTCTTTTCATTTAACAACATATATGCTCATTAATAAACACAAAACATATTATTAATTCAAAAGAGAAGGATTTGTTTCCATGTATTTACTAGTCAATTTTATACAAAATAAACAAATATTATAATGTACCTACTGTCAAATAATCAGTTTATATTACTTTAGCTGTTTATCGCAACAATTTTATAAAGGAATATTGTGCCTTGTACATAAATAGGAGAAAAAACTATGTAAACACAATTTAAAACCTACTATAAGTAATTACTCCACGTCATTGCCGATTCAGGGCAACGATTATAACGATATAACTCTTGTCTGCCATATCTGATAACAAATTAAGATTAATGCTTTTTTTGAAATTTAATAAATTCACAAACACATTTTCCTACTCTAGAAAAAATATTAATGATCATTTAGTGCAATAAAAGTAAAAAATAACAAAAAACTGATACCACTTATTAGTAACGTTATCAGGCGCGCGGCGTCTGAGAGACGCCGGTGAGAACTTCAACTCCACCAAATGGCTTTCATGGCGAACAGCGTGGTACTAGCGATGTGATTATTCTACCGACTGAGAGATCTTGAATCAGTAGGAAGATAGGGAGGAAGGCAAGTCTATACGGCATATGCATTCGCATGTATACAAAAAGTTCAGAGTCTGGCGTCTGTCAGACGCCGCGCGCCTGCTCTAGGGTTAAAATTATTTTGGTATAACTAATATTTTACGAGATATGACGGAAATTTTATATTGTCACCAGTAAAGTGGTATCCCTGATTGGCTTCCGTGAGTCGTTTTTGCTATATTCTTATGATCTTTGATTTTAAGTCAAATTTCATGAAAATCCGTTCGGTAGAAGCCGTGAACGAACATGCGGACAGAAAAACAGACAGGCAGGCAGGCAGACAGACAGACGGACGGACGGACAGACCGACGACAATGGGCTGGAAGCGAAACGCGCCTAAAATTGATATGCGTGTAGGTAAAGGAAATGGCATTTTAAAGCGTATCACAAATGGGCGCGTTTCGTGCAATGGAGTATTAGAAAGGAATGATATACCTGTACGTAGTGTTTCCGGGCGGGAATTCCTTCCCCCCGTTCTCGGGAATTTTTTACAGTTTCCCGGTTCCCGAATCCCGAGAAAAATTGGTCGGGAAATCGGGAAAATTGCTCTTTGAACCCGGGAGTACCCACAATGGGAAATAAACGTACTACGCGCAATGTATCTCTAAGAAATTTTTCCTAATTATCGCGATCCAACAGTTACATTGCCAGTACTGCCGGAAAAAAATCTCAGGGAAACTGCCCAGGGAAAGTTTAGAAGAACGCCGCCAGACATGCACACGCGACACCAGAATCAGCTATCACATGACCAGCTAATTTTAGCTCTGCCAAGTCAAATAATTTCGTTCAGTTTGTTTGCAGCTGATGATTGTGACGTATGTTAGTGTTCTTGGCTCTCTCAGCTGCTATCGGTAAGTCAGACTATTTTTAAATACAATTTACATTGTTATTATATTATTCCAATATTACACTATAATGTTTGACGGCGCTTTTCAGTATTTACATATTCGCTGCAGATTACAGACCTGCCAGGAAGCGAAGCAGTCGCTTAACCGATCAGTTGATCAGCTGATGATTTTGATGGCTCTCTCAGCCGCTACCGGTGAGTCATTTTTTAAAACACAATATACATTGTTCCGTTTAAACGTGTAGTATGTTTTACGTAATCTTATGAGAAACAAAAAAGAATGGAAATATATTGGTAATTTCCACACTTGATTCTGCGTAGTATTGTTAACCATGCTAGAATCTTCTTATATTATATTATTACAATATCACATCATAATGTTTGATGGCACATTCTAGTATTTGAATATTCGCTGCACAATACAGGTCTTTCTAAATTATATTAATTCTTATTTCATAATAATGGCACATTCTAAATTTTTTTTATAGATTACCGTCACAATGAGTAAAGAGTATAAAGAATGTTGGGAATATTTTAGAAAAGATAAAGAAAATCAATCAGCTCGTTGCCAGATATGCTCCAAATCTTTGCAATGCAAAGCATCATCAACCAGCGGTCTACATAGGCACCTAGAATACATTCATGGAATGAAAAGGAAAAAACACTCTGAAATTAATAATGATGAGCGAAAGCCTTCATCTTCTAAGAGACAAACCACAATTTTACAGTATGCCAAGGGACTGGATTTAGAAGAGACCGTAAGCAAACTAGCTGCCTTGGATGGAATATCAATCAACACCATCACAAAAAGTGAGTTTATTAGGGAAAGTTTCACAAGCCAAGGAATGCAGTTGCCAAGAAGTCCATCTTCAGTTATGACACTAATATATAATTATTACAGTAAAGTGGAACAACTGTATATCCAGAAATTTGGTGTATTCAAATGTGATAATAAAAAACTAAATATTTCAATAGACGAGTGGACCAGTTGTAAGAATCGCAGATACATAAATGTTCATGTATACTGCAATGAGACTTCACTGAACCTTGGTTTAATAAGAATACACGGGAACTGTCCTGCAGAAAAAGTGCTATCCTTACTCCAGGAAAGATTAGAAAACTTTCAGTTAAAACTTGAAACAGATGTGGTTGCAACAACTAGTGATGGTGCAGCTGTTATGGAAAATTCGGAAAATTATCACCGACTATTCAACAGTTCTGCTACAATCATGCACTACATCTAGCTGTATTTTACGTTAAAAAATTGAAAGGTGAAGCAACAGGAACATGTAGCAGCGATAGTGAATTCAATACAGATTCTGAATACGAGAAAGATGATAGCAATGACTCTGAATCAGATGATGTGGCCCGAGCCGATGAGTATGATTTGCAAGATGATGTATCTTCGGTAGTTAGCAGTGTACGAAGAATTGTAAAACTGTTTAAATATTCTCCAGTAAGAAATTCTCTTTTGCAGCAAGAAATAATCAAGAGTGAAAAACGGGAACTAGAAGTCATTTTGGACTGTAAAGCACGCTGGAACACACTGGAGAGAATGCGAGAGAGATTTTTAAATATCCTAAATCCGATCGTTTTACGAGAGCTGAAACTCGATCACTTGTGGAAAGAAGAATATTATGAAATTGTGAGAGGTATGTTGAATTGCTTACAACCTGTGCGATTATCAGTTGAGGCTTTAAGCAATAGAGAAGCTAATATTCTTACAAGTGAAGGAATTTTTAAGTTCCTGTTCAATAATTTAGAAAAACAGAACTCTCTAATGAGCAAAATGCTTTTAAAGGAAATAAAATTTGAATTGGTTAAACGTAGAAATAAAGATCTTGTGTCTCTCACAAAGTACTTGAGCAAGGTTAGTTGCCTATGTGAGATGGAAAAGGATGAATTTTTTGCCTTGTCAAGCAAGAATGAAATTGCACGATTGGCAAAGTCATTAATGGAAAGACTTTTTAAAGGATCATTTACAACAGAAGAAGTGCAAAAAGAAGAAAAAATGGATGTCCTTATAGAGGGTTCTGACATTAAATCAGAATCTGATTTGAAGTGTGAATTGACTAAAGCAATATCAATTTCGATATCAAAACCTAGTTCTAAGCAAGCAGACAAAATATTTGCTTCTCTAAGGAAGGAAATGAGCTTATATGAAGCAACGCATTCTCTCACCACCAACTTGAAGATGCTTTTAGACGCACTCATAACAATTCGGCCAACGTCAACACTAAATGAAAGAAATTTTTCCACATCTGGTATATTTGTTACAAAGCAACGATCACGATTGTCTGATAGGGCAATTAATGCTCTATGCCTCTTAAAGTTTCATTTTAAAAATGATAAATAAAAATTATTTGAAGTATTATTTCAATTTTCAAACTAATAATATTTGCATTTGTTTTTGTGTTAATGTTTAATTTCATGACTAAAACATTTAAATGAGATTGAGAACGTTAATACATTCTGTGATATATGTAAAAACGTATTGTATACCATAAGGTATAATAACGTCTGTATTCATTACATTGTTTATATTTTGAGAAAACCTCAAATACAGCAGAAACATATCCAAAATGATGCTCTGTTTATTAACAGTTACTATTATAGTCATTATTACTGATGATCTAGGAAAATTAAATAAAAAAGATGATTTCGGGAATTCCCGAGAATTCCCGGGAAATACGATTTCCCGTTCCCGATTCCCGAAGGTTCAGAAATGTCGGTAATTTGGAAACCCTACCTGTACGTAAGGGAAATAGCGTTTTAAAGTTCTTTTAATCGTCATAAATAATCCATTTTCTTCATATTTAAAAATATTGCATGCACACGTAAGGAAATTAAACGTTTGTTTGGGAGATTGTTTATGTTACCAACAATGAAGTAACCATGCAAGAAAAAGTTCTACTAAAGTTTAGACATTCTTGTTTGATTTTCTTGATAACGGCTACTCCTACGATAAAAATGTATAGGAAAAGAAATATTCTATTTTACTAGTTCTATAAGTTTTATTTGAAAACTATTTTGATTTGACGAGATATGACGGAAAGTTCTTTTTTTGCCACCAGTAAAGTGGTACCCCTGATTGGCTTACGCGTTTCATTTATGTGATTTTCTTATTATCTTTGATTGTAAGTCCTTAATATCAAATTTCATGAACATCCGTTCGGTAGAAGCCGAGGACAAACATGCGGACGGGAGGACAGACAGACGGGCGGAGGAACAGATCGACGCTAATAGCCGCTCACGCGGGAGGCGAAACGCGCCTAAAAAGCATACAAGATTATTCGAAGGCGTGACAAATTTCCCAAAAGGCATATTCGTCAACGCATTTCTCTCTTTCGATTCCCGCCAACCGCCCCCACTGAGAACGAGAAACCGGAGGATGAAAGCTAGGAAAGACTCCCCCCTCCACCAACTCCCCTCCCTCCCCCCCCCCCCCCCCATTCTCCCTCCCCCTCCTTAAATCCATCAATGCCGGATCGGTTAGTTAAATCGAGGATGAAGTAGGCGCCGGCTGTGTCAAAAAAAAAAACGCCACCGCGTGTTTTCCACACGAACGAATATCGCGTTTATAAATAAAATCAAAGGAATCCGTCTGATCGGGCAGTCTCAGCGTTAACAAGAGATGGAGCCACTAAAAGGGGAGAGGTGGTTTGATTGCGAAAACATCCAGGTTTAAGGAATTCAGGGAGTGTGGTGTTTTTCGAAAAAAGCGGAGCGTTAAGGGAGAAAGAGGAGAACGGAAAAATGAAAGAATGAGTTTGAATAACGAATTGGAAAATCTCGAATGTACGTGGAATTGAAAGCAAAGGAAAACAGTAAATGACCGTGTTTAAAATGGCATAGTTCTCGCTCTTTTATCCTTGGGATTTTGCGTCTAAAAACATCCGATCCGTCCAGCACATGACTCTCTCTACATGGACGGATGTTATTGCTCCGGACATCAGCCACCTCAAGAATAATTGCACTCGTGTATAATTTTTAAACAATTTTCACGGTGAAAAAACTTAAATCCATCACATGACTTTCTCCCTACAGAGACTGCTCTTCGATAATGGCACACAACTCCTTTATATTATTACACAAAGTGAGGTGACGCTTTTTGCCAGATGGAGTTCGTTCTCTAAGCTTCCGGTAGACAGCGTGCATGTAGGGTACAGGTGGTTCCCCATAACGTAGCGATTGAAAATTACTAGAAGCTACCTTACGGTAATCGGAGGTAATATGTAGAGTCTTAAAAATATTTATCATTATGAGAGATCTTAAAGTTCTTAAAGGATATATAAGGGGGAAATGGGAAAATTACAAGAATAAATCTCCACTTCCATTTGAACAGTTTCAATCAATACCTTTTCAGATCTACAATAAAATTACCAATAAAAATCTTCAGTATAAAGTTTTGATCTGAGCATTAGTTTTTAAGTTAAGAGTGCCCACAAATTACCTACCGCGCATATAGACATGATCGAGAAAATAGTGAAAACTTAATGAAGGTATCTCAAAAGTACATTTCCGATGAAATCTCGAATTCAGTTTTTTTCACGAATACAATACTTTCTCATATACTAATTGTAAGTATGGAGAAATTAAAAAGAAGATGGAAAATGGAACATAGATAGAACACATGAAATAAGGGTACCATTATGAAACCACAAACGTAATGAAATAAATGCAAAGTTACGATGCAGAACTTTAGCACGCTTGCAGAATTTTCGAGAGTTAGCAAGTCCCAGTTGAACGTCGTCCCATTGTGAGTCATCTATCGCGGGCCGCATGAAAAAAACGCCGGCCACACGAAGCAATATCGCGGGACGCATGAGGCAATATCACCGGCCATATGAAGGAATATCGCCAGCCACGCGAAGCAGTATCGCGGGCCACACGAAGCAATATCGCGGACCGCATGAAGGAATATCGCGTGACGCATGAAGAAATATCGAGGGCCGCATGAAGGACTATCGCGAGTCGCGCGAATAAATATCGCGGGCCGCACGAAGCAATATCGCGGACCGTATGAAACAATATCGCGGACCGCAAGAACCAATACCGCGGACTGCATGAAGCTATATCGCGGACCGCATGAAGGAATATCGCGGACCTCACGAAGCAATAAGGCCATTTGCACACGTGACGATATTATCGCTGTCGTCGACGACAGCGATATCGCTCGAGTTGTGAATACGTGTGTTTAAACGAGTGACTTGCACACGTAGGGCGACACGACAAAAGCATCGCGGCGACACGCGTCACGATAAAAGTGTCGTCTTGTCTGTCGCCCGGTTCTAACCTCAGAAAAACAGTGTAACCAAATGGCGCACTTGCACACGCACTGACATGTCGCTTCCCTCTAGCACCGACGTGCCACATTTCAGTCTGAGTTTGGAACACGTGAACTTTACAACGTTTTAAACAGCGCGTGTTTATTGTGTTAAAAATGAGTGCCGAAAAATTTAAGTATGATATAACAACACTTATTGGACTAGTGGAGAGCATGCCCACCTTGTGGGACAAGACGGCAGATGACTACAAAGATAAAATAAAGAAGCAAACGGCGTGGAAATAAGTGTTCATGTTTTTCGAGGAGTTTGAAAGTTTGAACCGGAAGGAACAAAATAAGATAGGTAAATTGAATGGAAATACATTTTTATTTATATTAAATTGAAATCTAAATCACAACTGGCAGTATCGCCGGGTTTAGGGAAATATCGCCAGTTATCCCGCGACAGCGATAATGTCGTTGCTTGTGCAAAGCACATGCGACAGCGACAATTGTCGCTGTGGCGGGCGGCAGCGATAATATCGTCAAGTGTGCAAATAGCCTAACGCGGGCCGGGCGAAGAAATATCGCGGACTGCATGAAGCAATACCGCTGGCCGCTGCTTTCCCTTCCCTAGTTTAAACGAAGAAATGGAATTCTAAGCGAGAAAGGTCCGAAAATTTACACATTTCGAACTAATACCTTTTTATTACCGCTGCAATCCGCTTCGACGCCGAGTTTATGAGTCGACGATTAGCTTCTGTAACTTCACTTCATAACTGCACGATCTACCCGTACCCATGGCGACAAAAAGTAACAACAAACTTTGACCAATATGAAAATGTCATAAATCGAACTTAATTATCGCGCACGTGCGTATAAGTATCCAATTATTTAGAATTTCTCAAAGCGGTGAGATTAAGAAAGAAGGGAGACGGGAAAAAACAATGGAAGGGAGAGAGAGAGAGAGGTAAGCGAGTCTAAATTGGGCGCGGCAACTCTATGGGAGAATAGAACAGAATCCCAGGCCTCTCAAATGAACGGTGCTTTTTATAAATATATAAACCGTCCGTGTTTACCGCGTCTACTGTTCCGTTGCCCGGCGCAATTGAATGGGTTTATTTTGGCGGACGAGCGAGAAGAAACTCTCATTTGCCATTTCCGTCAATTGTCCTGTCCTTAGCTATCTTCTCAGCTTTGGTGAATTAGCTTTGGCTTAATGAATTTCCCGTCATAGCTAAAGAAGAAATATAGACTCGAGTGAAATTTCAGTTGTTTGATAGCAATAAAGGTTGTTGTAGATCAGCCAGAGTTTTGAGAATGAACGATTAGCGTGACTAAAACTCTTTTAATAGATCGCGCGTTCGAAACATGCCGAGTGAATGGGTACGTTGAGTTCGTCTTCGATACCGCTCAATATTGTAAAAAAAAAAAAAGACTGTCAAGTGATGTTTTCGAAGCAGTGAAAAATGAAAGAACGATTTTTTTAAAAAATCTTGTGTCCACAATATAAATTTCTCTACCTATATAGAGTTACGAATACAATGCCTCTCGACATCAGCGTCCTCAAGAATAATTATCGGCAATCACACTTGCGAATATTTTTTAAACATGAATAATTTTAAAGTAAAACAAGTTGGGGGTATAAAAAAATGTATTTTTAAAAACCAACTTTTATTTGTCTTAGCGCACACAACTTTTCTCTCCAACAGAATGGAAACCTGTAGCCGGAATACGAGGGTTAAACGCAAACGCTCAATAATGGAAAACTAATTTAAAATCAATAAATTAGAATTCCATTGTTAAGCGCTGTTGTGAATTCCAATTACTTATTATTAGATTAGTAATTAAACGATATTTAAGTTTTAAATTCACAAAAGTATCTAGCATAATTGTTTAAATTGATCTAAAACCGGTTCTTACGCGCAATCCACCCGCCAAACTCGTGGCGCCTGCCTACCGGTCAGAATGAGAACTACTGCCTGTGGCGACATTTACCCATCTACGCAGCCCAACTTGTGAGTGATCTGCACATAGGATCTGCATATGGCGACATTTACCCACCCAATCTGCGGGCAATGGGAAGGGATAGTTTCGTTACAGATAGGCGAAGGGCGCGATAGCGCCCGGAGACGGCTGCATCCGATATAAAAGACATTATAATCTAAAGAGAAAGCGAGCCGGAGGATGACCAACATCCTCGGTTACTTGCAAATAAAAAGTTTTTTTGACAATTTCTCATTTTCTTAGTTCGTTCTAATATTTTCTCTGGGAAAGCGTTATAAATCAGACTCTTAGCGGATGACACCCTTGTGTACGGTGAAATCAACACAGTAAACGACCAGGAGACTTTGCAAAGAGACCTTCAGGCTATTACGAAGTGGTGTAAAGATTGGCAACTTGACCTGAATATAGAGAAATGCTATAAATAAATTTCACGCGTTCCATGAATTTCATCCATTACCCGTACGAAATATCTGGATTAAAGCTAAAATACGTCAATAGCAACAAATACCTAGGAGCCACACTCACAATCAGTAGCAACTTGTCTAGTAGGGAGCATATCAAAACAGTCATACAATCGGCAAACAGAGTTTAAGGTCTTTCTTCCTGCGGGTATGCCCCTCAAATGTGAAGGAAATCGCATACTTTTTCCTAATCCGGCCCGTCGCGGAATACTGTTGCGCAGTCTGGGACCCTTTCGAGGAGGGTCTATCTAGGGAGCTCGGAATGGTTCAGCGTAGAGCGGCTAGCTTTATAAAGGGGGAATATCGGTAGGAGTAACCTGGAATGACAAACGTTGAAGAGTAGAAGAATCGGAAACTATTTGAAAAGTTGAAAAGCTCCGAATTCGTTGAAGACGTACGTGGCTACAGTGTTTGTGAACGCAATGTTATATCAGAGCGTACGAGACAATACGTCGAAATAGTAGCTATAACCGAAGACTATTACAGATCTTTTTTCCAAGACAAGATAAGACAGGCCAACAGAGACATTAGTTAGAGTTCATTTGGTGATGTGACACCCCCTGCCGTACGCTTTTGGCGGCTTGCAGGGTATTAACGTAAATGTAAATGTCCGATAGAGAGTAATGGGAAACATATTATTTCACAGCATTGATATAATGCTTTTTGAAGGGAATTTATAGAATATGAAGCCTTAGATCTCAGCCAAATATGTAATCTTATGATGACGTCATAATCATAAAACAAGGAAAAAAGCGACTTATGTAATTTGCTCAGCGATTCTTCCTTCCCACATTTTAATCATGTTAAAGGTTTCATTTCCTAACGACGAGGACGTCTTTGAACTCTTCGCCGAGGTCATTGTAACCGAAACTTTCGATGCAATCACGGAAGCGGAGAGTTGGCCGCCGCAGAAGTTTTGGGAATTTATCAAAGGAAACGTTTCGTATCGTAATCTGCAATTTAAATGGCGGAATTTATTTATTTTTCGAGCGACCGTTGCTCAAGGAAACGTTCGATTGCCCCTAGTGAACACCAAGCCATTTCCTCAGATTTTTAAAGTTTCTTTTTTTCTTTCAATGAATTCCAAACGTTTGACGTCGATCTCGAAAGCTTCCGATTGTTTTGAATTTATTTGCCTGCCAATGTAACAAAGAGGGGAAGACGAAATGTGTAGCTTTTGCGGTTTATCGTTTTCATTCTACGTTACGTGTGCGTCCTTTGATTTTTACTTTCTCCATACGCAGCACAGGAGAAAGCATTGTGATCGTGAAAAAATCGGTACCGTGATTTCAACGGAAATACACCTTCTGAAGTCATCTGAGTACGTTTACACTATTTTCTCGACGATGTCTGTGTGTGATAGGAATTATGCAGGCGATATAACTCCAAAACTAGCACAAAAGTTTATATTTAAGATTCGTATTAATAATTCAGGATCTGCAAAGGGTTTGGCTGAAACTGATGAACCGGACGTGCAGGTTTATTCTTGTCATTCTTTCCAAATATCTCCTTTAGAACTAAATTTCCGCAAATGTGTCGCTACAGTTGTAGACTATGTAATTTTCTGTTTTCTTTTTTACAATTTTTCATAAAACTGATTTTTTAAGAGATGTTTTGACGTTTCGTCTGAATTAGATGCGTCGCTAAGTGATACCTTAGTTTCCGTTGCTATGATAAAAATTATCTAATTATGCGTGCGCTGCAAAGAGTAATTTCAATTACGCATTGATATTTTCTTATCCATATCAAAAGCTATCAATTTTGGTCATTCATAGTTTTTTTTACCTTCTCATAAACGAAGTGTAATGAGAAAGTATTGTCATCGCGAAAAAAAAACTCGATCTCGAGAGCAAAAAATACGCTTTAGGTGTACCTGAGTCAGAAAAAGTTGTTTTTCCCATGCCGTCTGTCTGTATGTTCGCGGCTCTAGAGCCTAAACGGTAGAGTAAAAATGAATTAAATCTCGTACTTCGGCATTTTATCATACAGAATAGAAGCTGTGAAGAAATGGTTGATATTGCACAAAAACAATAATTATTATTTCTATTACAATGCAATTGGACGCCTGGCCCGGTGGCAAGGTTTTAGACTTGTTACATTTTAGTATCCAATATACAGTTAATGGCAGTTTATTTAAGATAACTTTAACAACAATATGATTTTCTCGAAAACGGCTCCAACGATGTTTATCAAATTTCGTACAGTTACTTGAGTTTACGTCTGTAATAATACTACATAAGTCATATATTTCTTAAAAATTAATATAAGGCTAGTTTATTCTAGGGCAAATTTAATAATTATTGAATTATCTAAAATACCGCTAACACGATTTTCATCAAAATTCGTATAATTATTTAAGTTGATGATTGTACATAACCACTAAGTAGTTCATATTTTTCAAAAGATAACTTAGTATATGAGAAAGTTTGTACAATGTATATTGCACCGATTATTTTTTTTCAATGCACAAATCATTGAAAGTGACTTCGGTGCAAGCGATGGATTGGTAATAAATGTCTCCTCAGTCCATTTAAATCGGAGATATTTTTCGCGATCTAAATGGAAGAACCGAACAGCAAAAAAGCTCTTTTCCGCGTCCGGCGACTTTGTATCGTCGACTTGGATGCGATCCATATTTCCGCGCCCCCATCAGAAACCGGATTCGCTCCGCCGCGCCGCCGAGGTGAATTCACCATGGAGACAGCCCTCGAAATGAGTTCTTAGAGACCTACTTGTTGAAGTGACGGATGAAAGAGCGAACTTTGTCTTCGACTCCTTTTTTCGTGAATGAGAGTAACTCTTGCCAGCAGGGACCACGATTTTCGCGAGTGGTACTTATTTATTTACTTTCTCCGTATAGTATAGTATAGTATAGGAGAAAGTATTGTATTCGTGAAAAAAAATCGAATTCGAGATCTCAACGGAAATACGTTTTGAGGGACTCCCCTGAGTACGTCATCACCAATTTCGCGATGATGGTCTTGTGTTTGTAGGTGTATGTGATAGAATTTTGTGGGCGCTCTAACTGAAAAACTGATCAACACATAAGCACAAAACTTTATATTTTAGATTTTTATTAGTAAATAAAGATCTGCAAAGGTTTTGACCGAAACTGATCTACCGGAAATGGAACAATATTCTTGTCGTTTTTCCGTTTTTTCAAAATATTTTCTGTATAACTCAATTTATGCAAATATTTTTTCGGAACAGATTTGTTGTGAATGTAATTTTCTACAAGTTTTGTTTGAAATATTTCTTCATAACGCCGATTGATTACGAGATATTTTGATTTTTCTTCTGAATTTATGCTCTATACGTCGCCAAGTGATGCCATAGTATCCGTTGCTATGATAAAATTGTCTTATTGTTGCCAAGTGTAATTTAAATAGCGCATCGATATATTGTTATCCACAGCAACAGCTAACAAAATTGTTTCCATTATTTTCTCCAAGCGTAGTATAGGTTTCAGCTAAAACTTTTTCAGATCATTTACCAATAAAAATCTTAAATATAAAGTTTTGTGCAGATCTGTTTATTAGTTTGTGAGTCAGGGCACCCACAACATTCTATCACATACGTACACACACTTCACACAGACAGACATCATCGAGAAAATAGTCAACACGTACTCAAGGGATCTCAAAACGTGTATTCTCCGTTTTTTTCCACGAATAAATACTCCTATACTACCATGTATGGAGAAAATAAAAAATCGGGCGAAAGCATTATTCCATGATCGCCAGGATCTGATTTTTTTTCCCTCTGAGTTTGTATCCTCACCTACATCATAATACACTTACGAATTTATAGGGGGGGAAACATAATGGTACGGGAATAAATGGTATCAATAACATCAAGTACGAATAAAGTAAAAATCACTTAACGCTTACGTCAGACACGAAATAACATGGCTAAACGCTTTCTCAAAAAAAAATTAAGGATGATGCAATCCAAAGTCGAGTTTTTTCGCCCTAGATTTTTACAAAACAAAAGGCGCCACAACCGAATAACATTTACAGAGTCTGGAACGAGGATTGCTTTAGTGTCTTTTTATTAATCAAGTTTATTCAGGGGAAGGCCAAAGAGGAAAAGTCACAATGATTGTGCCTGACTTGAAAAATAATCAGGGCACTTCGAAAGAATTTAAGAACGAAAACAACAACGGACTTCATTTGGGATTAGCGACGCTAAAACGACGATGATATGGCAAAATTTGTTTTTCGTTTGCTTTAAAAAACACCGTCGCCATTTGCTAATTGCTGGGTCGTTTGATTTGATAAGTTCCTTCCAAAAACCCTGTAAAGGCCTGCAATTAAGGACAGAAAAATATATTTCTCCGTGTCATAAAAAAACTGGGACGTTTTTTTCCTTCTCCTCCTCCTTCGTTCATAAAATAACTCTTATCGGTTTTATTATTTCCTTTATCGCGTTTGAGAGTATTTTGTGCGTCTCTGAGGCATCGTAATCTCAGTTAACTGCTACTTTGCGGGAGATAAAAGAGCTCCATTGCTTCTTCTTCATTCTTCCTAATTCTTTTTTTTTTAAGTGGCAATATATATTGTTCCGTTTAAAGAGGGATAATTTTTTACGTAATCGAAGATAACCTTTGCTCTTTTATGAGTTGGTTTCCTTTCTCCTGAAGTTATACCGAAACGCAAACAGATTTTTTTCACATACAGTAAACTCCCGATTTATGGACATTCGGTTTTACCATGGTGTAAAGACTAGTCTTTACACCAGTGGTTCTTAACCCCTGGGTTGCGACCCAAAATTGGGTCGCCAAGCCATTTTGAGTGTACATTCTATTTTCAGGAGGGAGCAAAGCTATTTTTTCCCTACTTTGGGGTAAGTTTTTAAGTTTTCCTACTGAGTGTTACAATCAGGGAAAGTGTCAACTGTTAGGAATAATTTGTGAATGATCCAATAAACTGAGCGGGTTACAATACAATCCAAAGTAACATGCCTTGATTACCTTTTTTTATATTCAGTATGGTAGGACGACGTGAATACGGGACATTTCCTATGTCCCGAACCACCTTTCCGGGACAACGGGACAAGTCAATGAAATACCGGACAATTCCGTATAATCCTAACATATCATAATCAATTCGTTGCATAAATATTGATATTTAAATAGACACTCGTAACTAGGATTTTTAAATATCATCGTTTGCATGTGGGGATCAAAGCACTATTAAGAACTCGAAGCCGTGCAGAAATATGTACTAGAATTATATCATCATGTACACTTTTGAAGTTTAATAAACAAACAGAGTCGTCAATTTTTTTTACGTTTGAGACATTATCAACTCTGAAACGCGTGAATCAACTGGGTAATTATTTACCATCGGTATATCCAGAGCAGTTTTCGTTCGAACTTTGATGTGCTTCATTTGGAAGAGAAAGTAGCTCAAAGGTGTTTGGTACCTCGTCGTCCCCATCCGTATCAGCTACGTTGTCTGAAATAAACAAATGCATCGATAATTAATAACAATTAGGAATTATTTTTCCGTAGGCTTACAGGCTCTGAGTAGCATGAAAGTCCTCGGAAAATACATACAAAATACCTTATATTCAACGTAGTCGTAGTATATATAAATTTAGCAGTCATACGGATACATGAAATGATATTTAATATAGGTAATATGATTAATATCACCTAAATCAGACGGATTAATATCAAAATAATCTTCTACCCTAGAGGTGGGAAAAAATTTTTAAAGAAAGATTTGAATTCTTTTTTCACGCACTGATATTTTATAGGTTATTCGGAAGGGCAATATATATTTTTCTACACGAGTGATAAGGAATGCGGCCATATTGTGCTAAGTGATGTAGTGTGTTAAGGGGTGTCTGTTTTTCGTCTGGATGAATACTGGCGCTTATGGACATTTAAGTAAAATAACATAGATTTCCTTTGAGAAACACAAATTATTCGAAGAAGATATTTGAAAGGAGGCATAGGATTATTTTGCATGAAGTCAATCTCTTCAATCTCTAATTGCTCAATTTTGGATAGTGAATTATCTTGATACTAGAATACTGACCGTCATAAAATGGCGGGGTTTTATTGATAAGAAACAAAAGGAAGCCGATATTATTTTTATTTCAAATCACCCAAAGGTATTTCAAAGCATACAATATTAAAAGTACTTCTGCTTATTAACATTTTCTAAACTTAGACAATGGCAAATGAACTGAAAATATTGAGCGTAAGTAATTAAGGAATCCTAATTCTCATTATTGTCATAACATATGATTTAATTGTCAAGCTTCAACATGTTATTTACAAACATCAGCCAACGATCTCTTCCCCGCCAACAACGTACGGATCGCTTGCCTGACCGCGCACGGCCCCGCGTTTTCATATATAAATCAGTTTCATGAAAACTATTAAAGTTATTTATATTGAATCATTTTCAAAAACATATTTCAATAATTCCGCACGATTCATTCGAATGATGTACCCACCTAAACCAATTAGAAAAAATCTGATGCGGCCAACACATGACTTTCTCCATATTTGGGGTATAGATATTTAAATTATTGTGAATAGCATTATAAGGCAAAATTTTTATTTCGTATCGTAAAAGAATACAGTCATCCTTATTGCCGTAAATTAGGTATATTTTGAATATGTTTACAGAATTCACCGCTACATGGTGGTGGCGCTGTATAATGGAAATTAAGAATAAGTTAAATATCTCCGAAATGGATGGTTCTACGAAAATTTGTTTCAAACAAAACTTGGAAGAAATGTTATCTCTACAGCTTTGGTCCTCACGAAGATGACCAATTACGACGTTTTTAAGGAGATATTTGACGGAAACCGAAAAAACCGATTATTTTTTATAAATAATTCCTAAACAATAACTGCTTTGGAAAATTGTTTTAAATAAAAAATGTAGGAAATTATATTTTCTAAATTTTTTGTAATGGTCAATGTATACAAAAATGACGTATTATCGGAGAAATCGGATTTCGAATAAACCTCGACTTCCGTTTAACCGTTATTGTCCAAAAACTAATCATTTCTTTGTGCCCATACCAAAGTGTTATATATGAAATTTGGTAACGATATGGCAAGTACTTTTTGAGTTAGAGCGCCCACAATCACATACACGCACAGACATCATTCCGAAAATAGTCTAAACGTGTTCTAGGGACCTCAAAACGTGTATTTCCATTGAAATCTCGAAGTCGATTTTTTTCGTGATCACAATACTTTCCCATTACTACGTATGGAGAAAGTAAAAAGACCTACAGGATCTAAAGTTTGTCCTTGTTATTTGTTGATAGTGATGGATAATGCTGGACTTACAAGAAACTGACGGATTTTTTCAAATGAATGGCAGTATAGAATCGATAAGGGCTAAGTCTGTTTTAGGCAAGAAACGCACTTTTCAACGTAAATCCCGTAATTGTTTCAGCGTCCAAAAATCGACACCGCGATGTTGTTATTATCTGTCATTTACTGTAGTCGAAGCCTTGTTTTTATTCTAGATTGCCAATAAGAATTACCACATCACCAACTTTCAGTTTGTGTTTATGCAGTGGCAAATAGAAGAATTAATTTCGCGTTTCAAATATGTTACAAAAAAGCATCCTAATACTTATTGACATTGAACTATAAATAAACAAAACTATAGTGAAATCCATTGGAAAAGATGTGAAGAAATATAATTATGAGCTAATCGAGAAAACGATACAAAGTTATAAGATTATGAATCAACATCTCTCGACTGGTAAGAGACAGCTGGCGAAATTGATGCTAGAAGACGAATCGATAACCTTACATCTTATGATTTGCGTAGTTCTATTAAACCGCAGGCCTGCGACAAAAGATTTGGATAACATTCAGATAAATAAATCATTCAGCAACGATGATTAAATTGAACCATATATTAAATGAGTCAAAAATGAAATCCATTAAATATATAAATAATTTCCGGTTCTATGCAAGGACCAATGGTTAAAAATAGCAAAGTACATATGTAAATAATTTGTAAACGAAAAAATTCGGAAAATGAATTCGTTTTATCAATCATGCTTTTATTGATTAGCATGTGCTACGAAATTGTTTGAATATTACTTAAAGCGATTCGTCAGCAAGATATGGAATTAAAACGCTCGCTTAAACTTTAGTGATACTTTACCGATAAATATTCCTCTGATCCTCAGACGCCTATTCGCCCCTTCACCAGTTACGTTCTGGTATATCCTCAGTATCCAATTCTTCGGAATTTGTTCCGCCGCTTTATCCAACGAAAATGCAGCCGTCCAAGATCCGTTGCTCATTTTTCTACCGAAAACGGTGAATCCGAATGTCTCGTTCCGTCGTGATAAAGGATGCCCGTCGCCCAGAGAGACGGAGGTGCAGAACATCAACGCCAATGCGACATATCCGAAGCGGTTCGGTGCCATTGAAGGGAGTAAGTCGTGTAGCTATTTATGCACTCTATTCTGGCATTTATAGGTTCACGACTGATCGCTTTATTATGTTTTCCTTATAGTAGATGACGTAAAACATTAGTTCGGAGTTCAAATATTTTTCAGTAGCGCGTGCGGGAAAAGAAATGTCTCCGAGCTCGATATATCGCATCTCAACTTTGATAACACTGGGCAACAGCCATTTTGCGCCAGAGAAAACAATAACCAATTTTTACTAATTCGAGGTCGCTGATTACGAAAATGACCATAAAAAGTTACGGTTGGTTACAGTTTTTGAGTTGCAGGTGATATGTGTTTTTCTCAAATTTCGCCTCTCTCAACTATTGAGAGCTCCAGAGAAGCATTTGGCAACATTGCGGCGCGATTGTTTGGTCGGCCTCGCGGTTTCTACATTTAGAAGTCGACAAAAAGACCTAGTTCCTTTCTTTTCTCAGGACAAGAACCTCATATTTTGCAATAACATTGATGGTATTATGTGTGCCCTCAATATGCAGCATGACACAAATGATTGGAGACTTTTCATCGACTCTTCCAAAACAGGACTTTTTTGGAGATTTATTTTCGTCATTACCTTAAAATATGTTAATCAAGCATCCTTGCCAAATTTCGATCTTCTACCTATTCGGGAAGTTTCTTAAAACGCTCTATATCGGCCATCGTGAAAGCGTGACCAACCAACCAACAGACCTGGGCTATTATAGTATTAAATGTTTCTGAAAACACGAACTAGACAGTTGCGTGCAAAGTTCAATAGTTGGAGTTCAGGATCAACATGTACGTATTTTAAAGCGAAGATTATTTGTTTTCACCAAACAACTCCGAAACAGTTGATATTTGCCTTTTTGTAAGGGGAAAAAACGGATAATAGATATAATGAGGTGCCGAATCTATGAGGATGGGGAATATTCCGTATTAAGGGAATTTAAAAATTTTGGGTCTGTAGTGCCACCGGATGTGGTGTTCGTTTTCGTTTATTTGATCTGTCTATTCTCCCTCTCTCTCTCTTATCCATCACTTTGTTCTCCTTTGTACATGTTTCTTCTTCTACCTCGTATTCCACTAACCTTCCTCTATCGCACACTTTTAGAAAGAAAGAATTTGTACAAGCAATGGTCGGTGAATTCTCGCTGAATACAACTTCTTTGTAGCTGAATCTTACATATTTCACTCAATTATTTCATAGCTACGGAAGCTACCTAGGTAATTCATCGAATTTAAGCTCGGTAATTCCTTTTTAACTATTGAGAGCTCCAGAGAAGCATTTGGCATCTAGCGTTTGGGCGCCACCTAATAAACGTAGGAGTTTCTGAAGGTGTATGGATTTTTGTGACGTAATTTTCGGGAGGATAAGAGAAATGAATCAGGGGCGCGCCTACCCGGGGTGCAGTGGGTGCAATACACCCGGGCGCCAACTTACCCATCAAGGCATTTGTATCTATATATTATTGGAATTCGACTTGGGAATGTTTCCTCATTTGTCCGAGTGAAAAGTGAAAGTTGGAGATACTAAAATGACACAAAATATACCAGACTAAATTTTTCCGATCCCTTTGCGATACGCGGTAGCATGACTCAGGGTCTCTAGAACACACATCAGTGGCGACCGAAAATGGGTTCACCGTAGGAGCCGCCAAGAGGTGGGGGCGCTACTCTGCTAATTGCTATCCCGATCCTAGCGAGGAGCTCCAGCTGAGGCGGCAATCCTTTCGTAAAGTACCATCGTCCTTTACCACAAATCCTTTCCCTGGAAGAATACCAGGTGCCTATCCTTTTTCTCCCACTTACCGAGTCTTGGAAATCGCAAATCCGTTTCAAATAGGTTTGGTATAGCTTTTCCGAAAACTAGCTTTCCTTACTCCTTCACGATCTCCCACCTACGTTAACGTTCATATTCATTTCTAAATGCACAGTACCAAATTCAAATACCGAAACAATTTCTCCCAATAATGAGAATTATTGACATCTACTCCTTCATTGGATTTTAAAATATCTTAAAATGAAAATACGAAGTCGGAACTTTGACGTAGGAATTCATAAATAATTGAAGTTTTGTTTTCTTATTGTCAGAATAAATATCGAATCTAATTTGGCTTGTAAATAGACAAAAATATAGGAATTTTTTATTGATCATTAAGGTAACGGGACAGAGTCCGGGTGAGAAACACCCTAGGCGCGGCCCTGAAATGAATATCTTGCATACGCTTTTTTAGGCGTTGAATATGAAGGTGCTAATGTTTGAAGCGTCGGGAGCGTCGGGTTGTGTTTAAAAATGAGTTCCCACGCGTATAGGCTGAAGATGTTTTCTTTATACCCTTTCCCTCCAACAGACGCAGTTCAATGAGGAAAACGTTTACACTTTCTGCTGAAAGGCGCAACCTTTTTTGTCTATCTCTTAAACCTTTTTCCATATGATGCAAATCGGGAATCCCCTCGAGAGTAGTCATCAGCAAGAGAGCCTTTGGTATCTCTTATATTTAGATTGATTTGTGCTTGTGCATGTGCTTCACATGAGATTGAGGTTTTCACTGCATGACGTAAGGATTTCTTAATCTCGAAACGGACGTTTCCTGCATCCTGCATGTGGTCGGCCTAAGCCTAATAAATTGGTTGCTATGACAGTAATTTCTCTATCTCTCTCTCTCTCCAACGGTGATGACAGCAATTTACAATTTGGCTTCCTCGTTTAACAATGGCATGATGGATACGCACGTTATAAAGCGTCCCCCTCTCCGAAAAGGCGGTTTCTTCGTACAGTGAACGCTCGGTATATAGGATATCGATGTAACGATCTTCGGATATAACGGAGTCTTTCCTACTGTTACTTTCTCCCAAGTTTCCACCAGGTTCCAGGAAAATCTAAAATCTCGAAAAAGTATCCCAAGTTCGATTCCTCAGAATATTTCCGTTTCAAATAAGAATAAGTGGGAAAATCAATTTTCATTTCGCAGTGATTTTTCTTATGGTCAACAATTTATTTCATTTTTAATTATGTTCCGATATAAACGTGCTCCTGTTTGCAAAATGGAAGCATCTCTTACTAGTAAAATATAAAAATGAATATACAATTCACCCGATTCATACTTTTCGTAAATGAATTAAACATTATCTTTCATAACGTACAAATTTTTAGCAATTTAAGCAAAAAATATACGTTTCCTTCGGATGTGTCGGATATGACGGACACTCGGAAATAACGGACAGGCCTTCCTTCCCTTTAGACCGATATGTCGAGGGTATTTCTGTCTGTAGCCTGTCGTTAGCGCGAGGCTCCGTGAGTTAGACGATTTGGTAGATGCTAAATAAATCCGGTGTTTACATAATCCACCTTACGGAATATTAAACTTGTCGAAATGAAGCTAATAGCGATGTGGGATGGCTCTTTCTTGATGATTTTTGGACAATGAACAGATTTGTTCGTTCCTCAACTTAACGTCGAGTCGGCCAACTTCTAGCGACGCTCGATTCAAACTCTTCAATATAAAACGATTTTAACGGCGATAAAATGTAATGCTTCACCGGAATATGTAAAAAATTTCTACGACTACCTTCATTTTTTTAATTATGTCAAATACTAATTGTAATTAAAGAAATAATTTATACTAGATGTACCCACGCAATGATTGCGCGGATATTTTTATATTAACTTATAAAAATTAAGAAATGTGTGAAGTAAGTAATTATTATGTTTGTAATAACTGACGTTGATCTCAATAATTCACATTTAACTCTAATAATACATTTTTCCAACATAGGATTTTAGTGTGTTTGGCTCCCAATGTACGGTTCGAGGGTTCGAATATCGCTGAAGGCATAGATGTGTGCGCGTATTGACAGTTTATTATCATTTCCTTGCATTAAGGCATTCCACGCCAAAGTACGAGATTTAATTAATTTTCATTCTAAGAGCCGCGAACAGACAGATGCCATTGAGAAAACCACTTTTTCGGACTCAGGTACACCTAAAACATATTTCCATCAAAATCTCGAGGTCAAATCGTTTCGCGATTACATTACTTTCTCAGTATGAGAAAGTAATACACTTGAGTAAAAATATTTTGTGTATACATACTTTTACTTAAAACTGCACTTAAAGGTGGAAAATAATTTTTTCCTGGACAAAAAATATTATTCAAAAATTTGTATGCTTCGTAAAAGTGGGTGGCATTATTATGAGTATATGTTAAGCAAGTGAGCAACAATAAGAGCTAATTTACGAGGAAGATGAACTATAAGAATTAGAAGAGAGAAAAGCCACCCACTTTTACGAAGCATACAAATTTTTGAATAATGTTTTTTGTCCTGGTAAAAATTATTTTCTACCTTTGAGTACAATTTTAAGTGTGTGTATACACCAAAAATATTTTTTTACTTAATTTTATTTTTGTCGTTTTCGGTTTATAACTGTTATTAATAATGCGTTTTATACATGCATGAGAAACAATTATGGAATATAAAATTTAACAGATTTGGAATAATTCTTGCAATGTAGGATAAAAAAGGATTTAAAACTTTCCCGGCGAATATTATTAGTGAATTGTTCTCGGGTTTCACACCGGGTGATGTCTTCAGTTTTCCTGAAGATGGCGGATGTGACATACGCCGAAACGTCGAATTCTATTCAAGACATCACCCGGTGTGAAACCCGAGAACAATTCACTAATGTAGGATAAATTCGTAAAAAATTTACCTGCTTTATCTGACTGATGAACTTTTCACTGAATAATATTTTTTAGTTAACAAAACTTCAGACTACGTGACAGTATGGAAATCAAAATTCAAAATTATGTTACCATACTGAAATTTTCGAAGTGAGAACAATTATAACTTAAAACATTTGCGTATATTCTTCCACGAAAGAGAAGGAATGTATATTCAATATAATAATTTACGAATGTTGTTCACTTTGGTTGCTATGAAAATAATTTCCCTCACCTTCCTTCTCTCTCCCTTACTCTTGTATTACAAGCATTAAAAGCACGTTTATATCCATAAGGATTGAAATATCAATATGACATCGAGGTCTAACAATGGAATTGGCAGGCAAGGCAACATCCCGTTAAAATGGCAAGATTTCCTCAAACTCTGTGAATTAAACATATAAATTGGGCGATTTTGAACGGTAGGGAGAAAAAGATTAACAGAATAATAAACTTTATGCTTTTATCAAAATGGCTTACGGAAAATTCACCGTGAATTTTCCTAGACCCCATCAAAATGGTTCATATCCGAAGATTCTAATTTTAATCTAAAAAAGAACGAAAGCCTGCAGGTCGAAAAGTCGATTTTTACGTGTTACCTTATGGGAAATGGAAATGTCTTCCTTGACATCGAACCCAGGACTTTTTTCGAGAATTTTTTTCGTCATCACTTTAAAATATGTCAATCGAGCATTTCATTTAGAGTTTCTATCTCTAATCTTTCTAGAGTTATTCGCATATTTATAGCGAGCGAGTGTTGATGTGCGACAAATCAATAAATTAATATGAAGGTAAGTTAATTATAAAAGTGTATAAAAACAGATGAAGCAAGTTTGGGCCATGCTTATAGGAATAAGAACAGCGATCTATTCCCTCACGACTTTGGTCCCTTTCAGCCCCCCAGATCACGCGATTCAGTATATAACTCGTCTGTTTTATTACGTCCTCTGCTTATCGCAATTGGAAGGAATTAAGAAACCCAATCCCCATTTATTATGCACACCGCGCTCGATCCAAAAAATAAATGTTTTTTTAAATGCGCTTTTAAAGACGGCGAAGTCACGTGACCAAGGACCGGAGTCTTGGAGGGGAGAATGGCAGGGATATGGGATATTTAAGAAAGTAAACCACTTAAAAGCCCTGAAGATCCTTTCAATTTTCACGCATTTTATGAGTTTTACGACCGTGTTGTTTTCGAATCCGTTTGTCTTCGTATGATTTTTTAATGGCGGCTTAAAAATAGCCCGTTATTTATCCATAATCTCCGCCATTCGCCCGATGATGGGGATGGATACGCATCCTTTTTTTACCCAAAGAAGGTCATAGCGAATCCTTAATGGAAAGGAAAGAAAAATTGTTTTGAAATATCCGTACAGTAAGCATTGCGCAACATTACCATATCTACATGACGTATGCGTCTGGTCTCACTACACTCTTTCCAGAATGGAAGGAACTCCTAATGCTACAAAATCGCGGAAAGTGTCATCCGCACATAAAATTCAACCTATTACCTCACATGTTAAAACCAAGCTTGATATATGTTTATAACATACACAAATATATATATATATAAAGTATTATTTGGATTGGTGAAGCCACACAGTCGCTGAAGCGCTATTGCTGGACGAAGATTTTTGAGAGAACTGGACGATAGCTGAGCGTAAAAAAATCGGTACAACATACATTGTACAAACTTTCTCATATACGTACTAATGCGTCGTTTAGTTATCTTTAGAAAATGAAAATCGTATGAGCCTGTTTTTAGAAAATCCAGTTTTTGTTAAAGTTGCCCAAGAATAAACTAGCCTTATATTCATTCATTGGGAAAAATGAAATACGTAGTATTATTGAAGACGTATACTCAAGTAACTGTAGGAAATTTGATGAAAAGCGTAAAAGCCGTTTTTGAGGAAATCGAATTATTGTTAAAGTTGCCTAGAATAAACTAGCCTTATATTCATTTTTTGAGAAATATGAACTATACAGTATTATTGAAGACGTAAACTCAAGTGATTGTGCGAAATTTGATCAAAATCGTTAGAGCCGTTTTCGAGAAAATAGGATTGTTGTTAAAAATGCGTAGAATAAACTACTCTTAATTATTGATCAATGTCAACCATTTCTATGTATACTCTGCTCAGTATGATAAAATGATTTCATTCATTTTCGCTCCACCGTCTAGGCTCCAGCGCCAGTAACAGACAGACAGACGGCATTGCGAAAACCACTTTTTCGGATTCAGCGACACCTAAAACGTGTATTTCCGTAAAAATCTCGAGGGCGAATTTTTTCGCGATAACAATACTTTCTCAATATACTTCGTATATGAGAAAGTAAAAAGCGTGTCTTATTTATCGAGGTTCATTTAGAAATGTAAAATTAAAATTATTTACAAATTTAATTATATAATTATTCGACAAAGTAATTTAATCCTTAATTAATTAAGAATGTTCAACTCTCTATCTGTAACCATATGCTCACAAGGAACGTTCACGAAGTGTTACAGCCTGATTTGATTCAAATTCAGCATAATAAGAGTACATGGTGAATAAATACTTTTTGTGAAATTATACGTGCCACGATGGCCTATGAGCCGAGTTATTTGCAATCAAACTTTGTGTTTTTTACAACCCGGGCCTCTCGTCGCTGCCGCGTGGTCGCCATGGTAAATACTTGTAACAATGTGCTCAATAATAATAATAATGAGAGTCTCCTTGGCAACGCCCGGATTGAGTACGAATGGCATTAGAGGCCACATTAATGGTGAAATTTAAAACTTTTTAACCATTTCTTCAGAATCTTCATTTTAAAATTATGAAGATCGCATACATCCTGTAAATTTAAGTTTTCTACATCTTACCGATTACTTGACATTTTAATATAAACGATTGCAGAGACGGGCAGACAGAGCGAAAAGATAAGTGCGTTTATATTTAAACAAAACGTCCTAAAAGGACCAATTAACAATTTTTATCAGAGGAGATATCGTCGGCAGTTTGAAAGAAAAAAGAAATAATACTGCACACACACACACAAAAACCGAAAACAACATCGTCCATTTCCCTAAAACCCACTAAAATATTTTCGAAGTTACTTCATAAACTGATATTTAGCCGAAATCGACAAACCGTCCGACAAGAATCGACTCCTTAATCTACCGTAAAACAAATAGAGCATGATAGTGCCGTTTATGATGCCGCATGAGTTTTAGAACTGCGAGGAAAAATTTTTAATCTCCTTTCCCCGCAGACCAACATAGACGCATGAGTATCAAAGGTCATAAGAGGACCGCAGAGGAAGATGGAAGGGAGAGGAAGAATATCCGACCAGATATTACTGTTCCCTCGAGAAAGGTCGACGAAATTGAATAATGGTGACCATAGCTACGGAAGTAGCCCCAAAGAAAGCTTCCTTTGGTAAGGGGTGTGTATTGCTTCCCACTAGAGCTCTACACGGGCCTGATATTCTAGGCCCGGCCCGTACAAATTCGGAAATTGTAGGCCTGGCCCGACCCGTGAGACTACTCACAACACATTTAAAGCCACTCGGCTCCAAAAATGTAATTAATGCATTCCAAATTTTCTATCAACATCTGTGGTGTTCAACGATTTGAAAGTGAGTTTTTTATATCCGCATATTTGCCTTGGAAGACCACAAACAAAATAAATTACCATACAAAATACACATAATGTCATAGGCAAAAAAATTATATATATATATATATATAAACCAATTCTGTACGGAGGATGAGTCACACTCGTTTTTCACTATCCCTGGGTTAGTTGACCTAAAAAACCCATGGCAAGTTTTTTGCTTGAACCCATTCAGTACGGAGGAATAGAGTGACTCGCGTGATTTTTAAGTCCAGCCCGGGCCTGTAATTTATTCCAAAGGATCGGCCTGTAAACGGTTCGTGCAGGACTCTACTTCTCTCGGCCACCGACAGATAATGTGGAAGAATAAGTGCCGGTGTTTCGCTTTTGAACTTAAAGCTTGGCTTCATCTTTTAACTTTTAAAAAATCTAATGTGTCTGCATACAGAGCAATGGATATGATTCTCTCGACATCAGCGTCTTTCAATAATAAATATCGGCAATTACACTTGTGGATAATTTGTAAGCACTTTAAATAATGTTTACATTGAAAATACTATTACACAGTAAACAAAATTGTTAGGGTAATTTGACTTTCGCTTCGATATTTTGATATCCGTAGCAACAACTAACAATTTTTTCTTACTTTTTTCAGTGTGGAAAGTGATTCCAAGTCTTTTTCACGGTGAAAATTGTTTTTTTTTAACTATTCACGGGTGTAATTATTATTCTTGTGGACGCTGATGCCGAGAGCAGATTCGTATTATTTCAATGACTCCATCGTATTCGCAGTATAAGGTCGCGATAAAAATGCAATTATCAAAAAAAGTTGCAGAAGTCATCGACATTGTACAGATTAGCCATCAAACTCAAACATAAAATTTTCCGATTTCCGTTTTCAAAAAATACACAAGTGTTATAAGTATGGTTGGTTTTACTATATATTTTACAGAAAAGAAATTTCGCCAATAATTATACATTATGTCTCAATTCATAGAATCAGCGATAGAAAAAATAATCATGCATCGTGAACTCGTTCCTCTGTAATTATCACCAATATTCGCTAACGCATTATCTCAATTTTAAAAGCGCATAAAATAGAAGAAACTGAACACTCTGAATAAGTTGAGAATGTAGTTGGACACTCGACTTTATTTTATTTAAAATAAAGTCCGTTACAGACCGTTTCTTGAAGAAAAAATTATAAAAGTTGGTTCGCATAACAATTCGGCATGATTTTTTCTGTCGAATAAAATTCTATTAATGCCGCGTGTTTTGCTTTTCCTAGGAGGGCAGAAAGTCTTTAACGTTCCTTAACTCTGAATTAGGGATGCCATACAAGATTAGGAAAAGTGTACTTTTCTTTCTCTGTTGCCGGGTTCATGAATTATGCATGAGAGGATTCGGGAAGAAACAATTAGAATACTTAAAATGCCAACAAAAACTTCCGTCTCTTCTGTTTGTCATATCGTACGGAAGAGGATGGAGAGAGAGAGAGAGAGAGAGAGAGAGAGAGAGAGAGAGAGAGAGAGAGAGAGAGAAAGAGAAGAGCTTTGAAGGATTGAAGAATAAGGCGAAGACGAGACGACGAAAGGAATTAGTTTGGAAAAAGGGCGAACACAGCCTGTTATTTCTTGAGAACCTTGAATCTATTATACGTATGTCTATGTAACTGCATGAATATAGATGTTTCTGTTGCGATTTAGATTTAATGCACACGTTTAAGGCAACTTAAACGGCAGAAACTCTTCGTAGAGCGAATAATTCGCGGTTACGACGCCGGCGCCAGTCTGAGCGTGTCAGTGCAGTGCAAGCTCTGCCTTACTTTGAACAATAAAAAACTTAAAAAAACAAGCGACACGCATTGCCTGCGTACCTTAGTTTGGAGTTCGTTTTATGGATATCGTTTCAGAAGACGTAAGCTTTCGGTTCCTCGCCTCCACGCCATTTGTATTGTGCTAGTCGCGAACTGGATTATTTTGCTCTAAAATCAGTCCACAATGCATCAGAAAACATCCGACGATCGCACAATTGCTTCCGTTCCTATATACTATTTATATATTGTCCGAGGACCTTCGGATGAGTCGACGCGTAACGACACCGTCAACATTAGCACAACAACGTCGCTAAGCGAGACATATGGCTGGCTGTATACTCACAGAAAGAGAAAAATCCGGAATTTCTTAAACGATTGGAGGAGCTTTTAAATCGAAACATTTTCCCAAAAACCTCGTCGAGATTCTTTCCTCCTTTCCCACTTCCGTCACCTCGTGGCCTCCGCTGGGCGCCCTCTCTCTTATCCTACTCCGAAGTAAATATAGAATCGTGAAACGCTCGCCGGGGCGATCACAGGTGCCCCTGGGTGCCCCCGCAAGCGATCCGTGTCTCTCGTATTTTGCCGACTCGAGCTGTTGTAACTCTTTTACGCGCCTTCCCCTTTCTATAAAAGACTTGAGGGAACGCTACCTACATTATCGCCGCGACCAATATTTCGAACAAGTGAGATACTCGCGCTAAAAGAGGTGAAATCATGTTCTCTAATAAAAGTTCTGGTTAGCATCCTCCCTTATGGGGAGGGGAACTACCCTCACAGTTGAAATGTAGATTCTAGATATACCTTTACAATAGTGAAAACTTCACTCCTCCAGCTTCAGTAGTAATATGGCTACCTACAAAATCATTTCGAAATTTTTGAATTTTCTGAATTCGAAGCCGCCTAGCGAACTGCCGGGTAAACTCAATCGGTGGAAAATTCATGGATTGTTAAGAGCTATATAATTCAAAAAGAATTTTCCAAATGAATCTTGAAACTAAAAAAGTCGATCATCCACAGACAGCGTGATCACGTTTGGCAGGCATTTTTAAGAAAATGTGCTAAAAAGAAAATAAAAAAAGTGAACCGAATCTAAATCCCATTCCAGGGAGCTACAAAGAGAAGGTAACAGTAAGTCGCCCGAATCTTCTTTCTTTTTTTAAAGACTTTTATCTCACTCTCGTATTCCCGCCTTCCTCCCCTCCCCGTCCTACTCCCCCTCCATCTCTCCCCTTTCTCCCTTCTCGCTCCCACAGGTCCGCGAAGAGAAGGAATGGAGGGGAGTGGCCTTTGCCGTCTGAGGAGAAGCGAGAAAGTTCGGAGTCGAGCGAGAGAGAATGGGAAGGAGGGAAGGAAAGGGGGAAGGGAGAGAGATGGAGAGGTTGCGGCGCCTGCCGCAAGAGGCCCCTGCCATGCCGCTCCCATGCTCTCTATCCTCTCTCTCTCTCACACATAAACAGATCCTCCTCTCTCGGCTCATACGTTCGGCGTGAGGGAGAAAGCTAGCGTGTGTCCGAGGCGCCAGTTCACATTCAGTAGTCGGGCAGAGAGCGAGGAGAGTGAGCACGCGTGGAGTCCGGGAAGCTTGTTTTTTTTTTTTTTTTTTTTTTGGCGGGAAGGACATGGGGCGTGATAGTTCCCACGACGCTCGCCGCACGGAAGAGATGCCCTGAAAGGGGATGGGCCAATAGGAAAACGGGAAATCCTCCGACAAAAAGAAACATAATAATAAGAAACCAAAACACTGGCAGGGCGACACGTGTTCTGAAGGTGGTTCGTGAAGACTTGTGACCCTATAGAGAATGATTGTTTTATAAAACACCCGTTTCTTAAAATCAGTGTTGTGCGTGAATTGTGACCGCGTGTGTGTTGATCCTGCGACGATTCTCCTCTTTTTTTATTTAAATAATTTCGCACGATTCCACGTCTCTCGACGCCTCGCTCGTCTCCGCTACTTTTCAAGGCGGACGGAAATAACCCACGACCCGGTGAGCTACCCTTCCCACGCGCTCACGCGTGTGCGTCTTATAACCCCGCGCGTGTGTGTGTGTCGTCTGCGCGCCCAGGGCCTCGACCGTGTTTTGTCCCTCTTTGATGCCATTTTCGGCCGCGGGAGCCGGGAGAGCGCCACCGAAACCGTGTCTGAGTGACGCGAAGGAAGGCGGGAATTTGGAATGGTCGCCGACGTGAACAACGGGAAAAGCAGAAAGGAGGCGGATGGAAGGGAGGACGAGGGTTCTCCGGAGGAAGGGACCGTCCTCCTGTCCCATGGCCCGCCGCCTCCGGACGACGAGATCCCACCTCCTGACGGAGGATGGGGATGGTGGGTGGTATTCGGATCCTTCATGATACACGTCATAGGTGAGTGAAAGCGACGATTATGTCAAGAGATTTATTTATTCGCTTGCTAACAGCGTTAAAAGCCGCTATTTAACTGCCACTGAATTTCGCTGTAAAAAAAAGGCTCGAAGGCACTCGTAAATAATGTTGCATTCTAGAAACTTTCCTTTCCAAAAGTATCGTCGTTAAGGCGTGTAATGCTAAAATGGAAGTGAGTGGAAAAAATTTTGATTTATATCTTAGATATTTCACGTGTTAAAGTGTTAAAAGCCGCTATTTAACTGCCACTGAATTTTGCTGTAAAAAGGCTCGAAAGCACTCGTAAATAATGTGGCATTCTAGAAGTTTTCCTTTCCAAAAGTATCGCTAAGGCGTGTAATGCCAAAATGGAAGTGAGTGGAAAATATTTTGATTCATATCTTAGATATTTCACGTGTTAAATGCGCTTATGAATTCTTGCTCGAAACTGTTCGCACTACGATAAACCTAAGCCATTCATGTTACACGGCAGCAGTTCCCAAACGTTATGCGTCTGCGGTCCAATCTCAAAACATTCAGCCTTATCGCGAACCTCTCTACACCCTCACAGGCAACCTAAACGCGACACCCTTGACCCCATCCATCAACCAATTAATATAAAATGTGATGTTAATTTCAACATTTAACAAATTTCCATTCCAAATGTGCAAAAATTAATTTCATTCTAAATATATAGGTTGTATAGGCATCCATAAAATTTTTTAACAAATAAATAAAACGAAACCATTGTCTTCGCGATGCATTCGAAACGTTTCGCGGACCTCCCAGCTGCTACATGCGTACCAAATCAATAGGAGATTGTTTCAATTCGCTGCATATACTTCTTCTCGATGACGAAATAAATCGCGTCATCAAATATCAACCTGGCGACTGGAAATAGGTAACGAGGACAATTCGCTCGAAACTTTCATCTGTTCCTGAATTGGGTTAAATTATTCGTAATCGAGGGCTTCACCTTATAACGCAGTAGTATTAAGCCGATCCAGCCATCTGGCTCAGATTTTAAAAAAAGAAAATCTTAAGAGGACCCAGGGCACTCTTTAAAGCCAGAAAGCGGTCGAGATTAACGAAAACAAATTGACAAAATATTAACAAAGAATATTGTTTAGCGAAACCAGTCGTGAAATAAAAAATTGTGGAATTTAGCAAAGTAATTATTTTCTTCATCAATATGAGTATCAATTACCACAAAGTTCAGCCAACTTTCTCGGATTTTATATAAAAAAAACTTCGATCGTTATTATAATTAATATAAAATTTATTCACACATTTAAATAACACCATTGCGTGCGAACAAGATAAATCGTGAAAGAAACAAGAATGAGAGAAATCGGAAACCAATAGTTACAGTTAAAACCTCTTATTAATTTTTAACTCTTTCAGATTCGTCCACGTAATTCAAGATAATAGCCCGCCATGACCGGCTCTCGAGAATTTATCGGTTACTCAATATTGTACGGCCGGCCCCGGTGGTGGAAGGGCTAGCGTATTGGCCTACCTTCACTAAGGTCGCGGGTTCGAATCCCGCCAAGGGCATGGATGTTTGTGTTGTTTTCATAATTTCGTATTTCATCAATCATGTGTTTGTGTGTCTGATGTGGAAGGCAACGGGAAACCGCCACATCATATGTGTTTAATCCCTAGTCATTTCAAACCAACTTTAGGGTTGAAAACTATGGATGGAATATTGTACGATTTTCCTACGATAAATCACTGTCCGTCGCTCGTAAAAATATATCGAGGAAGCGACCAATTCGAACCGATTTTGGACGCATTTTTAACGATCATTGGACTTTCGGAATGTTTTTTTCTCGATTCAGAGTTATCTATAAAGACAACATTTTCTGTTGTCGAAGAAAATTTGACTGATTAAAATGACGAGGAAAGAATAATTAATAAATTAATTAGGAGCAATTTCATTTTTGAAAAAAATATCACTTTAATATGACCAAAGTTTTCCTTAGATACGTTAGTTTCGTCAATTAAAAAAATGATTTCTTGAGCATAACGATACTCATGTCAGCTGATCGGCTCGTGTAAAGAGAAAAGTGCTTCCGATTCGAATATTCTCGGCATAAAATCAGTGGCGTAACTAGGAGCAACCAGAAAATACGTATGTTCAATTGAATCTGAAATCCATTGCAAAGCCTACTTACTACTTACTCGCACTTACTAGCCAGAAATATTTCGGAAAGGTTAGGTTTTCTTTTAATTAATCTGTTCCAAAAATAATGATTAACTGAAAAGCCATTCAGAAATTAGGATTTAAGAAAATCTTTGTTTCTTTTATATTCGGAAAATTTCCATGGCCGGTGACATTTGGCCACTAACGCCTCCGCCCATTTGTTACGCCAATGCACGCAAGTACATACGTTCCCCTGTTGTGATCATCCTTTGTCGTTTGTTTAGAGTATTTTTCTTTTAAAAAGATCGCTTATGCATTTTGTTTGCCAATGCGACCGTATGGGCAATATGCGAATCTTACATCCTGGAGAAACCACATTCCTTAGGATAAGCTGCTGGGAAAAGTAACTGGTGAAATAAAAAGCGCTCCTTGTAGAGCTTGCTCTACGGTTCTCCCCCTTCACTTGTTTTTCCGACGCTTTCTGTATTATCTAAATCACTCGCTCGTTCGGAATTTCCGGCATTCGGGTGAACGTAACACGCCGAGAGAGTTCTTATCGTCGATTCGGGTCGGATGGTAACTCATCTTCCCTCTCCGTGTATCAAGATCGAGATTACGCGCCTCAAGTGTTTACGCTAAGGCAATCAATCGTGAAATCGTTCTCTATAAACCCCCCACGTGCCCAGATCATTATTTTTTGAAAAAATACAATGCTTCGTTAAAGTGATAAAGAACTTTTTTAAAAAAATAAGATATCGTACTGATTCCAAAAGGTGATGTAACATAAAGAAACCAGCCAGATCCGCTTCGATTTTCATTTTTTTTTTAATAATTTGTTCTGTCGGAGATAATTCCAAACCGATTCCGTACCGTTGTCACTCATTCCATTAAATTTTATTTGATTCTCAATTTTGCAATAAACGTATAGAAGGAGAGGGGCGGGAATTCTCCGTGAGAACATGTCGTTTTAGAAAAAGAATTGATGTTTTTAATCAATCCGCGCGGCCTCGAATAAATCGGAAAGGTTGGTCACTTTATGCGTGTTATATTTAAACGTTAAATTTCCAATACAGTGGAACATGTCGTTATAGAAATATCTCCAAAAATATATAGCGGCTATCGTGGCGAAAATCGGCGCCTTCAAATATATTATTGTACAGGTTCATTCGACATTTTTAAAAAAATAGCTCACCTTTACGGCTTTTATCCGACAGATGACGTTGTTTACACATGTAGTAGTTTGGAAACTGTCGAGTGCGTCACAGATACGAACAAAGCTACATGGTAAGCCATCTTCGGCGATATTTCAGCGGTGGGTACGTTGCGAAAGAACGCTTAATGGCTGAAAACATTACCGCGATCATCTATGAAGACTATTCGTTCCAGGTTGATATATAACTCACAATTATCCGTGACAATTAACCTTGCGGAGCCCCGTTTTATAGACGTAATTCATAGTCATGGAGAAAGCGCATAAGAAACGGGTTTTCTCACTCACTTTCCCGCCTCTTCAATCTCTCCTATGTAAATCATTACGTAGTGGGCGCCAAAAATAATTACCGATTGTTACGGGAACGATTTGGACGGGTGTTTGTTTTTCGTTTCTGGACCCGAAAAAGAGACGTGCGTCCGCACGCAATCGCTTGGTTGCGTGTACGTAAGCCGGTGTAAGCGTGCTTTTGCGATCGAGCGGACACACGCATGTGCGTATGTATTTTTAAGAGCATGAACGTGCGTGTACGTACGTGTGGGCGCGTGAAGGTGCTTCCGCCCTCGTAACGAGAGAGAAAGGTGTTTTGTGAGCGCGGGGTGCGCTCGATGTCGTTCCGCCGCCCTATTCGTGCGTGCACTGAGCGAAGAGAGCAGGAGACCGGTTAAAATGGGCGAGTCGCAGTGCCACTGGCGGTGAAATGCGGAAACAACGCCCCCACGGAGCGCCGGCGAGTTAAAAAAAATAATAAAGGCCGTCGGAGTATTCCAGGACGAATAGTAACGCATTCCATTCGGCGGGGGTGGACGGGCCGCAACGAAATTATAAAAAAAAGAAAGAAGGGCTAGCGTGACCCGAATGCTTATCGTCCAAAAAAAAAAAACTGAAAGCTCTCTGCAACTCGGAGCGAATTTTATATTCAGATAGCTGCTTATGTTAACTCTCCGCTCAATCGCTATATTATGGGTTTGGATAATGATGGAACGCATGGAGAAGTTACTAAATTAACTTGAATAAAATTTTCAACCTTTCAGATTTCAACAACAAGCACTTTAAAAAAAAACACTTGTCTCAGGTATCTAGAAAAGTCACAACTAGATTAGAAAAAAACCTTGTTGTAGTTATTGGAGATGCCTGAGACAAGTACGGCTTTAAGTGCTTGTTGCCTAGTTTTTTCAGCCATAAGGCGAGATCGATCATTTTCTGTGGAATTAAACTTTTCAGACGTAATTTTCTTATTCTTTCTTATTACAAACAATAAAATAATTATTCGTCGTTGTTTTTAGTTTATCCATTTTGAAATACCCTGTATATATGCATGTGTGTGCATGCGTGCGTGCCCGTTCGTGGGTGTGTATGAAATATCATCACAATACAAAAATCTGAAAAATATCAGCCATGCAATACGTACATCGTACATCAGTGGTTCTCAAACTTTTACCTCCGTTGGGCACTTAACAAATTCTGGGATATGAAGGCGTGCACAAGCATAAAAAATCGGTACAACAAACATTGTACAAACTTTCTCATATACTAATGCGTCGTTTAGTTATCTTTAGAAAATGAAAATCGTATGAGCTTGTTTTTAGAAAAACCAATTTTTGTTCAAGTTGCCCAAGAATAAACTAGCCTTATATTCATTCATTGAGAATAACGAAATACATAGTATTATTGTAGATGTATACTCAAGTAACTGTAGGAAATTTGATCAAAATCGTTAAAGCCGTTTTTGAGAAAATCGAATTGTTGTTAAATTTGTATAGAATAAACTAGCCTTATATTCATTTTTTGAGAAATATGAACTATACAGTATTATTGAAGACGTAAACTCAAGTAACTGTACGAAATTTTATCAAAATCGTTATAGCCGTTTTTGAGAAAATCGGATTGTTGTTAAAAATGCGTAGAATAAACTACTCTTAATTATTGATCAATATCAACCATTTCTATGTATACTCTGCTCAGTATGATAAAATGCCTAATTACGAGATTTCATTCATTTTCGCTCCACCGTCTAGGCTCCAGCGCCAGTAACAGGCAGACAGACAGACGGCGTTGCTAACGTAAACAATCTCACAAACAAACGTTTAATTTACTTACGTGTGCATGCACTATTTTTAAATAGGAAGAAAATGGTTTATTTATGAAGAAAAAAAGAACTTTAAAACGCTATTTCCCTTACGTACATGTATATAATTTCTTTCTAATACTCCTGATTTTAATACTTTTTCTACCAGAGGAGAGAGAGAGAGAGAAGCTCAGGTTGAGAAATTTGGATGGAAAGGAACGGGTCATACCTCGTCTGGGCACTGTTCTGATAGTAACGATTATTTTCACGAAGCAAATGTGATATTGCTATCATTCGTTACAGCATTATCAACGTTTTCGGCAGCATTGCAGACGAAAATATTGGTAATGAAATTTTCAAAACTTGCATCACTGGATCAAGGATTATGAACGTCTTCATGCGAGCAGAGGAAAGCGGGCACCTAGAAATGGCTCGGCGGGCACCACGTTGAGAACCTCTGCAATACATCATTAGAAAGTTAAGTTAAAAACAAATTGTTTCCGAAAACCGCGGAATGAAAAATGCATCAATGGGCGCATTAAAGAAAATTCGCCAGTGGGAAAGCGCCCCATAGGAAATACGTAAGGAGGTCGGCGAGAAAACCTTAACCGAATGCTAAATGGTAATTTAAATTGTGCATCGATATTTTGTTATCCATAGCAACAGCTATGAATTTTGTTTACACATCCTTTTTTCGATGTGAAAAGTGATTCAAAGTATTTTTAAAACTGAAAATTATTCATTGTTTAAAAACTACCCACGAGTATAAATTACCGATAATTATTCTTAAGGACGTTGATGCCGAGAGTATCCATGTTCATTACTCTATGTATATGGAGAAATGCATGTGATGGACGCATCATACAGGGTGTCCATTTAATCTCTCCGGTATTTTAAGAAGCTATATTTTTTTAACAATCAGAAATATCGAAAAAAGATAAATTGCGAATTGAAGCCTATCTCAGACAGTTTTAGATAGGGAGTTGGCAACACGGTTGTGCGCATTGCTGTCTGCGCAGCAGACCACTGTCTGACGTACGTGTCATTGTGCCTGAGTGCAATGGTGACTCCACAAGTAAAATCACAGTGCGTTCTGTGGTTTGCTGAATTTAAATCAGTGATTCGTGTGCAAAGAGAATTCAGACAGACGTACAACAGAGATCCTCCCACGGTTAAAACGATCAGGCAATGGTATCAAAAGTTCAAGAAACGGGTAGTGTCTTGCCAACATGGCAGCCTGGCCGAAACTGATTATCGACTAGAAAACTGCCTTGCGACAAAAGGAGCATACATAGAAGTTTATTATCTTCAGATTTTAAACATTTTAAGTTCTTCATTTTTATTGTTTTTCATTTTCTATTATATCTGTATTAGTTTAAAAAATATAGCTTCTTAAAATACCGGAGAGATTAAATGGACACCCTGTATTTTTTTAAATTTTCGGCGAACAGTTTCGCCGACGAGATGTGAAAGCAAAAACTCTCACTCAGAGAGAGCTTTATTTGGTTTCGTAACGACGTGTTTCGTCACTTTACAGTTTATATATGTCACTTTATTTGCTCGTCCATTTATATATAATTCTAGTACTACTGGATTAACCAAAGGAATACAGGTGGTTGGGGCAAATTGCCGGCTGCGCGACAATCAACAGTTTTCATAAAAAAGTTTCTATGGCGTCGGTCTGTCCGTCCGTCCGTCTGTCCGTCCGTCGGTCTGTACGTCCGTCCGTCCGTCCGTCCGTCCGCATGTTCGTTCTCGGCTTCTACAGAACGGGTTTTCATGAAATTTGATATTAAGGACTTGCAATCATATGTAATATGAAAATCGCAAAAATGAATCACGTACGCCAATCAGGGGTACCACTTTACTGGTGATAAAAAATTAAATTTTCGTCATATCTCGTAAAGTATTGCGTATATCAAAATATATTTCAAATAAAAGTTGTAGAACTTGTAAAGAAGAGTATTTTCTTTCCTATACATTTTTATCGTAGGAGTAGCCGTTATCTAGAAAATCAAAGAGAATGTCTTAAATCGAGTTGAACTTGGACATTTTCTTGCATGGTTACTTCTTCATTGTTGCTATCATAAACAATCTCACAAACAAACGTTTAATTTCCTTACGCGCGCATGCAATATTATTAAATAGGAAGAAAATGGATTATTTTTTAACAATATAAGAACTTTAAAACGCTATTTCTCTCACGTACGTGTATATAATTTCTTTCTAATACTCCATTGCACGAAACGCGCCCATTTGTGATACGTTGTGCACTTTCCTAACTTGTTTTATATTTGAGACACTGGTTAACGACCGAGAGAATAGCATTAGCAAGTTTCCGTATATTTTGCGTCTTTTCGCCTTAAAAAAATCCCATAATTGAAATTATATCAAACGACGACATGATGTTAAATTGTCGACAGCAATTTTCTGTGGAAGTAATCATAACGAGTTTTAAAAAATTCTTGCGTTTGTTTCATTTACTGCACGCGATCCTTTCCTGTATACAGCTTTATACAACCTCTTTAGTTAGCAATAGTAATCGCTAAAAAAAAATACAATCCTACAAAGCCTTCTTCCTAGGCCGATCTCTCCGCAGTTGTCACCCGAACGTTCCTGTTCTTCGAAACATCTCATATGATCGATTTGAGGAGGACGTCAACTGATGAAAAAAACCTCAAAAAATAAATATAATACGAAATAAAAAAATTTCCCTCTTTGAGGACGGAAGTACTACGTAAAAAAATAAGCTGGGAACTTTTCGAGCGTCCCTTAAAAAAACGAGGTGAAAATTGTTATATAGAGCAGTGTTCCGCAACACACTGATGCGCCTCGACAATGAACTTGGTGTACTGCAGCACATTGGGCGTAACTATAGGAAATGAAAAAATGGTTTTGTTATTCCTCAGCTGATAGAAACGAATTTTTCATAAAGAGCGATACTAGCGATGTTAGGAATTCTCACACCGTTTCAGTTCCTTGAAATCGTAACCAAGTTGCTTCGTAAATGGAGAATTGACAATAATTATCACCGACTTATTTCGTAATCCAGAATAAATATATTTGTAATTGTAGAACATACATTTTAACAATAATTTTCTTCGGCTGCGCAGCATAAACGATTATTTTTCTTCATTTTTGTCGGCTACACAGTAACATTTTGTTCGGTGTGCCGTGAAGTTCGACTGTGCTCGAAAGTGTGCCGTATAATTAAAAAGGTTGCGGAGCACTTATATAGAGGACTATGTGGTAGCGTTGGACACCTGTTGATACGCGACGGGGAAGGGGAGAGGGCGTGAGAGTGACGAAAATGAAGGAATGAGAGAGATGGAAGGAGGGCATTCTGACCATTTCGTATAAAGGAAGAATAACCCGTAAGCATCCTGTCCAAAGTCTCGGGACGCGAATTCCAAGCGATTTTCGGATTCCATGGAGACCCCACGGAGTGTATGCAGCAGTAGTGGCAGTCGAGGCGCTCGTTCGCGAAGAAGTTGCTGCTGCGATATAAAGGAACGCAGGTATATATGCACAGTCTAACTTCTATAACTTGAATTTTCCATAACTCGAAATGAATTCGTTTTACAGGACAAAATATTTTTCATGTCATTTTTCTTCCGTAACTCGGGTTTTCTATAAGTCGAATATATTTTTTTGTTTCCTTTGAGGTTCGACTTGTGTTGGTTCCACTGTAAATATATAAATTCGCCGCGGAGCAACATTATTAAGTCATTTTTGAGACTTGGTGCGCGTTTGGCATTCCCGATTCCTTATCATGTACCAATTTAAAGAGTTTTTGGGTAGTTAGCGTTTTTTTAAACAATACGCTCACACACACAATCACCCACTCATTCACGCACACGCTCAATTATACAAAAACATTCATACAAACGTTCATTCATACACACACGCTTTCACAAACGCCCATTCATATCCGCGAGCAAGCACACTGACACGCACACTCATACAAACGCACACTTCTAATCACATATTCACACAACCGCCCATTTTACCATACACACACACACACCCTACCATTCATGCGAGCAAGCAAACACACACTCTCTCAAGCTCTAGCACGAGTTTAAAACACCAACTCGTTTTAAAACACAAGCCCATTGAAATCCTGAATTTAATTTGAACCCTGAGACTTCAAACGACGACCAGCGTTTGTAGGCTCCTCAGCCTAAATCACAAAGCAAGTGAGGAGAGAAACCTGGCGCCGACATTAGCCTACTCTTACCGGGAAGCACCAAGGGGGACCAACGGCTTTTCGTCCCTTCAGAAGGACGGGGCGCTGATTAGCGTGTTCACCTCTTCACCACGCCAATAGAGGACCGGGAAATAAAAAAACTCTTTCATTCGCAGGATTCGTACCCGGTTCGTATCGGCATAAACAGGCCAACGCCCTCACCACCACGCCGCGGCACTCAATTTTTAGGCGCGTTTCGCTTCCAGCGTGAGCGCCTATTATCGTCTGTCCGTCCGTCCGCATGTTCGTTCTCGGCTTCTACTGAACGGATTTTCATGAAATTTGATATTAAGGACTTGCAATCATATATAATATGAAAATCGCAAAAATGAATCACGTACTCGAATCAGGGGAACCACTTTACTGGTGATAAAAAAGTAAATTTTCGTCATATCTCGTCAAGTATTGCTTATAACAAAATATATTTCAAATAAAAGTTGGAGAACTAGTAAAGCAAAGTATTTTCTTCTCTATACATTTTTATCGTAGGAGTGGCCGTTATCTATAAAATCGAACATGAATGTCTTAAATCGAGTTGAACTTGGAAATTTTCTTGCATGGTTACTTCTTCATTGTTGCTAACGTAAACAATCTCACAAACAAACGTTTAATTTACTCACGTGTGCATGCAATATTTTTAAATAGGAAGAAAATGGTTTATTTATGATGAAGAAAAGAACTTTAAAACGCTATTTCCCTTACGTAAATGTACATAATTTCTTTCTAATACTCCATTGCACGAAAGGCGCCCATTTCTGATACCTTGTACACGTTCCTAACTTGTTAAATCTTTGTTAGAGGAGTGGTTAGCGTGCCTAGCTCCCAATACTAGGGTGGCGGGCTCGAATCCTGCCGAAGGCATGGTTGTGTGTTCGTCTTTCTTATTGTTATTATGCTCATTACAAAGGCCGTAAAGTGTATATTTAATAGTGACAGCTATACAACTATGAATAAATTCTCTAATTTTCTTCCATTCATTGATCGATATCCTTATGCAGACCAAGTATAACATGCTCTTCAGCTACGAAAGTCAAGCAACGTTCCAATATTCAACTTTTCTCCGGTTCAAGCGCATTTAATGAACTATATGTCGACGAGTTATTTACGAGGCGAACTGAAGATAAAGAGAGAATCCGCTGTAGCTTTTGATATCGCTAAGTACCATGTTGTTTGAGAAAGTTCGGTATCGCTCAGATTGATGAAAAGCAAATATTTTAAGCACGTGACCGCTAACACGCCAGAATAAGCACTACAAAATGAAGAACGGCTCTGCTGAGGATTATTTATTTTTAAAAAAGTGACCATCGATTCTGTGTTGTCTACCAAGATTATGGGTAGCTTTCAAGCTTAGAACTGGTTTTTCAAAAACGGCATTTCATTACAAATCGATATAATGACGCTAACCTAGTTGAGCGAAATATTCGAGAATGTATGTACCTAAAGAGACTTATCACGGTATAATTTGTTTGATTGCAAATACCAGCTAATTTGAATATGCCATTACAATTGTTTTTTGTCATATAAGAAAAGCTCCCACAAAATGTCATGAATCATTTTCAGAAAGAATACGAACGAAATTTCATGAGCAAAAATTTATAACTCGTAATTAGGGAAATATTTGGTGCGATATGCTGAAAATCATGCAAGGTAGGCGCTTTCAAAATGTCGCAGATTAGTACGCTTGTATTAAAAAGTTAAGCATTACTCACAAATTTCATTATGGTTGCCACACTACAAAATCGTAACAAGCTAATAACTATAAATATCCGGGAAAAGAACGAACTGTTCCTCTTGTATGTAATATATATAAATTAAACCACTTTTATTGAAAAAAATTTTAAGGGGACGGAAAAATGCTTTGGCCTACGGGCGGCAAGTTTCCAAATCCGCCGCTGCCTGGCAATAGTTGCGTGTTGAATCCATTCTAAATGACGATAATTATCGAAGTACCTACGAGATGCTGAAGGACTACTTAAAATTATTTCACAGGTTTGCATTTACGCGGAACGCTTGTTAGTTAGCCTTACGAGAGGAGTTAAAAACCCGTTAATTCCTGGAGGTCGATAAAAATCAATCTCTCTCTTTTAATTCTCCGTTCCGTGCTTTTCATTTTCCGACAGAGTGTCAATATTGAATGGCGATTCCATCTGAATAACAAACAGCCGACGGGGGTCGTAAGTGCGACGGGTTGAGTCCATCGGTTGAAGGCCGGGCAGAGTCACGTGACGCACATCGACAGCAGTTCGCGGGTGCCATAAATCACGGACGTCCCGATATGCGTGTGTATTTATACGTATATCTCGTCGTCATACGACGGATTAACGTTTTATTTATTTTTTTAGGCGTCATAATCGTCCATTATTACGAAAATTTCGAGCGAGTGCTAACAAAACGACTCGGTTCCTTTTTTTGGCGATTTTTTTCTAGTCGCTTGTGTATTCGGCTTTTCTGGCTGTCCGTCCGTCTGTCCGGGAAATATCTCTCGAATCCTGAAAACTAGACAAGTTAAATTTTTACGATAGAGCGGTCTACACGAGGGCTAGATATGCTACAAATTTGATGAATCTAGGATCAGCTCCTGAAGAGTAATCGAATACTTTTTCCAACCCTTTTGTTTCATTTCTACTCCATTAACAAGAAAAGCACGAAATCGGTGAAGGGCATAACAAATTTGCAATTAAAATTAGTTAAAATTAAGATGTGGTACAGTTCTATAGCCGTAAGAATGCGGTTTATATTTTTGAAAACAGAATTCAAATCCGTCTCGAATGAGCAAAAATATTTATGGTTTTTAACAATGGAAAATATCTACTGCCATAGCAACGAGTCCTATATTTTAAAATGGTAAATACACTATAGCATAGATATAATCTTATGATGACCTTATAATCCTAAAACAAGAAAAAAAGAGGGCCTTATGTAATTTTCTCTGCAATTCTTCCCTCACTTGTCGCGCGATACTATAATGCTAGAGTTGTAGCGGCGTATTTCCTTCTTTAATTTTTTTTGTATTCGGGAAAAATCAATGAAATAGCGGCAAGTAACGTAATTGGCGTTCTTCGTCATTTAACGAAGGGAACTATTGCGATATGATAATTATTTGAACCCACGTAATGATAAAACGCATTTATTTTTCCCCCGGATATTCCCATATCCGTAGATTCCCTCTAGCATTAAAAAAAAGTCTGCCTGGACGACTGAGTATCACTTAGCAAATGTAAATCACGCAAATATGGCGCGGGCCTGCCACTAAGGTTATATATTTCTCTTGGAAATGCCACAAAACTGTCTAATTGTAAGTAAGAGGGGGGGCATGGGCGATACAATAACGATGCAAGTTGGAGGCGCATGCTTTCCGGCCTATCTCCGATCTTCGTTCGAACAAAATTTTTCCTATCCCCTCTCCAACCCCGTTCCCGCCCGCCAGTCAGTGGCTTTCAGCGTATTTGGCCAGCCACACCAAAGAAGTTTGGCAGCCCTTCACTGAACCACCTTTCAGTACGAAAATAACATACGTTTGTATATTGCGCGCCTATAGTTTCAAAAAGTTTTTCATCGTGATACTCTATCTCTCGACCATAAATTTATTGACCAAGTGGCCTACTTGTAACAAAGTTTGGAGACTCCTGATCTAGGCACTATAGGCCTACGAAAAGTAATGATGTATCGGTAAATTATTTTGGTTATTTTTATTAATTCCTTAAACATCCATGATAATAGTAACTTACCATCGTCTGTCAATTTTATAATCGTTCCATATAACTATACAAATATATATCCATCCGAGACGTAACTGGGAGATATGGCGCTCATGGCAAAATTACAACGAAACCCTTGTTTTTGTACAATATCACATCTGCTGCGTTTTCATAAAGAATGATAGCGTTTTTATTAGCAATAACTTTTAACAGTTGAGTGTTAAATTATTTATGGGAAATTAAACGTTCGGTACTTTTGGGGGAACGTTTGGAGCCCTCTATAAGCGTCGCCGATGGCAAGTGACACGTTCGCCATACCCTAATTACGGCACTGATATCCTTAGCGTCTAGGATCCACCAAAACCTTAATCCGCCCCTGTTTGGAAGCTTAAATTTTCGCCCGATAGGTGGTTACAAATTTTAAACGGAGCGAGCGAGGTCTCTTTCGCTTCCGCCAGTCGATTACTTTCCTTTCGGTACACGCCGGATCCCAAACGCGTCCCGAAAAAAATAAAACCTCGCATCTTCCGCACCCAGTCTGCCTGAAATGTGGAGGGAAGTTTGAGGAACTAATCGAATCATGTTTTCCGCGTTTGCTCCGAGGGAGGCTCCAAACGAAAGGATTTTTTTCGCTGAAGTTTTGTTTCGGTGAGTTAGGAACGCTTCCGTCGACACTTTCGAGCCCAAAGGTGACGGCGGCAACAACCTAGCATGGTCGCGAAGGTTACCTTTCGTGTGGAACGTTCATAAAAATTAACGACCTTCATTTGTTTGGCAATTACTACCGGTTATATGTGTAACCCACGACATTCGCGGTGTTTTTTTACATTCACGGCTGTTTATTATTCGCGAGTGGTTCTTAATTACATCGATCTAACATCCACGACGCATAAACTCGACTATTCGTGAATTTAACCCACACCTCATGCGTGATTTGGCTTACTATCTCACGACGTACGTACGTTTTCTTACGTGAAATTTATCGTATTTTAAACCGAAATTTGTTTTTATTTTTCTTTCGACTAACGCCTTGAATTACTATACCACATAGTGACACTAGTCATACGGAAGTTTTTACAACTGATGGTTTCTTTCTCTCTCTCTCACGCATTTTAGATCATCCTCATTTAGGGATGACAATTACCGATAGATAAACGGAGGATGGTGGAACTGCTTTCAGCGTCCTTAGCAATAGCGATAAACTGCTTGGCACCATGCGTTTCTAATTCTAAAACCCGTTAGGGTGCGGTCGTTTTCAGGAAGGAGGCCGCGCCAAAACATCCAATATCATCATCATTCCGAATCACGCCCATTTAAACGCTCCCATTGGCCCATTTCTCTCGGTGCCATCTGTTGGATCTCTCTGGAACTACACTCTCCGTACTCTCGATCTTCGCTCGTCTGAAATAACATTTACGAAGATACATGCTTTCTCTCTCATATCTACAGGCCAACATGCTCGGAACGGTTCTTTTCCGCTAAATCCATATCTTTCGCTCCCTTTTATCGCGTGACCTTGGTCCGCTGCGGTGGAGGCGGCTGTGGTGAACGTCCTCTAAACGCTGCGCGATAAACAAAGCAACCCTGCGATATCCTTTGTGTGTATATATGTAGATATATACTATGCATACATACATACATACACACACACATATATGGCCATTGAAGTCCGACCGCGGCAGAAACAATAGGGAGAAAGGTAGCGAAGAGGGGTTTGCCTGGAAAATTTTTTCACCCTTTTCTACGAAGCAGAACCGGCTCGTTTTTTTTTCCCGAGGGCGAGTTTACCTTCACAGCTAAGCGTACGGTAGGGCTAAATGTTGCAAATGAAAAGGGATGATGAGGTATTTTTTTATATTAAGCAACACACATGCGGCAGAGCCCGTAACCGCTAACAAGGATTCGTTCCCGTGGCCTTATAATTCCCATGCAAGCGCGCTAACCACGACCACCCCCACCAAATGTCATTGCAGTCTTGAATTCCACGTTCTCTCCCATATCCTTCCTCATCATACGCGTAACTGGGAGATACGACGTCTACGGCAAGTTTCTTTAGGAAACATCTTGTTTACGTAGAATATGATTTTTTCTGCGTTTACTTAAAGAATGATCAAGTTTTTATTAACATCTGAGCATTGAAATAAAAGTTATTTATGGGGAAATAAGCCTTTTGCATTTTTACCGGGACCACAACCTAGTTGGTAGGGTAGAGCGTATATTATCAACATAGAAGATGTTTATAAAAATTAATTTTTATATATTGTCACTTGTTCACACACTATTCAATACCTTGCGCAATAACGCCCAACCTGTCCTATTTCTTTTCAATGTTCGACCATTTTTGTGTTCCATAATTCGACCCTCCCTATTTTTTTATTTAAATTCCTTTCTCCCTCAATTCTCTCCTTTCTTCCCACCCCTCAATATTTACTCTTTTCCCCCTCCTTCCATCCTCCTCTCTTCGTCGATACTGAAAAAGGATCTTTATAGTCCGTATCCGAACGATTGCCTTTCTCATTAACGAGGACGGAAAAAGAACCTTCGACTCGATATTTCTTCTTTTTCGTTATTATTTTTTCGGTTCCTCCGGGTCCGAAACGGAAGAAAATAAAAGTGGAAGCGATTTATCAATGGGATGTTTTCGTCTCGTTTTTTTTTTCCTTCCTTCCTTTTATTTTTTTTCCCCACGCCGACGCGAATCCATTTCCGCCGCTGCGTCGTTCGGAATTCCTGGCCTTCGTTCGGCTTCCAAATCCTTTTTTTTTTTTTTTTGGAGGCAGACTTCGCCATTTTTCGAGTGACGCGGGAAGAAGAAGACGAAAACCTTTTTTTTCCTTGGACAAAAATAGACGTCAGAACTCTTCTTAAATTATACGCATTTTCGTCAACCCGGTTGAAAGTGATGTTACGTTTTGTCGAGAAATCGGAAAAAAATGGCTTCCTAGGTTGCAAAAATTCGGGAAATCGAAGTATACAGACTGAAACTGCTGCTTCAAAAAAAAGCCGTTCTTTAAGAAAAACAAGTTAGGAAATTGGTAGTTAATATTAATGACATTATAATATAGCCCTCTGATACTCATTAAAAGCTTATTCGTATAAAAGCATCGAGCTCGTTGCCATGGTAGTCGATTGTTGAGACGCGGAAAACTCCCAGAGAGAGAGATAAGGATTGAGAGAGAGGGAGGGGAAGAGAGGGGAAAGGAGGGACAGGGAGAGAGAGGGAGGGATCGAAAGAGAGAGAGAGGCGGTAAGAGAAAAGATTATGGGATGAATTCTGAGAATAGGGTTAAAACCTTTGGAGGAAGAGTGGTCAGAAATAAAACAAATTAGGAAATAACTGCGAAATAAGGCGATTTTTTTACAAAAAATAATTTTTTTCCATTTCTCGTTGCTTAATATTAATGACATAAGTCCCATTAAAACCTTACCCATATAAAAGCATTGAGTTCGTTGCCATGGTAGTCGATTTTTGAGACGCAGAAAAACTCCCACTTTTTTCCGATAAAAACTAAAAATGTACGCTAAAGCTACAGGGATTTGAATTCCATCTTCACAAATAAGAAATTACAATTTCTAAACTTTCCGACAGTTCAAGTCCGGATTTCGAATCTTGACGGCAAATAATTTAAAAAAGCAAACACATAAAACTCACCACCGATTTACGTGCTTTTTTATGTGGCAATAATGAGGCAAAATTAGCCCCAAGCATCTGATCCCGGTCCACCAAATTCTTACCCAATGTAGCACTCATATGTAGTAACTTATCCTGAAAATTTGGTTCCTGTAGGTGGAACCGTTAAAGAGATATCGTCTGCACAGTCGGACGGACGGACAGACAGACAAAGTGAATACATAAGCGATTTGTAAAAAAATCGCTAAAAACCAGATAAAATTTTTTTAAATAGATCGTATAGCAATTTTTATATGCGCAAGCAAAAGGCTGCCATTTTTTTCGTGAACTGAAACACCGAGAGTCGAAATATACGTATGCGACTACTGCTAAATATTTACCCTTCTTTTAAAAAAGCGATAAACGAAATTCTGAAAACAATTGCATGGCAAATTTTATATGCGCAAACACTTTTTTCCTGACTAGAAAAAACCGCCATTTTCCGCTCCAAGGAACGCTCCTAGACGAATGCGTGGCGGCAACACTTGTATTATTTCTTCTTCCATCGTGAGACCTCGAAACTCCGTTCTAATTTTGAATCTTGGAAAACCGAAAGGAGTGGCGACCAGTGAGTCACGTATCCTACTGTTTTTTGGGAGGACGGTGTTTACCGTGTCTTCGTCGCGACTGACGAAGAAAACAAGGCCATTTAGTTTTCTTATTTTAACTATTAATCCGATTAACAGCCATAGGAGATTATGCGAATGATGCTGCGAAGTTTTACATTACGGCGTCCATGTTTGTTTTCCTTCTTTCGCAGACTGCTTAGACGAGACTGCAAGCGATATGACCAAGAATTACTTTTAATCCATATTTTAGCTCGTCACTCGGTTTATTTCCGTTCCTAAAAGCATGCCACCCTAATTATTCAGCCGAGCCGAGTTCTTACGCACATTCTTCCATAAAAAATTTCCTAAAAGTCATTCAATTTACTTCTCATTAGATAGAAACATTATTTCGACGCTTGTTTGAATGGTTATGAATCTATCGTGATAAAATATAGCTTTTGCATTCATAGCTTAAAGTTCATTCTAATACATTATCACTGAGGATTAATAAAGTAGGCTATTTAAAAAGAGAATGCATTCATATAAAATACTTGGAAAGCTTCGAAACGTGGGAATGGAGAAGAATGCGGAAGATAAAATGGACAGATAGGATAAAAAACGAGTATATAAATACTAAAAAGAACAGAAGAGAAGCGAATGACTATACAGACTATAAGAATGGGGAAGGCGAACTGGATTGGACAGTACCTGAGAGAGAGAGAGAGACAGAAAGAGAGAAAGAGAGAGAGAGAAAGAGAGAGAAAGAGAGAGAGAAAGAGAGAGAGAAAGAGAGAGAGAGAAAGAGAGAGAGAGAAAGAGAGAGAGAAAGAGAGAGAGAAAGAGAGAGAGAGAGAGAAAGAGAGAGAGAGAGAAAGAGAGAGCATGATTAAAGACGTGTTAGGAGGAAAACTGGATGGAAAAAGAGAAAGAGGTAAGAAGAGGTCTATCAAGACACGAAGAAGACTGCGGAAAATAGGAGAATGTGGAGAACCAGGTTTAACCATGAACAATCACGGATGTCTACGGACAGACTACTTATGATGATGATATAATTCTAATGTTTACGTTGAATTAAACGAGTAAGCGAGTAAACGAAGCGAATAAAATGTCACGTTTACCTAAACAACCCTTTAAAGCAAGGTTTTTCGATATTTTTTAAACCTGCGGACCCTTAGTAGAACATCTGAAATCCCACGGAGAAGAGAGAGGACGCGTTATTTGCTTCGAAATACATGACAACTGACTGTCGTTTCCATGATGGCGGATCCCATTTAAATTATTACCAATTAACGAATTATCACATCGCTAAATTAATACAAAATAAACAAGGTGGAATATTAGGAAACGTAGGTTTTCGTGCTACTAGTCACAAATGTGAAGTTAGAACTGTAGAAAAATTCTGAACTTCTCTAACTCCACATAATTCAAAATTATTTTTTCTACAAGTGTCGCGAACTCCTGTTTGGGAAAACCCGAATTAAAGGAGTTAACGTGTTCAGAAGAAAGCCGCCTCTAATCATTCGTTTGTTACAGTTACTATAGCAATCATCAATCTATCGATAAATCAACTTATACAAATAATAAGAAAGAAACAACTCGAGTAATTTACCAACTTAAACGAACTATAGGAAATTAGTTTACGGAAACGCCACAAAAATATGCTATAAAATTATTTTCTTCTCGAACTGAAAACCTCTAAAAAAAAACAAATTTCGTCACATTTGTGAAATTATAGATGGAAAATAAATATATTGAAAAATATAAACCCCCTTTCGACAAAAGTTTTTAAAAGAAAAGTTATCCATAATTATATGTAAAGTAATGTAAAACTCACCAACCACAAGAGTCAAATGAAGGGATAAATTTAAGGAATGAAAAAAGGAAACTTTAAAACTTTTTTGTACTTACTTCTAGTGGGGAGTTTCTTCCTTGCTTAGATGATTACAGGTTGTCTCTCATAATGTGACGCCGGATTTACCGTTTTTTAAACAATCATTTTTCCTAAACATTGGCTGCACTGGCTCGAATTACTTTCTTTTTAGACGTAAAAGGCACGTGTCTACAGGAACGCAGGCGTCACAGAAGCGATATCATCTTCGGTCGTGCACCTGAAATAATTTATATAAAGGTTTTATTATTTATTTGATAAAAACAAAAGCTACCGCGAACTTGTCGACACGTATTATAGTTTAATGTTTCATCATTTTACGGAAAACAAGAATTGGGGTGGGGGAGGCAACGAATACAGAAAACATTCCCCTTATTTTTTTACAATCTTGCCGTATCATTATGACCATTTCATCCGTTAAAACATGTTAGATACTCTTGTTAGGTGGAAGCACGTTCTCCTAAAACAATTCAGGGTTCTGGTACGTCTCCCAGCCTTTGGGGAGGGGACAACACGCACCATTGGAATATACATCCTTAATAGACCTTCCCAACCATGAAAATTTCACTCCTCTATCTTCAGTAGTTTGGCTATAATACAATTGCAAAGTTTTGAATTTTCCGACTTCCAAGACACGTATCAGAAAAATGAACTGCAGGGTAAATCCAATAGGTAGAAAATTCGTAGATTTTTAAGAGCTATCTAATTCCAAATACATATCTCTCAATATAAATAACTTTTGATTGTCCGCATACAGACGGACGGGCAGCGTGATCGCATTTGCACTTTTTTATTCTCTTTCAAGGAAACGTGCCAAAAATAGCCGGGTTTATTGTGGTGAAGCCGGTTTTCCTGGGCCCCGGATTTGAGGGAGTGCACATGTATTGCAGCCAAATTCACGAACTGGTTTAGCGGCGTCTTGCGGTACTTTTAAACATCTCGATTTGTCTGAAACATTAGAAAAGCGACAACGCAAAGTGCCTTAAAAATTATTCTAAAGTCTCAACGAAATGAATCCCCATAGGAAAAGGTACTTGAAAATGAAAAATGTTGGAAGAGCATAATCCGCTAATGAATTAAAGTTTCCCTAGTTTTTAAAAGTCATTTTGTGCTTTATATTACTCCAAATACGAATGGTGTAAAGTATTTAAAGAGAATATCAGTGGTTTTCCGCTCCCAACCAACAGTTTATTCAGGAGCGATTCAAATGTGCTTGCAATAAGATCTGGAATATAAAATAAGCGTTCTTGTTAACTACTTCGTGGGTTTTTTCCCTTTGTTGGAGAGAAACAATAATGGCATCCATAAAGACATATATATCAAGTTTTTTTCGAAACAATTCAATCTGAATATAAAATCTAGCAAAGTTTTAATAGTATAATAAACCGTTTTAAACTATATAGTAACTCGTCAAGCGTCATCGAAACTAACCGGTTCATTTAAATACCTCATAAGCACAACGCTGTTACTGGGCAACCAATATTGTTATCTAATAAAATATTTATTTTCCAGCTCTAAAAAAAAAACAGTGTACTTCATCATAATAATCCACTTTCTTATCGTGTTTTAAGCTTAACTAATTATTTACTTTTTAAAATGTTATTATATTCAAAAGCTATTTAATTCCACTAGCATAAAAAGCAAATGTGTAAAAACAATAACAATCCGAAACAAGAGCTGCCTTTTCAAACTTTCCATTCCAATCTTTTCTTTTCTCTCTCTCCACGTTGGGTTAGAAAGAGAATCGAGGAGAAGGGAGGAAAAAAGCGGCCCTGTTTATTACCGGTGGCCTTGCTCCCTACCATTACTCCCGCCCACCGCTTTTTTATAAAAATAAATAAATAAATGAAACACTATCGGGACAAATATAGCGCGTGCGCCGCGCTACGGATGCCGCCTTGAAACAGTCTAAGGGACGACGGGATAACTAAATAATAGGGAGAAAAAGGAACGAAAAAAAAAGAAATACAATTCGAACCGTTGGGATTCCTATCGTCTCGTTCCACGTGTAGGCTGTTGCGACGATGTCGCCATTCTTTAATTATTGGGATCGTAAAAAGAATCTGTCAGGCGGCACTAAAATGAAAAAGAGTTGACGCCGGTGTTTCACATTATAGCGGTTAGAGCAAGCGCGTCATCTATAAGGCTTAATTTGGTTGTTGTTTTGGGAAGGACTGGACCAGTTTTTTTTTTCGAGTACATAATTCGTCGGTTGACAACCGTCCCGTTTGATAGTATAATTTCAATTATAGCGCACAGAATCGGGGAAATGTTTGTCCGTTGATTAGCCCCTCATAAAAAAATCAGAAGGAAATTCGAGGTTGAAAGGGTGACGTTATATCGCACAATAAGTGAGGGAAGAATTGAAGAGAAAATTACATAGGGAGCTTTTTCTTGTTTTAGGATTATGGCGTCATCATCAGATTACATGTTTTTTTTTAGATCGACGGCCTCATAGTCTATAAATTCCAATTAAAAGCATCATATCAATGATATTCAATAATATTGTTCCCCATTTAAAAGAATTGGATTCGTTGTCATGGCAGTAAAACGGAATTGATAATTTACGACTAAGGAATTAACTTAAACGTAAAAGATTAAAACTACTTAACTCAAGTTACCTCATGTTTAAAATTATTTTCAATCGTTTGATTAATTACGATCGGCAAGAAAATAAATCTTTCTATTTAAAAAATTCTATATTTACCTACCTACTTGGAATAACTTCTGATATATCGTTTTGCAGCTTTCATTCTCTATAACGAGCCAGAAATATTTGTCTTTTTTACATTATTACGTAATTTGTAAATAACGCTTCTGCCTTTCATGTATGCACGCATGGAGTGTATATCTTTCCTGCCTTGTGACTTCCATTGGAGATACTGTTTGTCAATCCGTCCCCGAGGGCAAAGATCTTAAAGGTCATCTATTTAATGCAAAGATAAAGTTATTCGAGATTTTCTTCTCGTTCGGCTTACGAAGATGTGCGATCGATACCGAGGATAGAATCCAACCAATTCTTACGTAATTATAGGTCTAACAACTTGAAAAATATCCCCGTTTATGATCCAAGAACTAGTAAAAAAAAGAGATGTTGTTTACTACAGTTACTTAAGCATTTTGTAATTAAGCTTCTCTTCGTAGGTGTTTTCGGTAAAAGGGCATTTTTTCTGTGTTTAAACAAGGCTAATACACAGTTTTTTTACAACCCACAAACCTAACATTATTGTCTAGCAATTCTCGATGTTCCACTAACAAATATGTAATTAATGTGTAAATATTATGTAATTAATCTGTAGCTAATATCTGATGTCATACCTGACCAAAGGGTTAAATGTAAAATGGGACTATGTAGCCTCAATTTCGCCCCTAACAAAATCGTATGTCTATCTGTCTAAGTAAATTCATCTCAACGTCAGACTATTAACTACGTCATCGTAAATATTTCAAAAAATGCGAGCGAGGAAGAAAAAGAGCAACGGGTTAGATTTGGATGGAAATGCCCACATGTAGGGATTTTTCCCTCGCTTTTACCATTAGATAGGATCCTGAAATCATCCTAGATTTAAAAATTTCCCCTGTATAAAGTTGGGTTACAATATTCTTGAGTTTGTTTAGCTTTTGCATGCATTATCTTATGAAGAAAAGTGTTTCAACTACAAAAGAAATACCTCTCATAACTGTTTAGCGTGTTTTTTTAAATATGCTTTTGATTTGAACGTCTTTTAATTTACAGTTCTCGAGTTGCGCGTATTTACATCAAGTTGGGGTGATTCGACAAAATTCTGAGCATTTCGAGCGCCGTACGTAAGAGGTTAAACTGGAACGGCTCGCTCAATTTCTGCAGCGGTTGCGACGACGAGATAAAGCCGTTTAATCAGCGTTCGATTGCATTCCGCTGTACATCCGATGCAAAAAAAAAACATTGCGAAAAACACTCGGGGGAGGCGAATTTAATTTCGAAAGAAATGCGTGATTAAGCAACGAAGATACTTTTTTTTGCGAAATCATAGTCAGTGACGCGCACGCGTGCGTCAGCGGGAGATAACCCTTAAAAACAAAAAACTTGCCGGCCTCTCGGATTAGTACAGCACTGCCGAAATAACGTTACATACTAAATTTTTTTATAATCCTCTCACGAACGCCTTTTTTTTAATTCGTCGATTGCGCGACACGACGCCGTCCTTGATTGGCGAATCGGAGCGAAATGGTAAAAAGGTCGTTGCGATGGAAACGAGATTGTTTTGTTTTTTTTTTAACGAGCGCGAAAAAAGGTTTAAAACGATGCGGATGGAATCTTCTACAAGTGAGAACATCCATAGCGGATTAAAAAAAATAAAACTCGCGGCAGTAAAATTCTCCATTAGACGAAAGTACCCGAAAAAAAAACACTTAAAAGATCCGTGACGTAATCTAACGCTTCCTTTTTCGAAAATATCCACAAACGACATTATAGGGAAATAAACGCACAAAATAAACTGTTACGGTTTACAGACATTTTTCGTTTGCCAACTTCTTTATAAAAGGAGCAGACGAATACCAACAGCTACTGTGGAAACAAATCTGTGAAACGGGAGCGTTTTAAAAAAACGAGCGAGTTATCGGACACGGGGCGGAAACAGTTCACGAAAGAGAAGCGAGATAAGCTCCGAACAATGAGTCGGAAAGTTAAGTGACCACAACTAAATAGAGAAAGAAAGTGATAGATACATACGAGATGTGACGCAACTGATCAACTGATCATGTACAAGGTTGTGACCTCATACCGATATCGACTACAAAGAGCCATAGGCGAGTTTTCCAGTTCTGCCAACTTCCAGCCGTTTCTACAAGGTTCGAAATATAATAAGTTCGAGAACTTTCGGGTCAAACTGTTGACTATATATTCTCCATCTTTGAATAAGTAATGACAGATTATCTCGAGGCGTCGATCGTATGACTGAAACACGCTGCTATAAAAACGTCTAGGTCATCTTTAAACGAAAAAATCTGATGTGGCCAACACATGACTTTCTCCATATTTGGGGTATAGATATTTATATAAATTATTATGAGTAGCATTATAAGGCAAAATTATATTTCGTATCGTAAAAGAAGACACGTCGTTGCCGTAAATTACGTATATTTTGAATGTTTACAGAATTCACCGCTACATGGTGTTGGCGCTGTAGGCTGGTATTATGATAAAGCGAAATATATCCGAAATGGAAGGTTCTATGAAAATTAGTTTCAAACAAAACTTGGAAGAAATATTATTCTCTACAACTTTGGTCCTTACGAAGATTACCAATAACGATGTTGTTAAGGAGATATTTAACGGAAACCGAAAAACCGGTTATTTATAAATAACTCCTAAACAATAACTCCTATAGAAAATTGTTTCAAATGAAAGTTGTAGGAAATTACATTCTCTATAACTTTTGTTTAGAATTGTAAATATAATAATGCTATTTTAACCAAGAAAAATCGCAAAAACCGAATCGGGTTTCGAATAAACCTCGACTTCCGTTTACCCGTTATTTTCGAAAAACTAATCAGTTCTTTATGGTAATATTTAAGTGTTATATATGAAGTTTGGTAACGATATGGCACGTACGTTTTGAGTTAGAGCGCCCACACTAACATACACACACACACAGACCATTCCGAAAATAGACTAAACGTGTTCTAGGGACCTCAAAACATGTATATCCGTTGAAATCTGGAAGTCGATTTTTTTCATGAATACAATACTTTCCCATTACTACGTATGAGAAAGTAAAAAGCGACAGAAAATGACATGGAAACGATCGAACTGATACGTGTATGTGGTTTGACACGTGGGAATTTTATAAACGATTTCGAATTTATTTCATATTTATCGTGGTGAGGAAAATACATAGATTACCAGGGCCGTGGTTAGGCAAAGCAAGTTTTGCTCATTAAAAAGGAAAGTATGTAGAAATTACGGAAGTGGAAAAATGAAGTAATGAAGTAGAAAATGTTTAAATCCTTTGTTTTAAAGTAAATAAACATAGATGTTGAAATTTTTTCTTTCTCGCCTTTAGTACTCCAAATTTATCAATCATTTTATCAGCAACCTCATTTTCAAAATAAAGCAGCCCCAATGCACTTAATTTTTCTTACGATGCGCTGCTACGTTGATAGTTTTTTAAGCGTTTCAAAGTTAAAAAGCTCCGTTCACCAGTAGCATTACTGATTGGAATTGCCAAGTGTACTGTCAGTAATACTTCAACGTTTGGGAATGTTGTAACGATACTGTTTTCTATTATGAACTTAAACATCTTGTGTATTCGTGCACTTGGACCACATGCGACAGGGGCAAGTGTGAAGTATGCCTGAGAAATTCTAGATGGTTTTCCGTCTGAATTTTTGGGCCCTTTAAATTTTGGGCCTCCAGCATTTGCCTAGCTTGCCTTATGTCAAACACGGACCTGGTAATTACTGCATATACCGCGAGATTAACATAGGTGACAGAGGATTCACGTCGTAAAAGGGGAGATAAACACGAGCTATGTTGGATGCTATTTTCTGCTACATTTTCTTCCAAGGATTTCTTTAAAAACGGTTCAATATAATCTCGTACCATTCGTCATTTTTATGTTTCAACCAAGATCATTCCCGAAATTATTACCTGATCCAAATAGGAAGCACTTAAACGACTTTTTAATCTGTGTATAATGAAAATCAGCGAGAGAATAAAATTCCAAAATGGTTCTACATCCTTTAAAAGATTAACCGAAAGTTATGAGTTAGACGTATAATAGAAAAAATATTATTATACTTTCAAGTGAATATTTATTCGTTCAAAAGTAAACTAAATTTGTCTACATAATCCCTTCAGCGTGGTTTCCACTGATGCATTGTGGATTTATCTGTTCCGTAAAAGTAACTATATTTTTAAGCTTTTGAAGACAGTGAAAGAAGCATTTGCCATATATCGGTACATTTTTTAAATTAAATTTTATCCATTCGCCAAGCATTTTTTAATTATTTAAACACGAAAAAATAGCCAGTCCAGTGCCCGGCGCGAGGTTACGTTCTCAGAAAAGTCAAGGGTTGGGAAAAACCGCGTTCCACAAATTTAATATCTTATATAAGATATCAATTGATCGTTTAGAATCTACACCAGGGGCGTCTAACCTTTTTGCGGTGGCGAGTCGCATTCAAACATGTAAGTACATACTTTGGCCGTTTAATAAATGACATTTTTACGAAAGAATTGACTAATTTAACTTCCTGGTTCTAAATAAAGACATGATTAATTTTGGAATAAAGTTTTACAGATATAAGATACCGTATTTTTCACTATGGTTAAAGGTACTCATTCAAGTAATCACTCAGTAACCTACTTTTATCAAAAGGGCTGAGGGCCGAAAAAATACCCTTGGAAACCTCTGCTGTAGAGCATGCACGCGTAACATTCGGTGCGCTCCCGATTCAAAGCCGCCTAAAAATTAAGTTTAACACTTGTTGGGTAAATTAGTGTCACGTTTATTCAACGGCACGCAATAAAATGGAGGAAACCAAGTCGGACAGAGGGGTTTTTCCTTATGGATAAAAATGCGAACAGCGCTCCTATCCACCCATTTCACAATATATTCCTTATTCCCTTGGACCATGGGATACAGTGAGGTCGTGGAATGGAAAGAGAGATCAATCGTGCTTGTGAAGTTGACGGCTCGCAGCTGCCTGGGAGATACTGGAGAACCGAGAGAGAGAGAGGAGGGAGAGAAGAAAGGGGAAGGAAGGAAGGGAGATAGCGGAACAAGGGAGATAGTGGATAGGGTGTTTGGAGGGAGAGAGAGAGGAGGGGGGGGGGAGGCCGGTACCCATGGAGACAGGATTGGAGCTATAAGAGGACTTTCAGGCTCTCACTCGATACCCGGCATGTGTTAGCGTGTTTTTGTGCTATACGTGTTGACGTTGCTGTAGTGTTTCCCCCATCCCCTTCACCCTCACTCTTAAGACTCCTTATCGTTAGCGCATCCGCCCTCCATAAAAGGTACTGAGCAGCCAAACGATCTTTTTTAATGCGAAAACCGACTCAGTGGTCGTCGGACAGGAAGGAATAAGTCCTGGAACTAACTAAAAGGAACGAGAAAATGTTGGTTTAAATGCTTATTACGATTTCCAAAAATCACCATTTAAAGTTATTCCTTTACAGCGATCGGCGCTGTAATCGTCGCTGAATCGAATTTAATTTTTATTCGTAGTCCTTAGAAAAGTATTTTCTGCTAAATTTATTTATTTTATTGCAATCGTTCCCGACTTTTGTCTTCCAAATATGGGATCGCGCAACAACCTTAAATAAAATGTATAAAATCGACGAAACATGCATCATACAAGTTTTCTCATATCCGTAAGATTCTATTCCGTACAATAATGCCAAGAAGCTAAATTATTCTATGGAGAGCTTTTCGGTAACCAGGAGAAAAAAAATCGTTGCATTATAATGTCACTAATCGCTACATAAATGCATTTCAAGTACCTTTGGCTTATCTAGTATTATTTATAACATCGTGTTCTACAGCTGGATGAAGTTTAACGAAAATCCTAGCAATACTTTTTGAGTAAATCGTAATTTTATGAAAATTAACTAGAATTAAAATTACCCTCTACTGTTGTACGACGTTTTATTCCACTGAGGTTTATATTCGATGTGATATCTTACATAATAACGACATTTTTATAAGATTTTTAATACCGTTTAGCTCTTACTGTTATAACCGCGCGCATCCGACGGATCACAGACAAACTGCATAGCAAAAACCAATTTTTCTGGAACAGGAAAAACCTAAACGTTTATTTTTATAAGCACTTCGAGGTCAAAATTTTTCACGATGGCATGAAAAAGTAATAAGAAAATGAATTAAATGAACGGAACGAAAATACGGGCATAACTAGATGAATAATGAGTAGATTTATAGACGAGGCCGGAGAACACATTCCAGCAAAACTTAAAACAATACTAAGAACCTGGAAGTTTCCAAGGGAGTGACGAATCAGATTTTTTTACGGGCGACAGTAAAATCATATGAAATAATGATAGCGCGGGACGTGTATGTATGCAACAGTTAACTCACGTAACCATGCACAGGAAACTTAACACAGCAGTTTTAACGGTTGGCGAGTTATCTATATCTGTGTTTCTCAACTAGTGGGATGCGGACGTCCTACAGACTAGACAAGGACATTTTAAAAAGGAATGTAATTATTTTGCATATACGTCACCAATGAGAAATGTCTATTACAAATGCTATAATTTAAGAAAGAGCGAACAACCTTTTTGTGTCAATAGCGTGAAGGACAATGGTGTCTAGATATTCGTTGGAACAACTGAGATTTTTCGTCTATTCAATGCATTCCAGAGATAATTATCGAGCTTTCTTCATGACACTATCAAATTGGCACTCAATCTCCTGAATAGTCATAAGTTAGGAAAGTTAGGAAAAATCGGACGTACATTCAAGTTACAACGCAGCCGTAATCAGTGGTGATTCACCAATATCAGCCTTATGATGGTATTTAGAGGGACCTGATTCGCTAGTTCATTAAATACAGGCTGATTCCTCTGAATATTTTCGGAGGATCTGATATGATATAATATCTTAACAAATGAGTGTCTTTATTAAAACACTAGTGTGATTGCCCGTCAAAGATGACGGGTGGGAATTACTGAAATATTAAATTGAAATAGTTGCTGATGTAGATTTTAGCTAATCGTCAATTTATAAGAAATATCAACCTAAAGAAACAAATGCATGACTCATTCGCAACATTTAATAAATCTTGCAATATAGGTTAATTACATCGCTAGTGTTTGCGGATATTAACGTAGGTTAAAGTTGCATAATCATCCATACCGTTTGCTTTGGACAACTTCACGCAAAGTGCAGTTTAAAATATAATCAAGTTTGTTCGTTACTACATAAACAAAACAAAAATGAAATTCTTTTCAGGCAGTGAAAAATGTTTCCAAGACGCAACATAAATAAAGAAAATACCAAATAGTTTATAAGATAAAATAAAAAATTCTAATGTAATAGTTTTAAAATACATTTTTTAACGCGTCTAAACAACACACAAATACACTAATAACGACTTTAATCTGTACAATTCGAGAATAATGGCATTACGCGCCACATATTAATTATTTCTGTAAGCAAGTATATTCTTTCCCATATCTGAATCCAATCTGACATGCATCAACACATGAATATAACAACAATACGGTTGCCCTTAACGACCAAGAATTTTCTCGGCGTGATAGAATGACATACAAAAGTATAGTAGGCATAAAATGACACACCGATCCAAAGTAATAGGAAAAAAATCACGAAACAGCGAAGTGTACAAGAAAGTAATTTGGTACTATGTATTCAAAGTTACGTAGCTATGGTAATGATATGGCGGTAGAGGTTAATGCGCGCAATAAATAATAGGAGAAGGAAGATTAATAACCCTGCGTGGCAATATAAAAGGAAGTTTTTCCACTCGAGTTAGAATTTGTCGAGATAAAGACAAGCAGAACTTGAATGGAGAAAGTAAATGAATACTCGCACGTGCTGATAAGCAACTATGTAGCAACAGAGTAATGGTGGCTGGAATGAAAGGTCATAAACTCGGTCTTAAACGGTGAAATAAAGATTGACGATAGGAAATTACCTCGAGTGTGGAGTATGAAGAAATGCAGGCCATCGCTACTTCGTTAATAGGATGTAGCAAAAGCATTAGCGCATAAATCACTGTTGATCTAACAAATGATTTTTCAAAAATATAAACGAAGAAGAATAAAAAACAATGGCTTAGGAGTTATATCTATCTATATCTATATCTATAGTTCACCCTGCAAGCCACCGCAATGGTGTGTGGCAGGGGTTGCAATAGCACCAATGTAAAGCGCATAATAATGTATAGTATCATTCTACGTCGGCTGATTTCCTTTCGTAACTTCTGTTCTGCTCAGCTATCGTTCTAGGGAAAAACGAGCCTTTATACCTCTCAGTCCTACAGGCTATCTCTCTTATTTTACGAGGATGGTCCGTTCTACCAATATAAGTTGGCGCTCTTATTATTTCTTCGACATCGCTGGAGAATATATGCGTTCTAAATCTTTCGAGAAGTTTTAACCTAGAGCGTGATCGGCGCTCAGCTAGTGATTCCCATCCTAAGTCCTGTATCAAGGCTGTAACACTATTGTTTCTATCGTAACAATTTTTGACGAATCTAGCGGCTTTTCGCTGCACTCTTTCTAACTCTGAGATTGATCCTTTCACGTACGGATCCCATATGCTCGACGCGTACTCTAATAGCGGTCTTACTAACGAGAAGTAACATGTCTCTTTGACTTTTTCCTCACTTTTACCTACTATGCGTTTGATGAATCCTAGTTTCTGTTTAGCCTTCCCGCATATATTTCGTATGTGCATATCCCACGAGAGGTTGCTTGTTAAAGTAACGCCTAAGTATTTGACGGAATCGGCTAGTTTTAGCTGGACGCCTTCAACAGTGTAATTCGTCGTGTCAATGTTTTTGTTTCCCCAGAGTTTGGAGTTATCGACAAGCCATTAATGCATTTGTAATGTGGTATGGTCATGGAAACAGCTTCGATGATATTGTAACATTACTTGCGTTATTAATTTTTTCACAGTTGAACAAAGTGAATATTACTCTGGAATAATATAAATTATCTCCAGAATCAAAGAAATGAGCTTCATAAAAAATTCCCATTGCTCTGGGAAAAAATACTTCAAGGTATTTTGGATTGGTGATAGTCATAAAATTGTATATTCAACGATTTTTTTGCATCATATGAGAAATATAATACATGTTTTATAAAAGTTAGAGATAAAAGCGAATTGAAGCCGATTTTCGTTGTTGTTGAGTGAAAAAGTATTTCGTTTGTTTCTAGTAGCATGGAAACGTCCTGCTGAAGTTAATGAGAGAAACAGAGATATATAGAATGAAATTCTGGATCTTTGTGGCATAAATTGCTGGACTGCTGTTTTCCGGCATGTGAGAAAACAAGAAAACATTAATTTGTCAAGCTAAACTTGTAGACTCCGGGAGTTCCAACATGAAAACAAAATGTTTTCGTGACAATATTCTCTATTTTAAGTTTCCAAAAGTTAATCCACCTCTGATCAAATATAGCTTAATTTTTCATTCCAATGGACAGTCAATTCTTTCAATTCAAATTCGCCATTTATGCTAAGGTTCTTAGTAAAAATGTTTATTTTAAATCAGGATTTTAATGAATAAAAATGATGATCATTCTCCAATTTAGAAAAAAACTGCTACGTTAACTATATATATTTTTATCTAAGTCACAATGTCGAGAGCGCGAAATTTTATCTGATAATTTTATTTTTGTAACTTATAAAAATAAATTAAATAATATGCATAAAAAATGAGCAATAAATCGCCACACACAAAATGCGACCATTTCATTCCGCGAGTAAAATAATAAATAAATTTACGCCCATAACATAACATAATCGTTAAGAGCACTTGTGATACCTTAACCTCAGTTCGGTTGTTTACTTCCGAGGTTCGCTACAGCGTTCCCGAACGTTTCGTATGTGACCAGCTCCCTCGAGTTATTTTCTTGATTTCAGTCGCTGAGTGAAATTCCTGCTATCCCTCTCTCTCTCTCCATCTCTATGCAACACATTCTTTTATTTCCATCGTCTATTTCCTCCTTCTTTAGCAATCCCTCCCCCTCCTATTTCCTCTAACCTCTCTCTTCTCCCCTCTAAATGGGTTAGATGGTACAAGGGACTGTCCAGTCTCAATCTCGCCCAGAAATAAACACTATCTATCTATCTATATCTAATTTCTCCTCCCTCTCTTCCACTTCCCTCTTCCTCCCTCACTCCCTCGTTCACCTTTGAACTATGAATTCATCAACATGTTCATTTCTTACTAAACTAATCCAACTAACGCGTGTCCAATGCAAAAGTCTCTTTTCTATTGGGAAGCCAATCACATGAATGTGTTTCTGCTTGTTTTGAAAGTTTCTTTTTTTTCTCCGAAGTAATTTGACCTCCGACAGCCCTTGGGAGAGGTACATTGGCTCTAAACAAGAGATCAACTTATTTAACGTTCACAGCGGTGGATCTGATTATTTTCAGCTTTGATCCATACGTTTTATGTAAACGCGAAGGACGGCAGTGTGGATTTCATTTTTTCAGGGTAGGGCACCAGGCACGTATTATAGCAGGGGCCACCAACCCACGGCCCGCTGACTTCATGTGGCCCCCGAGAGCGCTTTATGCGACCCGGGAAGCCATGATAAAAAAGTGATTGGTAGAATTTAACTCAATCAATTCAGTGAAATTATGCTTTCAAGCTTCAAGGCTATTAAAATAATTAGAATTGATTTTTCACTAATGCGAGGTCACAAAATCTCTGGGAATCTTCTGATTTAACGCCCATCCGGCCCGCCGAAGCTCTCGTGATTTCCAATACGGCCCTCCGAAGCATTCACAACGAATGTGGCCCGCCATACAGAAAAGGTTTCCGACCCCTGTCTTATTGGAACAATAAAATAGCAATCTATTTGTATTGTGGAAACAAGTTTTAAATCATTCCACGTCTGAGTTAATTTTTCCATGAAATTAGCCTCACAGCGAAACACAAATCATTTTATTGTCCGTGTTCAAATATTTTCACAGTGACTATTATCAGATTCCTTGCCAGATGATAATTATATGACAAACTCTTCAGCATAATTACAGGGTCTTTCCTCAAATCTTAATTTACACGATGTGCCGTAGTTTTGGAAAATCCTCTTTATTTTTTTCGAGAAGCTTAAACGAGGGCATTGACCTTTAAAGAAAAAAATCTGATGTGGCCACCACATGACTTTCTCCATATTTGGGGTATAGATATTTAAATTATTATGAATAGCATTATAAAGCAAAATTTTTATTTCGTATCGTAAAAGAATACAGTCATCCTTACTGCCGTAAATTATATTTGAATATGTTTACAGAATTCACCGCTACATGGTGGTGACGCTGTATACTGGAAATTAAGAATAAGTTAAATATCTCCGAAATGGATGGTTCTACGGAAATTTGTTTCAAACAAAACTTGGAAGAAATATTATTCTCTAAAACTTTCATCGTCACGAAGATTACCAATTACGACGTTTTTAAGGAGATATTTGACGGAAACCGAAAAAACCGATTATTTATAAATAATTTCTAAACAACAACTGCTATGGAAAATTGTTTGAAATGTAGGAAATTATATTTTCTACATTTTTTGTAATGGTCAATGTATACAATAATGAGGTATTATCGGAGAAATATCGCAAAAACCGAATCGGGTTTCGAATAAACCTCGACTTCCGGTTAACCGTTATTGTCCAAAAACTAATCAGTTCTTTGTGCTCATGCTAAAGTGTTATATATGAAGTTTGGTAACGATATTGCAAGTGCTTTTTGAGTTAGAGCGCCCACAATCACACACGCACACACACAGACATCATTCCGAAAATAGTCTAAACGTGTTCTAGCGACCTCAAAACGTGTATTTCCGTTGAAATCTCGATGTCGATTTTTTCGTGATCACAATGCTTTCCCATTACTATGTATGGAGAAAGTAAAAACAACCCGAACCAAGAGCAGCCATATGCTTGAACAATCGCCAAAGCTACAACTGTTTCAACAGATTCAGCAGATGGCGGTGCAAAGTTCTTGCACATCTCTTGCTCGAGTTTCATCGATCCGGATATGGATTCCCCAGTAATGTGCGGTCCGATGAATCATCATTGCCGACTCATTTCGCGGCGAGCGCTCGCGAAAACTCTCTCTCTCTCTCCGTGTAACTTTTGGGATTCGCGAAAGAAGATTTGCGAAGTTATTCGTGAAAAAAAAATCTAACTCGATATTTCAACGGAAATATACGTTTTGAGCTCCCCTGAGTTCTTGACGATGTCTTTGTGTATATGTGTGTTTGTGATAGAATTCTGTTAGCGCTCTAACTCAAAAACTAATAATCAGATCAGCACAAAACTTTATATTTAAGATTTTTATTAGTAAATAAATATATGAAAAGGTTTCGGCTGAAACTGGTCATGGAAAGTGGAGGTTTATTCTTATAATGAAGTGATTACTTATATATAAATACATGTTGAATGCTGTAAAAGCAATAAAAACTGTTTCATTTTTTTCTTTTACCGTTTAATAATGTGAAATCATGTTCGATGTTCTTTAATAATGTGAAAATAATGCTTAATAATATGAAAATGTTCATATAAATACCATTCCCACCAGGCCGTAACCTACTGTAATGTTCCCTCCAAATAAATAAATAATTTTTGGATTTTTTCCGAATATCTCCTTTAGAACTCAATTTATGTAAACATATGTAATTATCTTTGTTGTAGAATGAAATTTTCTAAAATTTTCGTATGTAACATTTTTTTCATAAAACCGATTTTGTAAGATATTTTGATTTTTCGTCTGAATTTATGTTAAGTACTTCGCTAAGTGATAAATTAGTTCCCGTTGTTATGATAACATTTTCTAATGGTTGAAAACGATGCCCACGCTGTACAGAGTAATTTTACTTTCGCAACGACATTTTGTTATTCATTGCACGAGTTAGCAATTTTGTTTTTTCAATATGCAATGCGAAAATTAATCAAAGTGCTCAAATATTATTAACGAGTGTAATTGCCGAAAATTATTCTCCAGGACGCTGTGTACGGAGAAAGTGATGAGATATAACACCACATTTTTTTCTCGCAAGCGAGGGAGCATTACGGATGCGACACCTGACTGAAAACGGAGTAGAGCTTTCTGGGGGTCTAGGGCATTCATTCTGTTTGGCATAGAAAGAACGGAGGGTTGGGGAAGGGGCGAGAAAGTGCAAGGTCTCCCGAAAAGATGGTCGCATTTTGCGAATGTTGGGGAGCAGGCCCGTCTTAAGGGGAGGGGCTGGGTGGGCAGCCGCCCCGGGCCCAGCGCATATTCGGGCCCCGTGCCTATGAAGGCTTCGCGCCTTACCCTTATTAAGGGAAGGGAAGGGGGGCCCCGCGGCAGTCGTCTAGCCCGGGGCCCGGTGGATCCTTGAGACGGGCCTGTTGGGGAGGGTAAAAAGGAACGGTGGATAAGGACGATCCGTGCTAGGTTTTCTGGTGGCTACCTACCTGCGTCTCGGTTCGCTGGGCTCGAAGTATCCCAAAACCGAACCACGGTGTGTGGCCTTCAGGCGAAAGTGTCACACACACACTCGTGGATTCAAGACGTCAATCTTCGACGTTGATTTTTTTCAAGGTTTCCGCGAAATCGGCGTGTTTTCTCCGGAGGTGATACGTGATCGAAGTCGCAATTTAAGCTTTACAATTCTGATGAACCTCGGGAATTTTTCGCCCTAACTTTTCGCGACATTACGGTTGTAATAAAAATCGTGTGGCTAGTGCAAATACCGCGATGGTTTCGTATCATAAAGCGATTAAAAACTAAGACACTCGAAACGTGAAGTAAAACGCACTACTCAGGACAAAAATTACACAGATTCGTACATTTGTGTCAGCGGTATTTTGTTTTTACATAGTTGAGAATTTTTTATCGAAAGGCTTTTCCGTAAAACTGGGAATTTTTCCGACTTTTCGACTATAACGAGGCGAAATGAATGAAAAAAAGTAAAACGAAACGTGACGCAATATATCGAAGAGGACCGCAACCTTTCTTCCGTAACGGGTCGCCCATAAAAAGTTATGGTGACAAACATACCTTTTAAGACCCTTTCTGGGAAACGACCTTAATTGGGTCTCACGTACGCAAAAGCATTCGTCTCAATCTCAATTTCTTTCTCTCTCTCTCTCTTAAGACGACAGGTGCGATCGCCTACGCCCGTCCTCCCCTTTGCTGCAGAGGGTTAGAATCTCTGCTGCCAAGACGTAAAATTAAGATGGAGGGGGCGAGACACAGATTTAGTACTGGTTTTATAAAGTCACGCGAGTCTCTCTAAATTCACTCTGAAAAATTTTCTACGCGAAGATTTCCCTGAGGGCTACTTATCGATTTCAATTTCCTTCTGCTTTTTCGTCGCCGTTTTGAAGAGGACAGTAAAGACAACGCAGTGTAACGGCTTCTGCTAGAATTTAATTGAAAAATGAAAGAGGCGCTTAACGAAATTTTCATTCTTTACTCGGGAGAAATTATTTGAATTATGAAACATTTTTATCAATTACTATAACTATTACGAGAACAGAGAGCGTAATTTCTGTGTTTTTCTTCATTCGCTACATTTACAATATTAGCCCAAATGTTGATGGCAGGGGGTACAATGCCTACACTTTCCTATCGCACCAAGAAAAAAATACCAGTAGAATATACCAGTGATGGAGATTGTTTCTACCTATTTTGTTATATACCGTGATCTACTTAACGCTCCTTGACAACTTAGGGTAAAATTCTTGGATACATATCCTCAATGAAATTGGTGCTGTTAAATATTTTGAAGTTTCCCTTTGTACTCAATTCTTCCAGACTATCTGCTATCTGCTCATGCCATTCAAAAGCTCTGACACGCTAAGGTCAAAGTTTAATTATGACATAAGGGGAGGGGAAGACGTCGCCAAAGCGCACATTCACACACACACACATACAGGAAGTGAGGGAAAGACAAGGGAAGCGGTTGTGTGCGATCGATATACGGCGAAGCTGCTACTCAGTGTTCGGCCGGAGCCATTTTTTTTAGAGCTACCCCATTCTAATTTTTTCCTGGCCCTCAGAGCTCAAGTTAGACTACGTCGTTATTTGACTACCCTTAAAAAATCGAGCCGCACCACAGCAGGTCATTTCGAGGTCGTAGGAAAGGTTTTTCTCGAAGATATTCCAAACCCCGCCGCAACCATTCAACAATTTGGTGAAAGCAACCTGAAATCCCATGCCTCTTAATTTTAAGACCCCGTACATTTTGAAAGCATGAAAACATTCACCCAATGACGTCATTCACACCTTGAGAAAAGCTTTCAGCCTTAACATATCGAATCTGAATCCTGTCTTTTTCTCGTTTAGTAATATGCAGGTTGCCACGACAACTCGGAGGTGTTTATCGCTCAAGACACGCAAATCTCTCGCTACACCGTTTCTGTCTAATTTGACGACACGAACGGAGGAAGTCGCCCAAAAGAAAATTAGGCGTGTAAATAAACAGAGGAGATGGGAAGAATAAAAGAAATAAAATCGTGCTTCCTTACATAAGAAAACCTCAGCGACGAAAGATAATATTATCACGGAAGTAACTGGAACTCGTTTACGCTTGGCGCTGAGACCTAATTAAGGTGGCAGCGTCGAACTTGTTTGCTCGAGAAATTCTCGTTAAGAATTCGAATTATTTTTGCGACGAAACCGTGATTCCATGCCGAAATTCGTGATATGGTCTCTGAAAATCATATCTAACAAGGTTTTATTAGGGTATTTGAACGTGAAAAATGTAAATTAATGATGACAGTGATTTGAGTTGGTTCGGTATGAAGGTCGTCAATATAATTTCGGGTTAATTAAATCAAAATATAATTTTAAAAGTCCTATCTTGAAATAGTCAGCGAGTACAAACATCTGTTATTTTTCTAGTAAAAACTGAATGCAATGTATAGATATAATTTCAGTCATATACTCTACAGTTCCAGACGTGACTTTGCGAAACTTATCCGTTCTAAAAATTTAAAGAAAGTAAATTAACAGCATCACAAGCTTCATTAAACCCACTATGGTATGAAATTATTCTCCCTCCCTCCCATTTATCCTAACACCCCCTCTTCATTTAAAAGCTACACAAATACCCTAGAATTTATTTTACCAGTTACCTGACGAAATTTTAAAAGCTACTGAGTTACTTAAAAAGAACTTTTTAGCAGAAAGTTGCCAGTTTAAATATATACAAGTCATGGATCCAAAATAGAAAGCATGACGGATTGAAATTTGTCGAGCGATTGATAAGTAAGTTTGAAGGGAATAAGGCGCATTCATTGAGGAAGTTCTGTCCCCTCCTCTTTAATACTTTCTGTACAATATTTCTTTGGGAAATGGTACTAAAAGATCCAGAAAGCGGGAAAAGCATACAGATTGAGGGTTTGTCGGAAATGGAGTATACAAAACCTAAAGAAACGGAGACGGCGATCGCTCCACCCCTCTCGAGAAGATACCGTATCCGCCCCAACGTGATGGGGATGAGGACAAACTCCAAAACGATGCCCTCAAAGAGCCGAAAACATAACTGCGCTAAATAAATGACGCAGGAGGCCAGAGTTATTTTATCAGGGTAGGAGGTATGGGCTATAAAAACATCGCGCGCTTCGGACAATTATGAAAGGATTCCCCAGCTGGCGTTAATATTTATAATGAGCGATACTCGGATAAAATCAAAGAGGGGAAAATCTGTTGCGCAAATGCCTCGTCTCGATCGATCGATGGACCAATTTTGTCGAGGCGGCACTTCCCCCTCCTTAGCGATCCATCAACAAGTCGGCGAATCTAAAGCGGGAACCCTTCGCATAACAAAATGTTTGACCTAGGTCGATTGACAATACATGGCGGTTCCTTGAAGGATGCGTAGAATTATTTTCAGAAGGGGGGAAGGAGGTGCATGTCGGAGCGGAGCGATACTCGATAACCGTCACGTGCGACGAGAAAATGGATTCTGCGGAGCCTCTATATCTCTCACAATCTAAACCTCACGGCGTACTTAAGGAGTTAAGCAGCAGGCTCCTGTGTCTTTATGCCTTATGTATAGGCTTTTGGAAATTTAAAACGCATAAAGTAGCACGTGATCAAATTTATTGTGGGGAGCTGTGACGTAGTGGTGAGGGCGCTGGCCTGCTACGCTGAGAAAACCCGGTGCGAACCGGGTTGCTCGATCCCCCCTCCCAATTTGCGTGGTTAATAGGAAGACACGCAAATCAGCGCTCCGTCCTTCGGAGGGGACGTAAAGCCGTTGGCCCCCTTGGTATTTCTCGATAAGAGTAGGCTAATGCCGGCACCGGGTTTCTCTCCTCACTTGCTTTGTGATTTAGAATGAGAAGCCTACTAGCGCTGGAGTCGTTTGGAGTCACAGGGTCTTCCAACTGGTAGTGATCAAATTGTCATCTCTTATTCGAAAATATTTACCATATTTAAAAGCATAATCTTCCAATTTTTTGGTCAGAATTGTGCGAACAATAAAAGAAATAACGTGTGTCAGAATTATGTCAGAACCGGTCAAACTAGGTTTTTTATTTGTGGTATCACAACACAGTTGCACCTTTTATCGGAAAATCTATCTACTACATTTTCGAGAAGCAATTCCTGCTTCAGTAGGCTAAAAACAGAGAGAGAAGAAGATGCATTTCAAAAAGAGTTTTACGGAAGACTTGTCGGTTCTTAAAAAATGGCTCTCGATATTTCGTTCCGTATCACCAACACGCTTATCAATTTTCTTCGGATCGTTGTACGCTATTCTTCCACATTCATCTCCATTTTAATATTGATTCTTTGTCTTTACGTGAATCGTTTCTGTTCAATCGTGATCTCATTTAATGTATTATTTGCTGATAAACAGGTTATAGTGAAGAACGATTTTATCCGAATCGTATAACTTTTGAAGTATGATTGAATACACTAATCAAATATTAACATGCAGTATGAAAAATTATGTCATTTAAAAAATACTTTATTATTAGGTTCGCCATAGCGTTTTACTCTCATTTTTTAACTCGTAAATTCAATTCGAAGCGCATTATTTTTTTTCTGCTAGATAAGCCATCCTAATCGTTTTTTGTCCTCTATACTGCAAGCTGCATAGTGTTCCGTACAATGACTGTATCGGGGTCACTGGAACAAATATGCTATATTCCGACAGCGATCCTAACGACTCATCCAGCCGAAGTTGCCACGCAGAGAGCAAAAGGTTTCAAATGATATTCGTAGAGAGAGAGAGAGTGTGTGTGAGAGAATGACAGCGGAGTGGTAAAAAACACTATTACGATTGAAAATCTCCCGAACGTACATGGAAATTAAGCGAGGCAATTGCTTCAAAAGAAAATTGTTTTTCTCACCTTTATAGTTGAAATAAAAATGGAAGACTTTGTTCCTCCATTAACCATAAAAAAGATTGGGAAAAACAGGCATCCATTTCGGATAAAAAAACAACCAAGTCAGTTTTACCTCGCACAGACGTAGACAAAATTATATTTTCCATTTACGAAATATTGAAACAACTGTTTTGTTTTTTGCACTTTTTTCTAAAAATAATCGCTTATGTATTCGTTTTCTCTCCGTCCGCCTGCTTGGAGAAGTAAAATTCTCAAGAGGGCAAGATGTGGTGCATATTTTGTGGATGTAGGACCATCTGGTGGGTAGTCATCGCTTATTTTTGTGACTAGTACGTTTTAATTTTTGCCCCATGATATCGGTGTATCTCTAGTAAAAATGGAATTCCATTGTTTTTTTCCGCAAACATCGTTGCTATCAAAACCTGCGTTAGAAATCGTCATTTTGTATAGAAGCAATTTAAACAGTATTAGGTTGCTTCTATGAAATATTTTCTGCCTAGTGCTGCAGAATATCGACAGAAAGCGTGGTATCTTGGAACTCTTCATCAGTTCCAGTCTACCGCGTTTGTTTTTCGTATCGCAGAAAATTATGCAAAAGATGAAGAAATACACACCACTGGAACAAAAAAACTGGTTTTTATAATGAAGTTGGATTTTTGGTCATTATTGGAGGCGAGTCGAAGAAACTGTAGCGGTGATCCGTGATCAAAAAATTAGGGCTAAGATTTAAAAACAAAAGAAACCCGTTTTCCTTCCCGATGACCGCAGCAAGCGATCAGCCATGGAGAAAGGGCAAGGGATATAATTGACGGTTTAGCTCCATGGATCTCGTTAAATAGGCGAAAGTTAATTCAAAAGCACGCGTGATAATTCTCTATAAACATTATAATGAACGAATTGAGCGTGGCGAGGCTCTCGAAGAATATTAAACAGCTCCTTCTGCAAGAAAACACGTTTTTTTCTTCTGCTGCCGAAACCTTATGAAAAACTTTTTCCCTCTTGAACTCTCGATGGCGTTATAAAAATGCTACAGGAAAGATTTATTTTATATCGACGACCTTCTTTTCCAAAAATACTAGCTCTAGTTATGAGCTGCCGTATTTATTCGCATAATTGGCGCACTTTTTCAAAAGATTCTTTACATCAGTTTGGGCAAATAAGCGGTTTTATAGCAAGAAAGTTGTTTTTTCAGAATGAAATATACCGTTAAGTTTATCTGAAACATTTAATAGCATTTTGTCCCTGCACAAACTGTTTTATAAGAAATATATTTTATTATATCGAAACATGACGACGTCTTCAAGCGAGTCACGCAGTATAAACAATGATTACCACCGCATCGATGCAAATAAGGGGTAAAATTGTTGCAGTGATTTGAAATGCTCTTTCTGCGTATAAGGAGAGAGACTGTCGTTTTGAAATGAGTTTAAAATGAGACAAAATCTCGACATTTGGACGTACGTACAAGCCTAAATAAACAGCTTTTCAAATCAAATGAGAGAGAGAAAATTATGCAGAACAAAAGAAAGTTCTTTTATTTCTTCTTCATGATTCGGGTGAGACATTTTCACTGGTAAATACGGTATATTCGAAAATAAACCCAGGTCTTCACACAAACGAGCGCAATGAACAATCACACTCAAAGCAAAACTATTTTTTTAAATCGGGTTTGTTTTTACGTCTAATTCCAACTAAGTACGTATAGTGGAAGTTAGTGTCTTTTTTAACAAGGTACACATGCATTTTGAGCGCCCCAGTCCATCTGCATTCATCAAACCGACATGGAAACATGCTCGAGAGAAACGCGCCTGTAAAATTTGTCCTAACGCGAGAAGCACTGTCGATACGGCAGCAACGCTAGCAATAGCGATTTATGCGAGCCGAAGAAAAGTGATTTATGGCCGCGTCGCCGATAAATTAACCGTTCTTGAACGATGACACGCGTTCTCTTCGATCGAAGTCTCGTTTTTTGGCATGCGATGAAAAAATGATAAGTTACCGCGCGACTACCCCCTTCCCCCCCCCCCCCCCCCCCACCCTCATAAGGAGGGGCCTTATTTCAAACATTTTGCAACTTTAGTTTCCATCAGATTAAACACGCTTCCTGTCCGTCTGGAAGAGGATACGTATTTTCAAAGAAGCTATTTAAATATAAATATGACTCAATAACATGAACTTCGGATACAAAGCAGCCGTCTTCAGTGGTAATTCACCGAAAATACTTGAATCAATTTTTTGGGATCTATTTTCGGTGAATTACAACTGAAGACGTCTGCTTCGTATCCGAAATGCGCGTCTGGTTTTTTTTAAACTTTGTTTTGGCTATTGGAGATACCTGAGACTAGTATTTTTTAAGTGCTTGTTCTTGATTTTATTTTTCGACTATAAGACGAGCTCAATAATTCTCTGCTGAATTATAAAGATTATATTCGGGGAAATGATTGGTTCCGAATGCGACCTCGTCAGTGGCACAGTTAAGATGTTCGCTTAAAGTCGATCAGCAACTTGAGCTATTTTTCCATTCTCAAGCAGGCGAATCTATTTTTCTAAAAAAAAGTGTTAGAATATAAAATATATTTCAAAGACTTTCCTTCAAAATTTCAGTGATTTGAGAGGTTTATTAAAATTGAAATAGATAATGAGTAAGAATTCGAAAAGTAAATAAAATGCTTAAAGAAAATTAAAAATTCTAGAAATCTCCACATGGATAAATTACCGAAAGGTAGGTACTTGCGCGAAATTAATTCGACTATTTTTTATGACGCGCGTTTTATTTTTAATTTTCTGAAGCAACAGGTTATTTGATTTGCATAGCGTCTAGCTCCTTCCTCGCAATACTTTCCGTAAATTAGCAAATTTTATAAAATGCTTAATGCACTCGCTTTTGTTAAATGCGATTTTAAAAATTTATTTCCTAATTTCCCTTTGGTGTGGTCATCCGTCTCGTTTTGTATTTTGAAATCTCGATTTCTGTTCCCATTATTTTAAACGCTCATTTCTCCGAAGAGCTTTAAAAAATTCATTGTTAGATAATATTAGTCAAATTTAACGGTAAAATCTTTCTAGCTTATGTAGTATACATTTCAAAATTAAATTAAAGAAATGAGCACAAACGTTTTTCATTTCTTCATTCACTAATACCGAATTTTGTTGGTTTTTATGAGTAAAAAAATATTACTCGAACTGATATGAGCTTTAAAAATTTGTTCAGATTTAAGAAGACTTCGATATGAACAATAACAGAATGTGGTCAAGATTGGCAATTGTCCTTAAAAAATAAGAACGTACTTTAAACGTGTTTTAAACTCGTGAATCTAGGTTGTTTGGATCGTAACCTATATTCGTATTACATTGAAGTTTACAGATTGGCAACATTCCATCGTATTATGCAACTGAAGTTTCCCGCACTCAATAGTTCGTGTTTCATTTGAAAAGATAATGATGACAAATGACCACAAAGATAGGAACGACAGATTGACATTGAGGTTAAACCCGAATGTCAATGCTATAATAGGCATTTCAGCATTAGTAATTTTTTTTTTAAATTAAACAGTTATTCAACTCTTTCAACGGAAAGTGGAATTAATTTACGAAGTCGTGCACAAATGTATTGTGTGGACGGTTTTAATCAATTACTTTAATTTAACTATATAATTATAAAAAGGAATATAATCAGGCTATTATCTACGCCAAGAGAAAACTTTCAACTAACAAGTCATATTATTCGCACCCGATTTTTTTTAGTGAGTAATTGTTAGTCGTAATTTCCCGCGAGTGAAATTGATACAATCCATTGGTTACAAATAGTTAGTAAAACCAGAAGTGCATTTCGGCTACAAAGCGTCCATCGTCAGTTGCGATTCACCTATGATACACGTATTCTAAGAGTGAGGACAGAAAAATCGTTTAAATCATTCAGTAATTTGTAAAATAAAATATAGGAATTGCGACCAGTAAATATGTAACGTTGGCAATAGATTCTCCATCCTTTTCTCTGGCACAGGCTGATGCAATTGTCAATAATTTAGGCATATCCAAAACCGCCACACAAACTGAAAGATTAGCACCAAAACTCATTAAGTTTCAACTCATTCCACACGCGTGCAATCAAGTTTCCCTCCAAAAGTTCCTGCAATTCGCGCGGCTCATGAATCATCCAGGACAAATATTCGCGGCTCAACTCGACGCCAAATATGTAAGTGAACGCGCTAACAACGCGTCCAATTAGCAAACTCATGGGCAATCACGGCAGTGGGACACGCCCATTAGTGTTCGCGTGGATTTGAAGTGCCAAGTGGCTTTATTAGGCGCTACTTGTCGGAAAAAATATAGAATCAAGGATTAGAGGGACGATTCCATGGTCATCGGTCGATGCTTCATTGACGGCGCACGTTTCCCGAATAAATAACCACTTTTGTTATACACGGTAATGGACAGTTCGGTGGGGTACACGTCACTGATTTGTTTTGACACCGCTGAAAGTGTAATAATCAATTTTCTCCATTGGCGTCTGCTAAAAGTATTAAACGTTCTACTTACTTCAGCTTACACGCATGGCTTCTGAATCAAAAAGGCTGTGATTTTGCGAATATAAAAATTAATAACGTTATATAGCAGTAGAAGTTCATTCCAGTCAGGCAAGTATGTGGTGAGACCGGATGCATACTACATAGTAGGTATATGAGAAAGTTTGTGCTATGTGTATTGTGCCGATTTTTTTATATGTAAAACTTCCAGAATTCATCAAACGTATATATATATATATATAAATACTACGGAAGAGGAAAGGTAAGTAAGGATATTTAGGGCAACTAGGTGTTGAAGGAAACCCAGTGAACACTTATATATATATTACATTTTATAGTACGCTCGATTCTTATGTTTTTAGCGCTTTTTATTTTATGAACGTTTATATTTTTCTTCTGTCTGTCCGCTTGTGCAATCGATTAAATAAGAACAGGAAGTAAATGGTAAGAGATATAAGACTGAAATTTATAGTGTATGTCCCCATTCATTACGCTTCCAAAAAATATTCTTGGAGAAATCGGTGGGCCTTCAAATTTTTCAACTTAAGATTATGAACAAATTGCTTTAGATAGAAATTTCAAATTCTTAATTAATTTATGAAAAAACTTTGCCACACAATTGTAGTACTAAACTTATAAATAATTTTAAGTTTAAAATTATTAATAAAACAATAAATAAAACGCGCTTTTTCATGTTGCGTCAGCAAATAAAAGTTACAATAATTTAAAACATTTTTCACACGTTTCTTCATGCATTCCGAGTTATTGCGCGATTATTATCTTTCGTCCCTAGTGATTTTTCATTTAGACTTTGATCCGTTCTTTTCATGCGGTTTTATCTATCAGCTTACTATTAAATTTCATCGAAATGTTTCATAATATCTTCGCGGACTTGCAAACAATTAATGAATCAGACTGAATCGCACTCAGAATGATTGCGAGATAAAGGTCTCCTACGGCTACAAAGAACATCGTCGAATAAATGTAGTTTTCCGCACGCGTAAGTACCTGCTTTTCTTCTGTACACTCGAAGCGATGAAAAATAAAAGAAGTAACCCAACAGTGATTTGAGCGAGAGAAAGAGAGAGCAGTATTACAAGGATTTTTTGCCGCAAGGGCGATCCATTAATGCTGACACAGGCATGTACCAATGCTCATTGGTTCAGATATACGGGAAATGCGATTATTTACGAATCGGCAACGTAACATTTCAAATTTTTTTGAAATGTCTAAACATCCGTAATACTGTGGAATCTCGATTATCCGGGTCTCGATTATCCGAGGTTCCGTATTATCAGAGATGCTTGAGAAAAAGTATTATTTACAAAATTTGTAATTGAAAAGTTAAGTAACTTAACGACAAGGGTATTTTGATATAATAAATCCAATTTATTTCACAATAAACTGTTTATACTTTTATTTTTTTCAACAAAGTGCTACTAAGGTATTTATTGTTATATACAGTATATAGGACTACATATTGAACTTAGATATCAGGAAAATATGTGAAGGTTTTCGATAATGATATATCGCATGAAAGTCATCACGTATTTTCCACGTCAACGTTCCGTCTTATCCGAGGTCGGTGCAGTCCCGTCGACCTCGAATAATCGGGACTCTGCTGTATTCTTATATGATCTTTTAACAACTGAAAACGCTACACGGGAATGCGCTTCATTTTGTATCAAGGGGAACTGTGTAACCATGCGTTCCAGCACCACTGAAGTAATGAAGTCAAATAACACGTTAATCGAATCGAGAGATTTTTGTGCATGCGTGCATCGGCCCTGCATTGACATTCAGTTTAACGGGAATTAATGATTTTTCATTGCCCGCTGAACTGGTTCGTTCCATTTTCAGAGAGAGAAAGAAGGGGCATATCTCAATCTCTTCGGGTAAACATAAATTATAAGTCGCCCTCGCCTCAACTAACTCGTTTTAAAAATAACAAGTTGTGAAACGCGTACAAAGGTCGCTGAATCTTAAAGAGAGCTAGCTGGTTGGCTTATTCTCGGTTGTGTAAACTCTCTTTCGACACCAAACGTTGGGGTTTTCGTAGCCGAGCTCCATTAGCTGGGAATGTTAAATCGAAAATATAATATAATGCTCCCAACGCCATCACAATTTTCTCTTTAGAAATTTTTTATCTTCTTCCTAACTTCCCGAGTTAAAGTTTTAAAATATTTATCTTCCAGAATAAAATATTTAAAATCGAATTATGTGTTTGGTGTCATTTTCCCCAATCGAGTAAACATATTTCACAATAATTAATATTAAATCTTCTCCTTCCCAAACTATTTGAATAAAAAGCTTGGAGTTAGCTTTGTATTTTTCAAAATTATTTTATAATATCTCTAGATCATCCTTTACCAGTTGGCGTTTTTGGCATGCTGAGCCAAAACGTATATATTTAGTGAGCAGAAATATGAAAAAGGAAAAGCAATCACGTAGAATAAAAATTCTGTTAATTCAAGTCGACTTTGCAGAAGAGAGCTAAATCGTGCTTTTATAGAACGGATATTATTTCCCTGTGATCGCCTAGGATATTGTAAAAACCATTCCATCGCTTACAACAGACCTAGTCACGCACGCTATGACCACTATTTTCTGTTTCTAAACCTAAATATATTCCCATGAATACCATGTCATTAATAAATCGGGTTTCTCTGAATGGAAACTCTTTTAAAAGGACCTGAGTAAAGCTTCCACTATATCTTAGCCGTCATTTACTACCTTTTACTTATCCTGGCAACGTTTTTGAACAAATCAACTCATAATAACTTGCCTCTTTATATGAAACAATATTTACAAAAAAATCATTTCTCCTTTTTTTTAAATGCCAAGCATTTTTCGAGCATTTTCCTTTTAAAAACCGTCCTAACGCAAAAAATATGGGAAAATGAAGTTTACCTAGATAGCTGCTTCATTGGAAAAATCTTCGCATTAAGATTTTTGCCTCATGGCAACTGCATTTTCTGCACTTTGCTTTAATTCCCAATTCTGAAATTTTTCCATCATTCTTAATTGTCTTTTGTGGATTTTTTTCGAAGTGCTTTCTTCTAATCCTCCTCCCTGTCTCGTAAATAATTCATGTGCTCCTTTCGAAGGTATACACGGATTCGTTCCGGGTCGTATACTAATTCTTTCTAGGTATGGAAATTTTTTTGTTTTGTATATTTTTTTATTAGACGGAAACTGAAACAATTCATGAACTTTAAAACGTCTGTTTAGTATTTTCCTTTTTCACCAAGACCAGGAGTGGGAAAACGAACCGTGAAAATGAATACGGACGATTTCATGCTCGTTACTTAGAAATATCAATGACCGAAAATAAATACTTTTATAGTCAATTTATGGCGTTAAAATTAGTTATTGTTAATTTTCATTCATGCGATTACTCGCATCCTCTCTGGCTACTTACTGTGTGAGCTCCGATGCGACCCGCCACGTAAAACATTTTCCCACCCCTTATCTCATATAAGCCGCTCGTGAAAGAGTTTTATCATGGCAACGACCGTCCAATTTCGTAAGTTATTAAAGGAATTTTAGGGGAGAACTCGAGAGTGATCGGTCTTCTGCGAATGGTTGGTATTAATCACGTGAGAAGCACGTCACGTGGTCTGGATTAGCTCTATGGGAGGATATGTAGCGTTAAGTAATCACTTCTGAATTCGGAGAAAGCCGCCGTGTTCTCGCTAAGTTATCGATCCCACAGCGTGGAGGATACAGATTGCTGCGATAGGATATGCCATTTTCATTTTGAAAAAAAGCTTCTGCTTCACATGCTTCCAATTAAGAGCCAGGTAACTTTGATTACAGAAATGGAAGCCTTGTTCAAATAATCATTCCTAATTAAATTTACAGACAAAAAAACCCTTTCGTGATTCCCAACTCCGTGCACCATCGCCTTAATCAACCCTTCGGAAAAGAGAGCACTCGGAAATGTACTTCGACAAAAAATGAATACATTTTATTTTTAATGCTCACTGAAATTAATCGGTGATTTTTTCCCAGAAGTTCCTAAATTAAAAATGCGCTAAAAAGTTCATAAAATCGTCTCGAAGGTTCCTAAAATGTTATTAATACATTATGACGTTAAAGAAAGATTTGGCTATTTGGGTGGAAAGTGTCCTACATCCACGAAAGCTTCACTCATGGAGGCTTCACAGCATTCCCAACGGTTCATCGTCGCACGTATTTTTTCTTCATCCGTTTTTGCATTCATGGCGTTTCGTCTGCTTTCACCTCTTTTTTAACATAGCTTTAAACTTTCGATCTAACCGGTGTAATTTGTACCCACGATCCTCAGTGCGTCGCAACGCCTGATGGGAGTTACATTTATACCTTGCTTTATAGATGGTTTCTCTTGCATTTAAAACTGTTACGAATGAAAACAAGAACGATACACTTGCTAAAGCAAGAGGTGGAAGCAATTTTTATTTAAAATTTTCAGGGTGCTGGTTTGTCTCCCTCTCTGGGAAAAGACCAACCCGTACATTGGAATGTAGATTCTCGATAGACCTTCATTCCTCTAGCTTCAGTATTTTAGCTATAATAACAGTTCAATTATTTGAATTTTCCGACTTGAGAGGCACCTAGTGGAAGATCTATGAAATACCGTGAAAACAGATGCGCATTTCCGCTACAAAGCATCCTTCAGCAGTAGTGCTCTAAAACAAACTGAAGAGTTCTTTTTTTAATCAGTATGCAAATCATTACTTATGACAACTGGTTTTTAACCGAGTTGTGCATGTGGTATTCCCAACCTTTTCGTGGCTATTTTTTAGTTTTTCAACGCGATTTCAGCTATAAGGTATGCTCTTGAATTGCGAAACATAACACACATTATTTAAGCGATTTTTTTTACAAATTCACGCTTTTTCGCGTGACGTTTCGGATTTATAGAGTATTCATTCGTTGATAAGAAATCATCACGAATTACGGTGAAGGCATTAAATATTAATATTATTGGTAAAGGCGAAGTCATTGGAAGAGAAAAGATTAACAATTGATACGTAAGCAAAACTTATACCATTTGTTTTTTTTTATTAAATGGTAAAACATTTCCCTGCTAATTTTCTGCGCGTGATCTGTATACGGATTTACAATTCGACCAATTCTGAGTACATTAATCGAGTCGAAATGGAGGATAATGGGTTTGCGGAGGTAATTAAAGCCAAAATTGGCTTTCAGAACTCTTAATTTTTTTTAAACGGAGCCCGCTAATCATTCCTTTACTGACTCACTTTCCTCCGTATCGGGTCATGGACTACGCGGTTGGAAACATTCCATGTTCAACGATATAGCCTCCTCTTGAGGTATTTTTCTTTTCCAGAAATCGAGGGCGTTATGCTCCTCCTTGCATTTCGTCATCCCCCCTCCCCGAGCCAATGGAGCATACAAAGAGACACTTTCGTAAGGACTGTTTAAAGTTATGTCAACACGTTAGTTTAAGGGGAAGGGTAAAAACGTTAAAATCTATGTTTTCTTGCCAAAAAAGCGAGCGAAAAACAAAGGAGCAATCTTTAAAATTAGATTCCTTTACTCAGAGTTAGTAAACAGTAACAAAATAACATCGTGATATTGCTCAGTTACTGAACCAAAGTAACAAAATAATGCGCGCTAATTTTTCGGCGCCAGGATTTTTTTAAATCTTTTTAAAGCCGTATTTTTTAAAGGAATCGTGGAGTGATGGGCATTTTATAAAATGACACATCGCAGCAATGCCCTCGGGTAACGACTTTTCTCACGGTGGAGTTTCGCGCCGGCGACGCTTTGCCATTATGACGCCTCTTCGAACATACTACGTAGCTAATTCGTGGCCATGATGCTGGCGCCAGTCTTCGCGCGTCAGTCGCAGGAATTAGCTTGGCGATGTCTACTCTCGCTTCCCTTCGGACCTTAGCCAAATTTTTAAGCCTCCCTTTTTTCCCTTGTTTTAGGATTATCGCCTCATCATAAAATCACATCCTCGGTTAAGATCGACGGCCTCATAGTATGTAATCTTCCTTTAAAAGTATTATATCAGTGCTATGCAATAATATGTTTCCCATTTAAAGGATTGGACTCGTTGCCATGGCAATTGATAATTCCCATTGTTATAAACCGTAAAAATTTTCCCTCGTATATTTTTTTTGTTAAGAAAGCAATAGTTTGCTCTCGTTCGACACAGATTTGAATTCTTTTTTATGTAAACCTGTCTTTCGGCTACAGAACTGCTCCTGTCTTAATTTGAACTAATTTTAAAATGAAATTTTTTAATGCCCTGCTTCTCTTATTAAGGGCTAGAAATGAAGCAAAGGGGTTCGGAAAAATAATTCGATTGTTCTCTAAATCCACCAAATTTGTACCATGCCTAGCCCTCATGTATACCGCCATATCGTGAATATTTGCCTTCTCGCATGGAACTAATTAACGCCTCACATCCTGATCCGCATTTCATCCTGCAATTCACCAAACTATAATGAGAAACCTCTCCACCCGTCTGTCCTGCAATTACTTTATATGTTTGCGGCCTTGCCTTCCGATTTAAGGAAACCGCTTAGCCCGAATGCTTTCCAGCTAGCTCTTTTCCTTCCGTTGCTTAAATCTTATCTGAATTTAATTCCGCTTTAAGATTATTAGGAGCACAATAGTTTTCTTCACTTTAATTCTTCGTAGGTAGTTAACGAAAAGTCGCCGCAAACTCACCCCAATATATTTCGACTTTATCAGCCCTCAAAATGACAGATGCCCAAAATTTGCGTTATAAATGCTTACGCGCACGTTTCGCCCAAAATCTTAATGGAAGCAACGCGCACGAAGGAGATCCGCGTCGATTTCGTCGAGTGCCCGATCGCTCGAGGACAAACGAGACATCTAAAAGGCTCATCGACGCTTTGTGTGCACACTGGCACGCACATGTACTACTTTGTATATATTTATAGAAGTGCATCGGGGCAAGCGCGGCTGCCAGATGGATTTCTTCTGTCGGGAGACACTTCCTGGAAGGGCGGGCGTGAAATGAGCAGCAAGAAGTGGTGGGAGGTGCATTCCTCGTGGCACAATGGAGGACTTAGCGGTCACTTCCAAGTTCTTCTTTTCGACTGGTCTTCGTCCCTACCGGACAGACCCTTCCCTCTTCCCTCTCTTTCTCTCTTTTTCTCACGTGCTTGACCATTCCCTCTCCTCCCGACCTTTCCCTCGTCTCTCAATACCTTTCCTCTCTCCCGGGCCACAGCCCGTGGAAGACGGCCAAAGTCATTCATACTCAGGGCGCAACAGAGCGAAACGATCAACAAAACAACTCTGTCGCTATCGTTCGAATCTCTTTTTAAAGCAAAGCAAACCTTTCGTGAGAAAACGCATCTTGTGCGTAGTCAATTTTTTGTTAACGGCGCCATAAAGTGATCCATATGAGTAAGTTCCCCCTTTCATCGCGACTCGAGTTCTTTGCCACCGTTAAAGCATCGGTTCAATGAAGGAGTCAGCCTCTTCTGGAAAATCGCTTCCGCGATAATTTATGTAGCATTTGTTTTTATTGGGATCAACATACACTTCCTCAAAGCTTATTTGTTTTTGCATCTCTATCCGTATCTCATGGCGCGTCTTGAATGCGGAGTTTTCGAAGCGCTTAAAACAGCAGTCCTCAAGAGGAAGGCGGTAACTTTTTCGGTAAAGTTAAAAACACATTACAATGAATAAAAATCGCGGCAAGTGGAAATATGTTTTGCCCTGTCGTCTAGAAATTGTGAAGCTTAATTTTCTTAATTTGTTATTCTCTTAAAGATTTTGCTGTATGTTTTTACTTTCTCCATACGTAGTAATGGGAAAGTATTGTGATCACGAAAAGAATCGACTTCAAGATTTCAACGGAAATACACGTTTTGAGATTCCAAGAACACTATTAGACTATTTTCGGAATGATGTCTGTGTGTGCCTGCGTGTGTGTGATTGTGGGCGCTCTAACTCAAAACGTACTTACCATATCGTTACCAAACTTCATATATAACACTTTAGCATGAGCACAAAGAACTGATTATTTTTTGGACAAAAACAACCGGAAGTCGAGGTGTATTCGAAAAGCGATTCTGTTTTTGCGATATGTCTTCGTTAAAACATCATTATTGTATATACAATTCTATACAAAAGTTATAGAGAATGTAATTTCCTACAACTTTCATTTGAAACAATTTTCTATAGGAGTTATTTATAAATAACCGGTTTTTCGGTTTCCGTTAAATATCTCCTTAAAAACATCGTTACTGGTAATCTTCGTAAGGACCAAAGTTGTAGAGAATAATATTTCTTCCAAGTTTTGTTTGAAACTAATTTTCGTAGAACCATCCATTTCGGATATATTTCGCTTTATCTTAATACCAGTATACAGCGCCAACACCATGTAGCGGTGAATTCTGTAAGCATTCAAAATATACGTAATTTACGGCAACAAGGACGTGTCTTCTTTTATGATACGAAATAATAATTTTGCCTAGTAATATTATTCATAATAATTTAAATATCTATACCCCAAATATGGAGAAAGTCGTGTTGGCCACATCAGATTTTTTTGTCAAGTACTGTCTTTCCCGTTGTCAAATGTGTCGTGTCTAAGTATGAGCCAAATATACCCCATTGGACCAATTGCTATCATAAACTTTACACCATATCGAAACGTTCAATGGTTAGAATATTCTCCAAGGCAAGTGGAAGACCCGGGTTCGAATTTTTCTCTGACTTTTTCAGAAATCTTCATGTCCAGCATAGTATGCCTCCCTGCATACAAATTTCACCGACACTTTCATGTGTATCTTTCCTAGAATTTCGTGTTAATTTTCAGTCGTGTGTGTAATAAGCGGGGTTAATATTTTATAACTTGTTAATTTGATCACCGAGAACGATTCTGTTCACCGTTAATATTAGCGGAATAAAGAGTGCTAATCGAACCACACGGTTTGATGGGATAGCGGCTCTTCCAATTCCATGAATATAAATTCCACGTTCCGTTTCTTTTATCGAAACTCCTCTCCATTGTCCATTTATACATATAGCAAATTATGAAATAAGCAATCATTTAAAAAAAACAGAGCATTTTCCGATGATAATGCATTGACAGACAACACGCGACTACTCGAGTGCGTATTGTGAACGGTTATCACTTTAAAAGTGCGCTTGACTTGTTGGATGGCATTGTTTGGTAATTACAATATAGGAGGTCCTGAACCGCAATGACACTATTTTTTGCCCGGACGGAAGAAAGGAGACATATTAAAGTCAGTAAGTGCTTGGGAACGATGTTTTCGCGTACTTTTTTTTGATGAACGACCTCCATTTCTAATCATCGTATACGGTATGAATACGAATTCGCATCTGATTTATCGATGGTCCGGATCGGACGCTTTTATCTCCGACCGAAACGATATTGCGTGATCGCCAGCGCAATGGAATTCCTGTAGATAATGCAACCTGTAGGTGCTTATGCGCTGGCCAACGGTCGCTTTTTTTTTTATCGAGCTCAGGTGGCGATATCTCGCTACAAAAACGCGCATTTACTATCATTTCGTTGGGTAAGAACCTATCACATTCCTCTCGTTTAATGCATCGGTAATCGTTTGGGCGATCAAATTGGCTTCGTGATAAAGTATCTTCTAATCGAAGTGTATTTTTCTGTGAGGAAATTCACATTGAAACGAAAATGATTCTTACGTGAAAGCAGTAGATTAAAAAACAGATTTCATCAAAAAGAATTAATCGAATGAAAGGCATGTCTTTTTTTGGAGGATGAGAGAGAGGGGGCGGGGAAAACTGTGTCGAAATCCAATCGAAAAGAAGAAAATGTTTCAATTCGAAAAATGCACGCTGGAATGAGCTTGTGCAAGAGAAGAAACTCGATCAAACCGGAGGGCGATTAATGAGTTTGCGTACAGTTAAAAGAACCACAACGAAAACGTAATAAAAACGAGCAATAATGATGTCACCGCCAATCATTTAAGATTTTTAACGACCTTTCGCATCAAATATTCACGTCTCCTCGAGATTAATCAATTTGAAATATTTTTCCTTAACTTTTAAGCATAGGAATAACGATTAGAATCGACAGATACGATAATACTTTTCGTAACACGTTAAAAGTAATGTAGTTATGTATGTATGTATATAGTACGAATAGTCTGCAAGCATTTCAGCCTATTGTGAATAATGGGGTAATAACAACCCTAAAAAAATTGAATTTTAACGATTTCGGATTTTTGCCGTTGGTCGTGATCAAAAACCTATAATCCTGCCCAATTTCAAGTCTCTAGCTGATCTAATAGTCCCTTATAATTTTTGTCCTATATTAATTCGTTTTAATCTGTTTGTAGATAATTATCACGCGTGCATTTGAATTAACTTTCGACCATTTTTACGAGAACCCTGGAGCTAAACCGTCAATTAATATCCCTTGCCCTTCCTCCAAGGCTGATCGCATTCTGCGGCCATCAGGAAGAGAAAGTGGTTTCCTTTTCTTTGTTTATTAAATAAAGTTTAAGCTTTACTTTTTTGGTAACGAATCGCCTCCATTAACGGTCGAAAATCCAACTTCATTATAAAAACCGGTTTTTATTTGTTCCAGTTTGTGTATTTCATCATCTTTTGCATACTTTTCTGCGATATGAAAAACAAACGCGATATACTGGACAGAAAAAGGGAGTTTTCGTTGGAGGTTTTTAACATGCCACATTTTCTGTCGATATTCTGCAGCACTAGGAGGAAAATAATTCCTAGATTATGACAAAAGAAAGTCTTTTATTAAATTGTCGAAATATGTTTTACGCTAATTGCTCCGTAAATCTTTTCTCGATTGTTTTACTTTTTACTTTTTATAAAAAAAAACGTTGGTCGATGATCACAATAGTAATTGCATTGCACGTTCTATTTTCAGATGTGTTATCCAATAGGTATACTATCTGACAGGACACGTGTCCAACTTCATTAAACATAGATTTGACCGTCTTAACTTTTTTGTATTTCATAATTAAGTGCAGTGGCGTAAGCATACGGTGGCGTGGGTGGCCAAATGCCTCTTGCCATAGCGCAGGGCTTCCCAACCTTTTTTAACGCCCCACCCAGAAAATCAATCTAACACACTTCGTGACCCCAAAAAAGAGGAAACCAAATTTCGATAAAGTCGCACATCGATGATAGGAACAACTTTATATTTAGAATCTAAAAGCTGATATTTACTTTAATCTCACGTAAAGATGCGGAGTAAAAAATCATTTTCTAAGGAACTCGCTACCACACAAGACAGTCGCTGGCCGACACCTAACTGAGATCGACCAACCAACATCCTAATACCACGTGACAAATTAAAAGAAAAGAAAAAATAAGCGAAATAAAAAGAAAAAAATTTGGTAACTAAATAAAAAAGAAAAACGCACGAGTGAGACATCGATCCGAGAGGATGAATCATGTAATCGACAGGCAGGGCAAGAAGCATTTTCATAAACTGGGGCCCCTCTTAGTCACCCTTTCAAGTGGTAAACAAATTCTCCCTATGACAGTTTGATCCTTACTTTGTTTAGTCTTCCGTCGGAAGAGATGTTTATCATACATCACGTCTCTCTAGAGAGACTGGATGATAGCATGCGCCAGTGAATTAAATACGGAATATTAATATTTTACGTACGCTTTTACATTTACGATTGATGAGTAAATATGTATCTTGAAGAGGAAAGTACAAGTATCTCAGACGAGTTCACGACCCCAAAAATGATCTTCGCGACTCCGTGGTTGGGAAGCTCTGCCCTAGGGGGTCTGTAGGTCCTCGAACTTTTCAGTATATTGAAAAAATTAAGATTTTTTAGCGAGTTTTTTTTATCCTAATTCTCCAGTGACATTCCAGTTAATCGCAACTTTTTGAGGAAAATAATATTTTAAAACTAACCTTTTCGGTATATTCCTGATAATTGTTTAATAATGCAACTTGGTTGTTTTTACAATGTTCTCAGTCTTAATTGAACATATGTATTTGTCGGGTGAAATGGGGAACCATCGATAACATTTTGTCACTGATTCTCCACCTCCTAATTATGTCACTTATTAATCGTCGAAACCTTGGTCGTACTTCTGATAATAAAAAATTGGTGCACTGAAGTCGAAATAAACCTGCGGAGCTAGTGATCAAAAAGGTTTTTCCAACCTCATTAAAAGGTGCTGGGAAATAAACGGATGACATCGTTCCATAAAGCCCCCTTCCCAAATCTTTATAAGCGTGGCCTAAAGGCAGATACTTACCTTCTACATTATACTCGTATCTTAGGTCAAAGAACAGTGATTTTTATTTCTGTTAAATTCCGTTGCCGCCTCTTATCGTGCGTCCTTCAGGTAATGAGATAAGGGTTGTTTGTTCGCGGAAAACTTATAAAAAAGTTAATCGAGGCGCCACGATTATATCGGCATCAGTGCAAGAGGGATAAGATCTTGTTTTTCTCCACAAATGAATGGAGGAAATCTTTTGATCGCTTTTATCTGGGTCATATAAGCTTTTATCTTTCTCCGATAAAAAAATTAGGTCGTTTTATTACATAGATTACCTGCGCTTTTGACCGGGAACGATACTAGCAATCAAAAACAATTGGAGAGAGAGATACGGAAATTAACTTAAGCTGTATCACTTGAAAAATGTTATAAACGGCTTATTCGGATGACGCAATAAGACAGGCAAAAATTAAAATCCAAACAATCTAAAAAAAAAAAGACTTTACTTATTCTATGTAAGCGTATAATATTACCATGAAAAGGTGTATATACCCATTATAGGTTATCGGATAAAAGAAAAAAATTATTGTATATTAAATAGAAAAGAGGAACTTCTATGCAACAATTCGGCGAAGATGGTAGCAGTGGTTGATTTAATGCAGTGCTCTCCAACCTTTTTTGCTCCATGGCACACCTTAATGCATGCTTAAGAACACCGAGGCACACCAAACCACCATTAATTAATTTCACTGCTTAAATACACATTTTTAAAGAAAAAACTAGCATAAAACAAATAAAAGTCGCAATTATATTAGATTGTTATGAATGGTAAAGTAATAGTCAAATAATTGTAAAATTTTATTGTAAATTAAGTACTCACACATTCAACGTGTAAAAATGTTATGCTCTTCGACAGAAAATTTGGGCTTGCCTTTATGGTACTAATTGTAAGACGCTTTATATTTGCCTCACTGATAGAAAGAGCTACAAGAACTTCTTCATCTAGGTTCTTTAAACATACCCTTTTAATATTTTTAATATGGGTTGAAGAACAACTAAATTCGCATAAATACGTTCTTGAATTTGGAATGTCATATCGATGTATATTGAAGGATATTTACCTTTAGCTTTTAGCCAAAATACTTCTAAAGGTAGCATAATAATTTTAAGTTGTATGATCGTTACTAACGTCTACCAATTCCTCTCGCAGTTTGAGAATAAATTCCTTGGAAGATAAAATGTATGCGAATTTGTTTGTTCCAAACGCTTTTGTGAAAATTAAATATCCTCAAACTGTGCGGCACACTAGTGCCTCCCTCGCGGCACACCGGTTGGAGAGCACTGATTTAATGGGCAACGACATGTTGAAGGAAATCGTAAAGTACCCACGGGGGTAGTTACGCAGCCTACTCTATTCTAGGAGATCTCCAGAAGAGTAGACTCACTAACAATAAGAAAAAAATTATCGGTTGTCATTTCTGCTTATATGCACTTGTATGAAGAGCCAGTGCAAAGTGAACTGAGCAACTTTCTAATATATTACGTGCGCTTTCTGTATCAACAGCAACTTCATCGGATGCATTATTGTATGGAGAGTTTTTCAGCAGCTGGACATAAAACTCAAAATATGATAATATCAATCGACGCTATATTAATATTTCGTTGAGGCATATGATTTATTGGACTTATTTTATGACAAAAATCTTTATCACCGGATTACCTACTTTATACCACAATCTTTGCAACCATTTTAGAGCAAATCGACATTTTGCGAAAAGCGACAAGAATAGAATAATGCACAACCTCCTGGCTCCTTTCACGAGACTGAGGGAGAGGAAGATAAGCGCTGGAGATTGTTTATACAGTTCTAGAGCGTGCAAACTGTTCCGTGTTTGGCGAACTGCACATACTCGAATTTTCCCCTTCCGACAGATAATTGGTCGCATTTATTTTTGAGCGTATAAGCGAATCCGCGCTGGAAGAACACGCGTTGGAGGAGGGTTTTCTGTATTCATAATCTATCGTCGGTTAATCACTAATGACAGATGCTTTGCCGAAATGCGCATATTTTTTTAACCTAACATCTGAAAATATTTTGGATTAGGTTTATTCTTTCTATTCTTCCGTTTCTTCCAAGTATGTATATCCTTTATAACTCAATTTGGGTAAATATCTGTCATTACCACTATTGTAATTTTCTATTGGTTTTGTTGGAAATATTTTCTCATAAAACCGGTTGTTTAAAAGTTATTTTGATTTTTCGTCGGAAATTCTTTCAAGTCGCTAAGTGATAGGTGCAATTGTTTCCGTTGCTATGATAAAATTTTCTCATCGTTGACAGAGATGCGTACGCTGCCAAGGGTAGTTTTAATTGCGTATCGATATTTTTTTATCCACATCAAAAAGTCGAATCGGATGGGACGAAGCGACCAAGTGACTAAACTTCCTCCCGCCAGCGCGACGTGTCTTTGTCCAGTTGCTTACGATATGTCGAGCGGTGAGGATGACTAATGTATTGGTACTTGAAAAGAAAACGGAAAATTGAAAGACTGTATATCCGAAACTTTGGCCCAGGCAACGTGTGTTGCATATTACCCAGAAGATTCTGGCATTTTATTATCATACGGGCAAGACGACGTTCAATTGCTTCCACTATAACTTGATAATGAACTGATCGTCGTTTTTCGCCATATTTGTTCGCATAGTTTTCAGCCACAAACAAAAAAAATCGGTACAATATACATTGTACAAACTTTCTCATATACTAATGCGTCGTTTAGTTATCTTTTGAAAAATATGAACTATTTGGTATTATTGAAGAAATAAACTCAAGTAAATGTACGAAATTTGAACAAAATCGTTTGAGCCGTTTTTGAGAAAATGTAATTGTTGTTAAATTTGCCTAGAATAAACTGCCATTAGTTATCGTGCAATTTCAACCATTTCTTCAAAGCTTCTATTCTGTATGATAAAACTCCTAATTACGAGATTTCAATCATTTTCGCTCTACCGTTTAGACTCGAGAGCCGCGAACAGACAGACGGACAGACAGACACAGACAGAAGGCATTGCGAAAACCACTTTTTCAGACTCAGGTACACCTAAAATGTATATTTCCGTCAAAATCTCGAGATCGAACTTTTTCGCGATTACAATATTTTCTCAATAGACAATACCTATATATATGAGAAAGTAAAAATATACTCAACGGGAGCGATCACCGGGCAAACGAGCGGAGGCAACTGGCATGACCGATCAGGGACGGGTCGCCGACAGGTTGCGTCGTCATCGCGTCGTATTCATGCCAGTGGAAGGACGGCTATAAGAAAGCACGAGTCAGACGACTCATCGGCGATTTTTACTGAGATCGGATCGTATTCGCATCGCCCCAGTGGGAGAAGGGCCTTAGAAAGATCGGGAAGATTTAAGAGTAGTAGCTGAAATGAAGAAATTAACCGCGAGAATGCGAAGAGCTTTAGAATAAGGAATCGACCGAACGGCGGGTGTGGATGTATCAAACACATTTCGAATCGTAAGCGAACGCTTCAAAGTTTACTTTTCCCATTAAATGCGGTCGCTTTTCACGCAGATGCTCTAATTTTTTTACAAGTAAAAAACAATTGCGGTCGGATTTGACGACGAACGTTGTGGCGATAATGAAAACAAAAACATCAAGCTGCCATGACCTCCGCGGTGTTCGTTTCCTCGCAACCCACGCGTTCGGAGTTGGTAAGTCGAACATAACCGGCCGACCATCCAAGGCCGCCTGCCTCTTTAATGGATTCGCAATACGCACTACGCGTTCGGATGAACTCCGTCCGTTCGTATCGGAGGGAAAAGTAATAGACTGTATCTTCACCGTGCAACTGATTCCCACCCAATATCCCTTAAATATCTAAACAACTTAGGAATGTGTACAGCGTATAACAAATGGGCGCATTTCGTGCAATGGAGTATTTGAAAGAAACGATGTGTATAATACGTAAGGGTAATAGCGTTTTAAAGTTCTTTTCTTCGTCATAAATAATCCATTTTCTTCCTATTTAAAAATATTTCATGCGCAGGTAAGGAACTTAAACGAATTTTTGTGAGATTGTTTATGTTAGCAACAATGTTGATGTAACCATGCAAGAAATCTTACCGATGTAGTAGAGAGGGCATTCTCAGCATTTTTTATGTGGCAATAACTTCATGACATAGTCCTTTGGTTGTGTGTCGATCATCACAATGAGAGATTCACGTAAATGAGAGGAAAGAAATCTCTTGTAGGAAATAACTAGCATAGCAATAATACTAACATAAGTTACGCTCACTAACTCTACTCGAGTTCGCACTTACTACTAACGTTCATAAGTACACTATTTTATTATATAACTATTACAAATCATAGCAAACTATGTATCTTAAACATAGTCTAATCTCATACGAACTTCCGTCCACACAACGAAATGGTTATCGTAGAGAAAAAAAACAAATTTTTAATAATTTTTAAATATCGCTATTGATGGAGTAACGAGTCAATTCTGTATATAACGCTGCTAAGTTTAGTGTTCTTTTAAAACTGCGCTCTATATCTAACAATAAGAGATATTCTACCCAACGAAAGCGACATATCAAAGGAAATTTACGTAACAGAAACACGAGATGATGTCGTTGCTACGCGAGATCGATGAAGATAATTCTCCTCAACCATTATAGGAATACGTCACGGAAAATTATATGGCGCCATATCGCAATACATTTTTAGCATGCGAAAGTGTTACGATAGGAAAACTTCCGATTAGATTTTCGAAACTCAAGTTCACCAAGACTACGGCACTGCGCTTGGTGGGAATGGTTTCTACGATACATGAGCTATCTATAAAGATGTACATAATTTTTACATATGCCAAGCGATATCGCCATCCCCAATGCAAAGAAAACGTGATATATGTTGTGGGCAGCTTTATCCGATTGTCAGACTCACCGCGATAAGGTTAAATTGAATATATTTCTTACGACTTGGGCATTAATAATCGAATCAAGAAAACGACCCACTTATATTAAACTCCCTTAGAGACGGAAGTGAAGTTAAAAGGCGGGGTGGTGTGGCATTTTCCAAGTGCATGACACGCTTTCTTCATTAAACGTGACAATGTGTCTTTCCTATAATAATAGGATCCGCACGCTTCTTCTAAATGAATCAGTAACACTTAAATCAACGATAAAAATCACGTTCTCGTCCGGTTTTTGAGTTCATCTTTTTATTATATCGCCATGCGATGCATGGATGCACATGGCCAGTTTACTGTAGCATTACGATTTGATTCGAAATCATAATTTATGCTCAAAATGAAAACTTCCTATTTTCTCTCACTCTCTCCCTATATCCCATTCTATTTCCTCTCTCCCTCCCATTCTCCCTTTCTCTCTTCTGTCTCGTTGTATTTTCGCTAGATGCCACTGGTGGTGAGTATACCGTGACAGATAGACGAACACTTAATCAAGCATTTCTACGAAATTTAAATCTCCTACATCAGTGATGGCCAACCCCAGGCACGCGTTAATTCCAAGAATGGCATACCACACTCTCTGAAGGCGAATAAATTACTAACGTATTATTATATGCACGAAAAAACTAACAATGCCTACAAAAGGAGAAGACATATGAGCTCAACTGAAGAAGTGTTCAGGGGCAGCTAAAATGGTCGAAATTAGACAGCATTAGCACTGATGGAAAGTCTTGCATGGCTGGTAAAATAAACCGTCGTCTGACTTGAAATTTGTTTAGCACTTTAAGTACGTATTTCTGCTTTATTATTCACCCATAAACTTTTCCCGTAATGAATTTTACAAAAAGTAATTTTCGCTCCAGACTAACAAATAAGGCTACCACCATAATCTTCTGTAGTTGTCGTACATAGGTTATATTATTGGTGTTATAATTTATCTCGTTAAAATAAACTACCATAGAACAAATAGTAATATTAATGACAAAATTGCCTATGGCAGGTAAAATTGAAACTGTTCTTCTGAATTAGCATTTAGTGAGTAATGTTACCCATTTCATCATTAATTCAGTCACGGAAGTGAAGAATATTTCAAAATACAGGCAAGCGTAAGTACAATGCTTTCAAATGTAGTTTAACTTGACTCTATTTCTTCTATTAAAAATTAATTTCAACGAAGGTGTTGAATTCAAAACTAGATTATTATTATTGGATTGCATAGTTGTTCTATAATTATTTACCTATTTGGATATTAAAAGCATTCTTTCTGCACACTGAGATAAACGCTCATTTGAAAACTGCTAAAATATGATTTCTGAAGCTTTGGTTACTAACAAAATGGGCGTTAATCGAATATCTCTCACGAAATTGTCACGGTAAATATCTGTTGGTTAAAATTTTTATTGCACAGAATTATTATTACCTTACACAGAATTAACTGACGCTGTAGGTAACGCAGATTCTAAATCATGATCAGACAAATGGATCGGCTGCTTATTACGTGTAAAGCTATAAAAAATAAATTGATGGAAGTTTTTTGTGAGTTACAAAAGAATGTCTACGGAGTCCATTCACTCCTTTTAAACGGTACGAGGTTAATTCACTTTCAGCAGGAGAAACTTTTTTTAAACATTTTTTTATGTTCCGTCTTTTTTTTCCTCTGGTATAAAAAAACGAGGCCAACTAGTGAGAGTGAGAGAGAGAGAGAGAGAAATGATTCTCGAGTCTCCGTAGCAACGTTGAGCATAGCGGGTGACGTCAAAAAATAGGTCCCCGCGCCTAATTTAGTCCGTCAGGCTCCTTCCCTTGGTCTTCACCGAAACTGGAATCGAATATTTTACAGTTTTTTTCGGAAGATGAGAACGAACGAGAGGTTATGGAGGGAGAAAAGGGAGAAAGAGAGAGAGAGAAAGACAGGAGAGGATGGGACGAGACAGGAGAGTTTTGGAAAGTTTAACATTTGTTTCCTTTAATCCAACTTTTCCTGGTATTTTCAAATTATATGAGAATATGAAATTTAGGAATTTGCGAAATTATTTATTTGACACGGGCTCCATGTCAAAACTGAGGCTCATCGCATGCAGAGATACAGGTAGGGCAACGGCCACGTAAACTAATTAGTGCACATTTTAGGATTACGCTTACGCGTAAACGAGGTCTTCTCGAAGTTTCCCTAACGTTATCTTTATAAAATATTATTGATGGTGACTATATAAATTCTACATGCATGCAACAAAACACTCGACGTTAATATATTTTTCACGTAACAGGTCTCGCATGATCGTTTTGCCCGCGTTAACGATATATCAAAAACATACATTCATCTCATTTTTTTTGTTTACAATTATGAACACCAACGGCGTTTTTAACGTTAGCATTGTTCATTCAATAACCACTTTAAATATTCCATTGGATACGCTTCAGAAAAAAGGGCCGTAGTAAGAGAGTACATACTTGTATGGGGAGACGTTAGCGAAAATAGATCTCAGACCGCTACAGTTGAGAGACACCGAGTATTCGCTAGATATAAGCTTCTTATAGCGGTATAAGTGAAACACTGAGGATCACCTGAAACTCGCAAGTTTATCAGGGAAACTCACTGCGAAGATAAAATTCTTGAGATCGATTTGGGGGACAGAGAGATATCGATTGTAGTTCGTATCACATAATCGAGTAATCTTCTCGCAGGAATCGTTGGGAATACTTTGATGCCTCCGCAACACTTCCCACACGCCAATCGTAGGATTAAATGTATATTTAGACGTATCCAAGCTTGCTTCGTTCCTCTCACCTCCCCCTTTCCCCTCGTTTTCACCCTCTCATTCCTCTGAACACATTCCTCTAATTTCACCCACTCCCTCTTCGTTTGCCTCGTGCGATGAAATGCGTTGAAATAATCTCTATGTGCTATAAGGGTAGTGATATGTTCCCCTTTTCCAGATTCGATTAGACGGGCTATTAGATATTTTCATAACAGAATGAATTTCGTGCTACGAAATCCTCAATTTAGTGCCTTGCAGAGTAATAACGCGAAAAACATGTGGTAAGCACATGACATTTTCCATAGATAGTAGCGAATATTATTGCAATAATTGCTCCCGACAGCAGCTTTTTAAATTATTATTAACAGCAGTTAAACTCGTGAATAATTTTTAAACATTTTAAGCACAATTATTTTCATAATGAAAAACACATTGATTCGCTTATATTTAAACAAGTTAGAAAAATAGGAGCGTTTCGTATAATGGAGTATTTGAAAGAAACTATATACATGTACGTAAGGGATATAGAGTTTTAAAGTTCATTTCTTCGTCGTAAATACTCCGTTTTCTTCCTATTTAAAAATTTTGCATGCACGTATGTATAAAGAAATTAAATGTTTTTGTGAGGTTGTTTATGTTAGCAACAATGAAGAAGTAACTATGCAAGAAAGTTCAAGTAGAATTAAGACACTCGTTTGATTTTCTGAATAACGGCTACTCCTACGATAAAAATATATAGGAAAAGAAATACTCTGTGTTTCTATTTCTACAAGTTTTATTTGAAAACTATTTTGATATGACCATTGCTTTACTAGATATGACGGAAAGTTCATTTTTTGTCACCAGTAAAGTGGTATCCCTGACTGACTTACGTGAATCATTTGCGCGACTTTTTTCTAGTCCTTAATATCAAATTTCATGAAAATCCGTTCGGTAGAAGCCGAGAACGAACATGCGAACGGACGGACGGACAAACGGAAGGGCAGACCGACGCTAATATACGCTCACGCTGAAAATTGAACGCGCCTAAAAACAATAAATAAACAACATTATTATATTGCAATGGATAAAGAAATTGATAATTACAACTCTATAATTAAAGAAGCGTTGTAGGATATAAATGACGAAAACGAAGAAAGGACACTTTTGACTGAACAGTTTTAAACAAAATCAGAACTTGGCTTTATAATAAAAACATCTCAAATATATTTTTTAAAATATTGATCCGATTTGTAGTTTTTTTAATTAGTGCGCCAAAAAAATTCATTTCACGCACAGAAATCGTCGAGAAAGTATTGAAAACGCATTCAGAGAACCTTAAAACGTGTATCTCCGTTGAAATCTCGAATTGCATTTTTTCCATATGTACTGCGTGAGGAGAAAGTCAAAACAGATGCAGCACACGTAGGGCATACTTTCTTACGTTTGCTTCAAGTTTATACAATAATGACACTGGTTACGTTGTAGCAGTAGTTACAAACTGGAGGTCGGGAAATGTTTTCACGGGATCGTGGGCATGCGGGTCACATTCGTAATTGTGAATGCTCAGGAATGCCGCATTGAAAGTCGCGAGAGCTTCGGTGGGCCGGATGGGCGTTAATATCAGAAAAGTTACCTGTACATTATTTGGTCTCATAGAAGTGATAATTAACAAGCGTTAAAAATTCACTAGAAATGATTCTGAGGCCATAAATTTACTAAAAAATATATGAATTTATCCATATTAAATTCTACCGACCACTTTTTAGCGCATTTTATTTTCGCTCTGTCTATTCTTCTGTGTAAGGGTTTAAATTAAAATAACAAGTAAACGGTAAAAGATATGAGACTGAAATTTGCAGGGTGAATGTAATCTATGACGCCATTTATTACGTCGTTAAAGAATACTTTTAGAGAAATCGTTTGGCGGCAGGGGGTGCCTTTTAAAATTTTAAAATTAAGATTCTGAACAAATATTACACATAAAAACTTAAATTTTTCACTAATTGTGTGACCTTTAATGCCATTTATAACACTGCGGAATAAAATCTTTTGAAAAGATGGTGTGAGGGTGCCTTCAAAATTTTCAAATTACAGATAAAATGTTAAAAACTTTTACTTAATTATTGAATGAATTACTTTGTTTCCTATAATTATATTACTAAATAAACCTCAATAAATAAAGCCTGCTTTTTCATATTGTGTCAGCAAACGAAGCTCGCTTCTTTTTGTCATAGCTTTGCGGGCCGCATTAAGCACTCTCTCGAGGGTCGCAGGCTACCGATCCCTGCCCAAAAGAAATACGAGATTTCGTCATGTTGTCAAACCCCTCAGTTACGCAAAGCCGCGCGCGGACCACAGACTGACGAAACTGTTAAGTAAACGCCTTTTCGGTCACAGGGGCATTTAAAAACGAAATCCCAATAATTTTTTACATGAAAAAATTGAGTAGTAGTAGTAGACGGTGCTTACATTCTGCATTCCATCCTACTTTATGGAATAAAAACAACCCCTAAAAATTATAATTTTAACCATGTCGGATTTTTCCCATTGACTGTGAATTAAAACCTATAATCGCTCCACATTTTAAGTCTGTAGATCATCTAGAAGTGCCTTATATTTTTACTTTCTCGTATACGAAGTATATTGTAATCGCGAAAAAATTCGACCTCGAGATTTTGATGGAAATATACGTTTTAGGTGTACCCGAGTCCGAAAAAGTGGTTTTCGCAATGCCGTCTGTCTGTGTCTGCCCGTCTGTCTGTTCGCGGCTCTAGAACCTAAACGGTAAAGCGAAAATGAATGAAATCTCGTACTTATGCATTTTATCATTCAGAGTAGAAGCTATGACGAAATGGTTGAAATTACATAATAATTAAGGGCAGTTTATTCTAGGCAACTTTAACAACAATTTGATTTTCTCAAAAACGGCTCCAACGATTTTGATCAAATTTCGTAGCTACATACTTGAGTTTACGTCTGCAGTAATATTACATAATTCATATTTCTCAAAAAAATAATATAAGGTATCTTTAATAACAATTGGATTTTCGAAAAAACGACTCGTACGATTTATCAAATTTCGCATAGTTATTTAAGTTGATGTTTATAACGATTCTACATAGTTCATATTTTTCAAAAGATAACTGAACGACGCATTAGTATATGAGAAAGTTTGCACAATTTATGTTGTACCGATTATTACTTTTTATCTTCGTATGGGGAAATAATGGGGCAAAAAACAGCCCCGAAAAATCGGAATTCTCACAGTATCGGAATTTTTCCATCGGTTGTGACCGAAAACTTATAACTGTGTCAAATTTCAGAACTGGAAGTGTCTCATAATTTCTATCCTCCCATGCAAGAAGCAGCAATCTAGTATAGATATTATATCTTCCCTCGCTCCATTCCCGCCTTCTTCACGCTTATACTAAGACCGCCGCTCCCATCCCTTCCCCTTCCGCCATCTTATTCTGGACCGAGCTGACACAGCGGCTTCCTCTCCATAACCTACTTGTACCTCGTCCAGTTGAATCACCAAAGTCTAATGCATCTTCCATCTCTCCGCCTGGACCTTGAAACAGTGACACACATTATCTCTTTTAAGAGCGGCGTTACGCGTCTAAGAATAAATCAAAAGATTGGAATATGGATTCGGTGTGAACTTTGAGGTCGTTCTGATCGAGTTTTCTTTTCGTTGAAACGATTCGATAATCTCGCCATGTTTTCACACCTCTATATCGTGGTCGGTTCAAGTAGTAATTGATATTAATTAATTTATTAATTATTCGGTGGTTAATTTCTTATGTTCTTTTTTGCATATATATGTATCTATCCACTGACAACGGTACTTCATACTTCGAAAACAATAAAAAAATGGCGAAGATAGCCGGATTTCAGAAATTTGACAAAATCGGATATTAATAATAATGTTATAAAATAACGCTTCCACATACTTATATACAATAGATCTAGCTAAGTACTGTTAAAGTTTCAATTTGATTCATTTTAGGGTTTCGGAATTGTAAGCATTCAAAATAGTCTTATCGGGTTTGCATGCCTAAAAAACGTGTTTTTATTCAAATAATGCGCAGTATAAAATATTTAATGCAAATTAAAAATTTTGAATGTATATCAATTAACGTAGATATAAATTCTCTACCCGCTAATTTTCATCGCATCAAAATCGCTTTTACCGTTTTCGAGATATACCTCTTTAAACTCGGGTATCTAGACTTTTTGAAAGGACAGCAATTAATTTATTAAACGCCTACGATTTTCTCTCAATAAATTTTCAAGCGGTTTTTATATAAATGTAGCATTTTCTAATATATTCATCCCAGCATTGCGTAAGGGACTATCATTCGATAAATTACCCCCCATTGGTATTCAAAGTGCGGCATCAATACACAGTGTGGTGTCAGAAGGATTTGAAATTTATGCCATAAAAATCTTGGTAATATCTTATTGTTGGTTACCTCATATACAACAATCCCTCTATCTACTTCACCTTTCGTTTTCATTAAATTACTTAAAGTATTTGGTAACTGTACGGAGTGCACATTTTTACATTTCCATGTGATGATTTTGATGTTATTATTCCAGAAAATTTTCTTCTTTACGAAAGAATTTGGGAGTTACCAAAGTAGCTAAATATATTTTCCAATGGGTGCATGCAATAAAAAAAATTTTAACAGCCCTGCATTACCCCATCGGAAAGTTCTTGATTATTTTTTATCGCAAAGAATGAAATTTCTGCGGGATCATTTGGAAAATCTCCATGGGAGCAAATAAGAGAAGATCGAAAAAAACACGCCTTATAAATCTAAAATTAAGACGACGTACGAAGAAAACTCACCCTTTCTTTTAATCCATCCACCGTCGATAAAGCTTCCGGTTAAGATCGGATGGGAACTCTTGAACATCATTGGTCATGCCGCTTTAAAATAAAAGGATCACTGTAACATAAATATTATTGATTTAATTTCCATGGAATTAAAAAAAATAGACTGCATACCAATGAAAACTTAATTACCTTTTTCTTGTGAGCGTAGCGTTTCGATTTCCTTGGCCGCCAACTCCCATTCGAAGCGCTTCAGGAGAAAAGGGTGATGACATAACATATCCATGTTATTACACAGCATTTAGTTAGTAAAATGTTAGTGATTAGTTACATTATGATTATCAGCAAGAAACCAAATTGAATTCGACGCTTGTCTCCCCCTAATTACCAACGCCTAACGTTCCTGACACGGAAACAATTCCCGCATAACAAGAAATACGACGGAGGCAGACGCGCACAGCTCTTCGGTTACGTCAGCCGCGCACTAATCCTATATATTAAGTTAGTAAAGTGTTAGTTAAACGGGTTAGTCAAACTGAAATTTCCTTCTACTTTTCGATGAGGCAATCCATCGTTGAGAGAGCCATCTGCGGAGATTAATTGGAGCACGCATTCCAACGGCGAATCCCGTAGACACTCGGCCGCCTTTTTAGTCTCCGTTTCGAGTTCCATATTCCGAGGAATGTCTTTATTTACTTTTCTTCAAAACACTTTCACTGTATATCATTTTTCCAAGAGTGAATAACGGGACATGTCCAATTATTCACGTCTTCTCCTCTGAAACAGTCAGTTCGTGGGCTTACAAGGAAAACCCATTTAGCCCGGAAATCATACTTTTGAGAAAAATATTTAATTTTTTCTCTTATTGGAAAAATCGGACTTTTTCGTGTCAATCGAACAATCCGTAGTGGTCTAACGAAATTTTTCGGGACTTATACGGATTCTACTAGTGGTTAGAGCGGAATATTTTGGAATTAGTGGTTATGAATCTCATTTTCGAACAATTGGTACTTTGTCTAATTCCACGATTTACTTCTGAAGTCTTCTAATAAATCCTTTTCACTTATCTTCAATCTATAAATTCGAAAAGAAAAAAATGCTTATTAAATAACTTTTATATTAATAATCGAACACAAATATTTTAGACATATTAACGTTACATTAAAATGGATTAGAATTGATAAACAACCACAGTACATATACAAACATCCAGAAACAATTAAGGTTATTCTGACTGAGATTGTTTATTTTCCAGCAAATTCGCAAAATTCAGAAAAAGGGATGTTTTTTGACCTTCATCAATGAGAAATATAATTAATGTGAGTGCATCATAATTCGACGATTGATTCGTCAAGTAATTTTTTACATTTATAATTATAGATTCATCCCCACGTATTTACTTTAATTAACAAGGAAGCAATCATAAAAATACTCCATGTTCAACATATTTTTAATCGGGGCAGACTTGAACATATTTACATAAATATATATCAAATTCGACAACCTTTATAGGAAACTACAGTGAAGCTGTTATGATACAAGATATTTTTCCTGTGTTTTAAAATTGCATTATCTGAAAAGCTGATATCAATTAATTTTTGTCATTAATATTACGAATAACGTTTCTATATTCCATGATAGACCAAACAAAGTTAACTTTCCGGATAAAATATAACAAAGGTTGACGATATGGAATATAGAAGTCGACATAGATATGGTTTGGTAAGGATATTCGTAAAAGAAATTTGTGTCATAAGCAATTCGTAAGGTCACTATTAAAGGAATTGAACTGGTTATCTCTGGAGGATAATGAACACCAGGTTAATCCTTCTGGAGAGATATAGGTCAGAAGGTCTAGCAGAAGAGGTTTTTTTTAGTAATAGTCGAAGTACCAACGTACGACATCATAGGAAGAGAGTCAAACCTGCTAGAGTAAAATTTTATATAGGCTTAGATGCATTGCACTCCCTGCCACCAACCACTTCGGCGATTTTCAGGGTAACGCGTAGATATAGGAATGTATACTGCGTTTTTGGCAGATTCACACCCTCCGAAGTCGAGTTATGTGAGTTTTTGCCGCGCCAACGTGTTTCCGTGGCAACGCGCATGTGCGGAAAATCGATTCTTTTGTTACGTCGTGATGCAATATCAAAGACAAGCGATGATCGTCGATCGTTCCATGTCTTAGCACCCCACTCGTAAAAGCAGTTGGGTGTGTCCAAAAAACCTTTCTCCTCCCCCGATAGGTATTCCGTTCAACTTCCAAAATCGACCACGCCGGGTGCAGGTAAACGAGACGTATTTTTTTGAGATATTTCTCTCCCTCCTACGGTCCAGCCTGGTTACTCTTTTAGAGCGGAGCCAGGGAAAGGGTGTTGACCCCTTTCGGATGTAGGGTAGCGTCGAGAGTGATAATCGAGGCTGAGAGAGTTTTTCGACGTGCTTAGACCGCCTCCTGTCGGTGATCTCGAAAAGCTCGATTCTAAGCAAAGGGCTGCAGGTCTATATAAAACTCGAATGAAATTATTACGAGCCTCGTTTCGAGAAAGACGGATTCCTCTACAGACGAAAACGCTGCATAGTAATCGAGTTGGCGTCCGTTATGAAATCGTGAATCAATATTTTGCGATTCACCACGAAATTTCTTAAGTTTGCATCTGCAATGAGAAATTGACCTTCAATACTACTGCGATTCCTGCTTGTAACGTAGATAGTAACTTCTTTTTTAAATGTTTTCTACCAAGCTGACAATGTTGCACGTAAAAGGATAATTGGCCATTGAGTCAATATTAATTTTTATGAAACATAAAAGCATTTATCCCAGAAATCTGTGTTAAATCTACAGTTAACCCTGCAATTCACCAGGCTAGTGGTTGGCAAGAGGAAGGAGTAAAGTCTCCGAAATATTCCTAACAATTCTCCCTCCTGGGATCGAATATTCTACTATGATCCCATAACATCATTGTAAAAAACAACCACAATATCGCTTTATCCTACAATCAACATAACGTTTATTATCATAGCGGTCATGGTCAGTCTCACAAATACATTGACAAAACCCTCTGACCTATAATTCTCTATAAACTTCAATCTATCGTTCATTATAGCTATACATACTATATTCAATATCCCTTTTAATGCCTCAGCTCTTTCCCTAAAACCATATGTTTTGTTTTAAGAAACTATCTGTTCTTCCTTGAACTCTTGGGACTCAATTATGTAGCCTCTCCCAGGTGGAAACCACTTTCGGTCACTTAGGAGAGTCTATAGTAACTCAGGACACCTATAAATCAGTGGCCACAATAAAATTTCAATAACTGGAATTATTTAAAGAAAAACAATTATTAATGACAAATAAGACGGTTGTCATTGAATTAGAAGGTATGTGGAAGTTCTTACATGCTTACTGTTAAATTTTCTTTAACCTTTTATTGATGCGGCCACGAGGAATTGCTCTTGGCCGCATCGGCGACCACAAGAAAAGACCTTCTGAGAACCACTTCTATTAATAATTCACTTTTTCGGATTGTTTCCGACGATTCATGTTATCGTGTACTATTATGCACTAAAGTTTATATGTAAACAATTTTACATTTCGGAAAGATGTTTTTTTTAAAAAAAAGGTTAATTTATATTAATACCCTGCAAGCCGTTAATAGCGTTTGGCATGGGATGTCACAGCATCAAACGACTCTATCTAACCTTTATTGGCATGCGTCTGAGAAAAATGATAGCAGGGGGCCCCAACCTGCGGTCCACTAAGTAATCTCATGTGGCCGACCACTAGTTTTTCAAAACGTTTTTCATTTTTATTTTGATTTACCTACCGAATATAATCAACGAATATTATATTTTTTACCCGACAAAATCTGTTAAAATATCTATCGTTAAATTGGAACCCCGTAGTAAAATTTTCTCAATTCCAACTAACAGTAAGTTCTTTTTTTTAACAACTTTTATATTAACTTACCGCGATATATATAGGTATGTAGGTATATATGTCGGTAAGTTTTAAGACACCACAAATAATGCCTAATAACTCAGGAACGGCTGCATGTATTTTAGCCATTCTTTCATTTTTACGGGTACCACACATAAAGACTCTTATGCACAATCACCTTGCAAAATAACGACCCGAGTTCGACTCGAGGAACGTTTAATTCACCCATTTGGATAACATGGGCTAAACCTTCTCGAAATTTTATCTCCCAAACTATAAGTCGTAATTATATTTCCTCGCGGAGTTTTTGTTGCAAATGTTGCCCTTTATCCGAATAAATTCATTAATCGATACCTTACAGATCATAAAAGGGCAAGGGAGAGTAAAATATGGATTTCTTATTGTTGTATTAATGGAAATGGCGTCTCTTGATTGTGGCGCCGCAAATGGCAACGGCCACATACCGAACTACGTCCTACTATCAGCCCTTTAAAATGATACCAACTCTTGAAGAATTGATGCGAATGTTTGGAGACGAAGAAAAGACCGTAAATTTTTAATTGACAGTGAAATCATTGAATCAAACCACTGGGTTGGTGTTTCATCTTTACTCTATGCTCTTCCTAAAAGTTGTTTTTATATGTACTTCTTTTAAGTTGCGTTTGATATTTTCTCAAGGGTTTTCTAAGATTGAATTTCAGCACGATTTTTAATAATTAAATAAATTTTATCCATATAAAACAATTTTAACTTGATTTTCATTACAATTGCATCTAAGGGTCTCTAGGTAACTTTGATTTAATTTAACTAATGCAGTTCTCCGAAGCATGGGCGATTTCCAATGCAGCCCACCATGCAGAAAACGTTGCACACTCCTTATCTACAGTATTTATCGGTTCTAGCGATTATTTTGACGCGTTTTCTTATCTCTGATCTCTGAATATCAAAAATATTCAAGGAGATTTGCAGGATAATAACACAGGCGTTAAAACACTGCATTGCGAAATTCAGTTCCAAGCTAATTTTTTTATTTCGGTTTCCCGGCGTTGGAAAGTTTTCGGAACAAAAATCCCTTTAAAAAATCCCCAAAATAATGCAACGTTGGGCAATGCCTAAAGATTCGGTACCCAAACAATTTAAGCAAGTGACGTAAAAGGACGCGTTTTGAATGAGTGGCGTTTTGGGGAGAAAGTGACCGGTGTATATATAGGTAGGAGTTTGGAGTGTGTGTGCGAGCGTATGAACCGTCGACACGCTTTCCTTTCACTTGAGATGTCGTAACACATGCGCGTTCCCGTTATCTCTTATCCCTCTTCCACTCCCCTCTATTCCCTCCTTGTTCGATGGAGGGAAGCTGTCCTGGAGTAGGGGAAGGGAGGTCCCCAGCGTGGGGCAGGTCTGGGTTACGTGCTGGCGATATAGGAGGCGACAGGTTCTCTCCCTCTATTTCCAAGCAGTATGACAATACGATTTCTATTTACGCTCTCCCATTCGTCGACGGATAAATTGAAAAGGTTGCCTTATTCGCTCGGGGTAGATTCGCATTATTCTCCTTTTTTGTTTTAATTGGGTCGGACGAGGCTGTGGGAATTCTACCTCTTTGGAGACTGCTGGGAAGGAGCCGTGTGTCATCTGTAGCAGCATTTCGAGCCTTATATTGACTTTGATACTGCGGTTTAAGTAGTATTTGTATCATTTCATCGTAAGTCTAACGGTAAAAAAAAGTCAAACGCTGGTATTATTTAGAAACAATGGGATTCTGAATTTTTTCTAGACGGTGTACTCAATAACCCAGCACCATGCCGCATTTTAGGTCTGTAGCATTAATAGATTGTTTACAGTATTAGTTTAAAGTTTACTCATTTTCCAAATTTAGCGCATTCTACCTGTGGAAATTCAATTTAATGTAGGATTCGTAAAACGCGAATGGTAGCATTTTATTAGTGCTTACCCAACCGTAAAAGAATTTGTCTTCTATCTCTTTAAAACAAAAATGAATGTCTACAGACGGATCGGCGACAGAGCGGTATCCATAGGTAGTTCTTTTACGTTTTTTTTAACGAGCTAAAAACCATTTTTTTAGAGCCCAATTCTTGAGAGGATGGTGACAAGAGTGCAGTCGATTTTCATGCTTTCCTTCTAATTGTTAACCATTCGAGGTTGTCAGGAAAAATACTTCGGGGAATTTAGAAAGTATATATGTGTTTTTAGGCGTTAGTAATCAATTTTTATTTCCCATCACGTATCGCACATCGTCCTACGAGTGACCTTGGTTGGCCTTGGGAAAAGCTGCCAAAAACCTTACGCGTATTATATCCGCTTGGAGATTATCAGTCTTCAAACACGTGATTTTTTTAGAAAGGTCACTTCGAACTTCATGGGTTAAAAACGAATAGTTTTTGTGATCTCAGTAACGTATACGCTCGTGGTATCAGTTTTACGTCCGTTACTCCGTCGTGATTTTCAAAAAGCTTTGAAACTGTAGATAAATTGTCAAGACTTTGGTAGATATTTTTTTAATATGCGCGTATGTTGACGTCATTTGTCACGTAAATTGTCTCTTTGGATAAAATTTTAAATTATCACCGAGCATGAAATTCTCCAATCACCAATACTTAAAAGGATGGCCATATTAACATAACGTTCAGTACCGCATTCCGTGTATTCAATTAATGAATACTCGCGCGTTAAATTCGTTTCAACGGTGAATATTATGCGTACTTTTTTTAAGTTTGACAAACCTCTCCCACCATGCTCCACTGGCGGTTTTCTAATGTAAATAAATATTTATGGCTGAATATGGGGGGAAAATACATTCATTAAATACATCTTACAAGAAAAATCGCGCTAAAATTCATATTTAAATCATTACCTCAATTTCCCCACAAGATGATTTTTCATGCAAATTCGAGTGCTTCTCAGAGAACGTCAAAACCAACTCTTGCCATATAAACGTTAAGCCATTTTTTGCAACTACGCCATAAATATATCGTGTTATTTACCAAACAACAACAGGTTTGGCACATTTTCACACTTGATATTTTTGTTGTTTTTTATCCATGGCAACCAGTTAGTGGGTTGTGAAAGAACGAATTTCTAACCTACGATCTTACATGGAAAATCAAGATCCGTTAGTCTCTCTGGGACAGCGACAACGGTTTGATTTCAGCGACTGTATAAAATTCAAGCAAAGGACGTCGGTAAAAAATAAATAAAAAACTAAACCAATGTCGGCCATACTACTTTCAAAATTTGTTCGGTCCGCTCGAGTCAACCTCTGTTTTTTTTCTCTCGTGATAACGATGTGATGATGAACGAATCCTGTCCGGCTGTTAATCGTTATAATCACTACAGAATTAACATGCATATAACGATGCTGTTTTTTTAGCGAATAATAGTCAGTTACGTGACGTGGGTTGGCCGATTCCTACTATTTTTAAATGCCCACCGTGTATTAAGCAAAGCAAAACACCCTGTTAACCGGATATTTAATGCCTGGAATACCAGGACTTTTAAAAATTATAAATTAAAAGCATTTTATACAGCATTTAGTGCAAAGATGTGTGCAGTGTCCACTTTTCCCATGCTTAAGATAGGTTTTAATACGTATCACATTGTACCTGACCTTTCACACACACTTCATGCAATTTGTTTGAGTGGTTCCTGTACTTTCTTAACCCTTTAATTGCTGCCAACTATTTAACGCGTTACATGTTTTCGTGCTCTCAGTGCTACTCACGCGTTGTACCACAACGAAAAACCTTTTTTTAATTATCAACAAAGGAAAGAATACCATTTTTTATTAAGTAAAGTTAAATATATTTAAGTAAAACAAATTGTAAGCCGTTGCTATGGTTAAGAAAATATCGATGGGCATTAAAATTACCCTTGGAAACGTACGCATCGCTATCAACAATTAGTCCTGAATTTCTCAGAATTAAGTGGGCAGGTAAACTACAATAAATCCAGAGCTAAGAACGATCGACTTCGGCTACGGCCATACCACGATAGAAACATCGGTTAACGTCCAATCACCGGGGAATTTTTCAAAGTTTTCTTAAAAATTTTAGATGGATCAAAATATGCCATTACATTACAGTAGGAAATGTGATGAAGAAATCAAAAGTGAAATAGGTGAAATGAATCAATTAATGAGGAGATGAGGTGGCAGGAGGAATAACATAAGTAACTGAGGGATGATCAACCGAGGCTGAGATGTTATTAACACGCGATAAGGATGAATGAGAGATGACCAAAAAGAACATTTAAGTGAAAATGGAGAGACTAAGACAAGTTAAGATTTCAGTTTAGTAGGTGAGCTACGTATTTATAATATTTTAATATAAAATAAAAGTTAGTAATCAAAGTTTAAAATACAAAATTTAATTATAAAAGTTTTCTGTCAAAGTATCTCGTTCGGGGGTGTTATTGCGTATGCAAATGGGTAATTACGTGTTTCTACTTTTTTAAATTATATGTTCAAATTTGTTTTCGGTGTGTAAGAAGACCTAGTATGTATCTTAACATTGCAAGAGTTTTTTGTTATCAATAAAATTAATTGAGAGAAAAATTGAAAACTAAATTTTGTTGCAATTCCCCTATACCGATCGACCGGAATATCCTATCAATTTGCCCTATCGCGAGTCATCCGGTAAATGCCGTATGAAAAATCGAGATTCGCTCTTTTCCGTCCGTCGTCGAAGGGAGCAAATGTTTTAGTTTAGCGTAACCCTTAGGGTAAGTGGGCAGCTCTGGTTAAGGCCATAACGCCACGGCGAAAATCACTTTAAAATCTCGAAATCGATTGTTTTTGCGATTACGGTACCTTCTCTATATGCTACGTATATGAGAAAGTAAAAAGGTAAGAATAAATTACAGGTTTGACAAAATTGGAAGGATTCCAGGATTCTTGGCCGCCAACCAAAAAACGTTCCAATTTACCTGGACTAAGTAATTATCTAATAGAGATACCTCGTTCATTATCTAAGTCTTTTTTTAAATCACTTCTTATATATTTTTTCATTACTGTTTCGATCGTTACTCATGTTTTTTTTCCTCCTTTTTGTTTTTCGCAGCGGACGGCGTCACATACTCCTTTGGTATTTTCTACGCAGAGTTCCTACGTTACTTCAGGGAAGGTAGAGGAAAGACGGCATGGATCGCGTCCATTTTGGTCGGAGTTACTCTCTGCTCAGGTGAGTAGCGAACGAATATAAAACTTCCACTCTCTCTCTCTCTCAACGAATAAATTATAATTTATCATCATACACAGTCAAGCTTGGTTTAAACCATTCTTGTCATAAGTTTCATCATTGTCATCACCAGAACTTATTTAGTTTCTTAAATTTTGGCAGTTGTTAAGTGACGGTAATTTTATAAACAATTTTTATAACAAGATTTACCTATTTTTACGAAAAAAAAAGAAGACTAAAAATTAATGCTGAAAATGTTTTCGAATTCGCGCACCTCAACTTCTACTATCCTCCGCCTGGCGGCGCCACAATGCAAGTCTGTGGAAAATGCGCGCGGAAAAAAAATCCTTTCTTTACTGCGTATCACGCGAAATGAAAAGCCGAGGGCGCCAGGTGACGCCGCGGGAGGATTCGATAACCTTGACTCACTTTATCGAGAGGGATAAAAGGGGGAAACTCACTTTGACCTTGGGCATTCGCCATCGCGTCGGTAGAAGGCTCGCTCATAAAAAAAGGAAGATCGCGAAAGAAAGAGAGATTTCAAATAATCTCATCACACAGATTTTTGTCGTATTTTAACACACACCACTTCCAGTCTTTCGAAATAGAAAACAATTCGTGTATATGTAATGAAAAAAAAGCATACAGAGTAATGAATATGATTGCTCTCGACATCAGCGTCCTCAAGAATAATTATCGGCAATTACACCTGTGAATAATTTTCAGTGAAAAATACTGTAAATCACTTTTCACATCGAAAAAAAAAGATAATGAAACAAACCTGTTAGTTCCTGCTATGGTCCACAAAATATCGATGCTCAATTAAAATTCCCCTTGGAAGAGTAGGGCTATCAGTAATTAGATATTTTGATCATGGCAGCGGAAACTACGGCATCACTTAGTGAAGTATTTAACATAAATTCATACGAGCAATCGAAATATCTTTTGAACAATCCGTTTTATGAAAACACCGTTTCAGACAAAGCCTGTAGAAAATAGCATTGCTTGGGACTTTGGTAATAACAAATATTTACAAAAGATAAGTCCTAAAGGAGATACTATATGTAAAAACCGGAAAAGTTACGGGAATAAAACCCATTTTCCGGTTTACCAATTCCAGCAAAAGCAATTCATGCCTCGAATTACTAATAAAAACCTTAATTATAAAGTTTTGTACTGATCTGATAATAGTTTTTCAGCTAGAGCGCCCACAGAATTCCTGCCATGAACAGATATCATCGAGAAAATAATCAAAACGTAGTCATGGGACCACAAAACAATTCCATCTCGAATTCGATTTTTTTTCGAACACAATACTTTCTCCTGTACTGAAGGAAGTAAAAATTACGAAAATAAATGTGTTAACTAATTTTTACCGTGCTCGTTCCAAAGTGAAAGGTAATTTTTGTTAAAAAAACAAAACTTTATTAATTCATCTTATTACACGTAGCATTCAGCAAGGGTGGGACGAGGATTTATAAAAAAAAAGTGGGCAGGCACTCCCCCTCTGTACGTCCCTGCATAATACTGATTTGATTTTTATTTACTTTCTCTCTAGAAGAGGCATTTAAGGGAGAAACAACAAAAACGTTTCGTTGACGTATCCCAGAATGAAAACAAACCACTTGGAGAATTTTATGAACAGCATTAATGAAAATGAAAAAATAAATAAATTTACTTTCAGATGGACGAAGCGATAAAATATACAATTATCAAGGGTGCGCGAAATTTTCACGCATCAACTCTTGAAGTCCCCGGCAAAGGTAAAATCTTTTTCTGGCAGTCGCTTTCCGCTAACATCTCAAAATCGCGAGCCTTTTTAGCACAAGTTTTCTGTTAACAGCGAAAGCGTTGTTAATGCGATCATATTTTCTGTAAGGGGACAATCGACTTTTATGAGACACTTGGAAAATTATTTTTGAATCAGATAGCTCTCTTATCAATATATGAATTATCCACTGATTGGATTTTCCAACTAGTTCATAGAAATTCCCCTAGGTGGCTTCAAAGTCGGAAAATTCAACATTTTTAATGGTGAATTGTAGCCAAGCTACTAAAGCTATAGGAGTGAATTTTTCACGAATGAGAAGGCCTAGGATGATCTATATTCCCCTCCACAAAGGGACAGTAAAAACCAGAACCCTGAAATTTTTTTTAAGAAAACGTGCTTCCACCACTTACTTTAGCAACGGAACCCAACTTGTTTAAATATTATTCTGGCGTAATATTTTTATCAAAGCTGAAATATTTCGATAATTTTATTTTAAGAATTCAACCTTTAAATAGGTTTGAAGAGAATGTGTTAAGAATTATTACGGAATAGGTGTCTTTTTGAATCTGTGGTCAATAATCGACATTTTTATAGCAGGCGACAACCTCACATGTCAAAATAATCGCAAACTAATTATCTAAGCATGTCGGACTAAATTAACTTCTTGAAAACTTCCTTTCTATCCTATGCGAAATCGGAATTTTGTCAGATCCTATTGAAACGTTAGTCACGCGCACACATTACAGAGGGAGACGAAACTGCAAAAAAAACAACTGTTTCAGTCTCGACTAAAACGTACATATCAAAATCTCGAGGTGGAATTTTTTTCGCCTTGACAATATACTTTCTCTATATACTAGAGAAGCCTGCATTTAAAATTTGAAATGTTGCCAGCATTTTTAATAATAAACACAGAGAAACTTGAAAGTTTATTGAATATTATTTTTTAATTTCGTATCTACAATACTTAAGTACTTAGAGTAAATTCCCGTTAATATGACGGGAAAGAAAATTATATTGCCGTATCCCCCCCTCTTCCTCTCCCCTCCCTCCTCCGTTCCTCCCTCTCACTCCCTCCCTCTCGCTCGGTACATCTACGTAAATGCTTCCTATTTCTATCATATGACGTATGAATATTGAGGCAGTAATAGGAATCTCGAATCTCAACAATGATATTCGTTGTCCAGGAAACTCATCGATATAAGAGCGATATATCGTAAAAATTTGTCACATATTCGTTAAATATGAGTAATTTCGAACGGAAGGCGAAAATCGACGATAAGAATAAGAAACCTTGCACATTCTTCTTTAAAAGTAGTCCACGTACGATGATTTAAGGTCAATTTTTTTACTTTCAATTTGCAAAAGAGTTAATGCCTGCACGTCGAAATATCGTATTTTACGTGTTATCTTAAGGGAAACCTTATCTCCCGGAGTCGAACCTGGGTCTTTTTTCCGGATTTTTTTCGTCATTGCCTTTTAATGTGTGATTCATTCATTCCTGCCAAATTTCAAACTCGTACCTTCTCGAAAATTATCTTAATTGAGTCTAGAAAGTGGCTGCAAAAGTGTGTAGACATGAAAACGAACAAGAAAGAAAGAATCCCACGCATTCTATAATACAGATGTACTTCGTATGAGAGAAAGTAAATGATCAACGAATCGAGGCTCCCAATAAATTTGCTTGAATTCATTCCAGGACCCATCTCGAGCATGTTCGTCAACCGCTATGGGTGTCGGCCGGTAACCATAGTGGGTGCAGTGCTGTCGGCCATCTGCATGGTGGCCAGTGTGTTTGCTGCCGATATTCTCACGCTATACTTCACCATCGGAATGGGGACGGGTGAGTAAGATCTTCCTAAGTGACTCTTTTATTTATCATGCACTGCATGTAATGTATACATAAAGCTTACACCTAGTTCGTACTAGATGGAGAAATATGGCCATACAATGCTTTCTGTTGGATCATATTCTTTAACTACTCGGTATCAATTTAAAAGGTATAACGTTTGAAAATTCTTTTTTTTATTATTTAACAAATTTCTTACTTTTAGGAGATTTTATCTGGACGAATACAAATACCGAACGAACTGTGTTTATGGATTCATATGGCAATAAATTAATTCTAACTTAAATTCTTGCAATTTGAATACGAGTAATTCCGATCTTTGTGGAGGATACTAGCTTAAAAGGGTGTCCACAAATACAAACGCTGATTTAATTTCTCGTATTTAATGAGTAACAGCTCGGTTTTATAAGGAATAATCATTAGCTGATATTACTTGCGTAATGGCTGGATTAACTAGTAGGATAATAACGCAGGACAAGGCCTTAGGCTCTCGTATTTTTAGGCCACATTTTTTGCCATATATTCCATAGTTAAATTACGCCTGATGGACAGCAGCGGCCTCCGATTATGAAAAATTAGCCTAAGGTTTCTCAGGAACAGCCCATTATTATATGCAGTGCTCTTTTATTTGTACTAGTTCGATAATCAGCTGAGATTCTATCGGCACTCCGGACAAGGGCCTGTTCCACAATCCTCAATATTTCAGAAATTATTTTCAGGAAAAAATTGTAATTCATGTGTTACCGAATAAAAAAAAGAAAAAAAATTACGTTGAAGAATCCCTTTTCATTTAGTGGCGTACAGAGATTACTTGAAAAACTGTTCTCCGATAAACTAAGAAATGTTGGTAACTATATACGCATTTCGGCTAAAAAGCAGGCATCATCAGTGATTATTCATTGATATAAGATTATAAACATGCGCTTCTGGTTTTCCCAAACTATTTACGAAACTTAAAATCAGTCTACCTTTCCTCAAGTAAGTATCCAATTCTTGTGTAGCCGAGCACACGAATCACGATTTTCGTAAGACGAGCCATCGGCCGCTATAGATGACGCAGCCTAACTTGAGCTCTGAAAGAAATCATGTCAAAAAATCACAAAGAAGAAGGCACCGGAGAGGAAATCAGAGACGGCGATTGCGTATCACGTGACAACTCAGCTGCTCAGTGACCGGCTTGAACCTTTTTTTTTACAGGTTTCCCCCACTCTTTCTTGGTTTCTAGAGCTCAAGTTAGGTTAAAAGAAGATGGCGTACCGAATCCTACTCGATTTTCACCATCGATTTTTTTTTCCAGGTCTCGGCTTCGGTCTCATCTACCTTCCTGCCATAGTGTCCGTGACCTGCTACTTCGAGAGGCTGAGGTCGCTGGCTACCGGTATAGCGGTCTGCGGCTCGGGAATCGGGACCTTCATCTTCGCCCCTCTGACAGAGTTCCTAATCAATCAATACGGGTGGCGTGGTGCTATGCTCCTCATATCGTCGGCGCTTATGCACTGCGTTATATTCGGAGCCCTATTCCGCCCACTAGAAGCCCCGAGGACGAAAAAAGGAAAGAAGTTTATACAAGGTGAAAGGAATGGATAACAAGTAGGGTTATCCATGAAAATGGACAAAATTAGCGTTATTTTTATTTTACTTTTTGTGTGGTTATGCCGCGCCGTCAAAATGGCACCTAAGTTTCGAACGCAATCGATTTTGTATTAAATTTTTGAACCGTTTCCTATCAGTATCTGTAAATTTTTGAAAACTCTTAACTTTTTAGGAATAAGTGGCATCGATGTGGAAATGTAGGCTCGAAATTTCAGCTTTCCATCATTTATATATTCGGAAATACGTTTTGAAAATTAGAATGGGCCCCTGTTCGACCCTGTATATTTTTCAAAACTCAAATCTAAAGAAAAAATTGCAGTAGTGCAAAAATCTACACCCCAAGTTTCAGATCTCTGACGTTCATGGTTTCGTCATAATTTCAGTTTAAGCAAGAGCACAGACAGACGCCAAAGTGAAAGTATAAGCGCATTTTTTTTAAAAACGCCCTAAAACTGCAGATGCAGTAGATCAGGCATGTCAAACGTGTGGCCCGAAGACCGCATGCGGCTCTTTCAATGCCTTGCTGCGGCCCGAATGCTATAACTACATATTTCAAGATTTTACATAAATACTTTATTTTTGTGAAAATGAGAGGAGTTTTTTATATATTTACTGAGGTACAGTAGAACGTATTCTAAATTATTGCTTTTAATGGTGAAACAGACAACCAATCTTCTAAATCAGAGGTTCTTAACCTATGGGGCCTGCACCCCTAGGGGGTGTGTGAAGGGGGCTCATGGGGTGCATGAGGTGCTCCCAGAATTAACGAAAAAATTGCCTTGATACAAATTTTTTTGATTAGACGAGGTCAACTTTCTTTAAATTTTTGTGAGTAATGATATTTGGCAACACACAAAATTTGTATTATGTAATTATCGCCTGGCAATACAATACTTTCGGTAACTAGGGCAAGAATGTGAATTTCATAGAATTATATCTAACTAGCAGTTTGCGGCAGCAAAAGCTGGTGTTAAAAATGCATAAAATTTCAATGTATACTATAGTATGTAGCAGTAGATCAAATATGTGTTTTATGCCACGATGTCTCGACTATCTATTTCGCATGTGCCTTTAGTATCAACATAAATGTCATGTAATCGATACACGGCATACCCGTAAGTTGTTTTGTCTTCTAATTCTATAAAGCGAACAAATTTTTTTCTATGATTGAAATTTAATGTTGTTTTTTGAAATTCCACTTTTTGCCATATATGTCCAATGCAATTTCAGGAAAATATAAAATAATAATAACCGTTTTTAATTGAAATAAAATATATAAATAAAATATATTTTTTTTGGAGGGTAGCGTGAGTAGTTCGAAATTCTCCTAGGGGTGCATGGGGTACAAAAGGTTAAAAGAATCCATGTTCTAAATAGTCTATTTCTGAAATTCTGGCTCTCATTAAACAATTGTAATCCTCATTCTTTAACATCCATTGCCAGAGTCAGCCAAGCACTGAAGGGGGCCCGGATGCGAATATCAATGAGGGCCCCACGATACTAATATTTATAGTAATAACGAACGATTTATGGGGTCCCATTTCTATATTATAACTTTTACGGAGTGTTTCTTTATTGGAAATCAGCTAGCAAGTGATTTTTAGTAAAAAAATTTGCAAAATTTGAACTCGACACTTGAATAACTGAGAACTCCGGAGGCACCCATTTTTCGGGGGCCCGGATGTCTCTCATCCGCCGCATCCCCCCTTTGGCCGACCCTGTCCGTGTCGCCCTGATTCTTCTTCGTGCTTGACATGCCTGCAGTAAATCTACAAATTCCGTTCATATACACAGAATTTATCAACTTATCTCGAAATCTGTTTGTAACGCGCGAAAGAAATTCGATGGAAAGAACGTAAATTAACTCGACCGGCGTGTGCCTTTATCCCCTTGAAATTTCCACCTAATATTCGCGTCCTCGTCCGTAGCTTTCTCGAGGGCTATTTCTCCTCCTGTTGGTTATGCACAGCCCCAACACGCGTCAACCCTGCGAGTTCCATCCCTTCAAGGAGTCGAATTGTCGATAAAGGGTTAAATGAAATTGAATTCCTTTTCCAACTGGAAATGTGGTTATCGTTTGGCGTTTCTTTCGGCGAAATTCTTAAATATTATACCAAAGTCATGTCTTTTCCTCTTAATTTTATTAAACTTTGTCCTATTGAAGGGTTGCGTACTTTATAGTTTTTTTTTTTCTAGGTAAATTAGCGACTTCATTTTTATTCTCGGAAACGGACGCATTCTAACATATATATCTCTGCGTATAAAGATTTTTTTAACGTTTTATGAATTATTCAATATTCAACATTTCCTGGGCTTACATTATTATTTCATTCACGTAATACAAGTTTCAATCAGATTTGGCTCTCAACATCGAATATATACCTATTTATAAACAGATTAGCAAACGAAGAAAATATGCAATATCAAGAACTACTGAAAACTTCCAAGAAAATTTAAAAATAGATTTCTTTCTGTAGTTGTTTAATTTTCGACTAAATCACCGGGTTGATGCTTTATAGGCGCTACTATTTGCTGACAATAATGCTGGTATCTTTTGGAGCCTGTATACAACTCAAAAATATTTTCCCGAGCGTCTTTTTTGATATCTTTTCACTCAATTCGACATTACTCTAATAACTCCTTTGTTTAGACTTTTTTTTTTGTGTATACAGTTGAACTGCAATACATACGTGACTAAAATAACTGTAATTTGTAAGTTTAGGTATAATAAACATGGAAAACACAAAACTTTGTTGATCTGCTATAAACTATAAACTAAACTTCGTAACCTAGTTATGCTGCCCAACAGATGGTATAATCATACACTTTTATCCTGGACGGAAAACTACTTTAATAAAATATTGCGTTTTAACTTCAAATCAACCAAGAGTAAAAAACCAAAAACACAGATCGGGAGGTGCGATCGGCGATCCTAAAGGATCGTTTCACATTTAACTTTTCATTATGCCGAGATAAATGCGTATAATTTGTCACTACAATGTCTCGTATGCTTTCAGCAGACTCCATCAGGATGTCCGAATTGGAGTCGGATGGCAAGACGGATAAAACCGTCAAGGCAATAATGCCCGCCGAGGAGACGCCCACGGAAAGTGACGCTTTTGTCAGATCGTACAGCCACAGCGTGCGATGCAACGGAAACGAAGGAGAACAAGAAAAGGTGAGGAGACGATTTCGACATCCTTTTAGGTGGTTCGAAAAAAAAAACAAACTGCCATATTTGCGGGCGTAATAATCAGGAGCGTTTTTAACGTAGGTGCAACCGGTACAACGGTCCGACGGACCCCCCGTACGCTGGACTCCTAAGTAATTCAAGGATGGCGAGGCCTGCGTGTTGATTCTCGCTCAGAAGCTCGTCTTTGAGTTCACAGCCATCGAAATGGCTGTCAATAAACGATCCTTCCTTTAGTTCGAGATTCGTCATTTTATGTCAAATTAAATCAATGACGTAAATTAAAATTTAGAAAATGTAAATTCGAATTTTTATGGTCGGTACAAACGGCCCCCTTGAGAAAAGTGCACCGAGTAGTTCCAAGTCTTAAAAACGCCCCTGATAATAATTGCACTTTCATGACAATTTCGCGACAGAAAAACAACAGATTTGGTGCGAGGATTACATTAGGCAAGAACTTAAGCGGGATTTTCTCCATGTTATTAGCGCAAGCTATTCAAAATACAGACTGGGCTTTTCTTCATAAAATCTTCATGGAATAGCTATACTCCTTCTCGGTGGCAAGAAAGTCACGTTTTGAACATTAATTTTGCCAAAAATGTTATGATTTTCAGATATTTCGAACACAATATAAGCGCAAATGAAGGTTTCGATCTGAATTCTATGCTGGACAGGAAGGCATTCCGAAAAAGCAGGAGAAAAATTCGTAGAATATCCGCTCAGCAAATAGAAGACACTGTTTCGATTCCCGGTCACCGCATAATTTTTCTCTCGCTTTTTCAGAGCGTGCAGTAAAAATGTCAGGATGAACTGGTATTTTTTTTCGCGTAACGTCCTGTAATGTAACAGATAGTTATAAAAATATTGGGAAAAAACAAATGCTTATTCCGGATATTAAGCAGTCTTAATCGGTGGTTATTCGCCGATAGTAAATTCCGAATTTCAATTTAAACCAAAGTATAATTTTGGCATCTTTTTTCGAGGATGGTTTGCAGCCTTTTGCGAGAGGCTCCTATGAGGCGCCACCATGACCACAACATATTTACGACATCACATTTTCCTGATACTGGGAAATAAAATTGAGTAAAAAATTTTCTTCAACAGTTAAAAACGAACTAAAATTTTCAAAAATAAAATAATCGCCAAAGGAAAAGTTTCTGCTCGCTGAAAGTTGTTTAGTGAATGCGAAACCCTAATTTCAAAATTTTACAAACGCTGAGTAACTTTTAGCGCTCAGAAATTTTTTGTTGGTTAAAATTTTATCTTTGACATTTTTCAGTTCGTTTTCAACTATGAGAGAAAGCCTTTTCGTTAAAATATTTTTGCTTCTTTTATTTTTCCTCTATCAACAATGACGAAGAAAGATTTTTCCCTTAAAAAAGTAACGAAGACATTAATTTTTCTCCCTTTTACTTTCACATATACGAAGTATATTGAGAAAGTATTGTAATCGCGAAAAAATTCGATCTCGATATTTTGATGAAAATATAAGTTTTGTATATACCTAAGTCCGAAATAGTGGTTTTCGCAATGCCGTCTGTCTGTGTCTGCCCGTCTGTCTGTTCGCGGCTCTAGAACCTAAACGGTAAAGCGAAAATGAATGAAATCTCGTACTTATGCATTTTATCATTCAGAGTAGAAGCTATGACGAAATGGTTGAAATTACGTAATAATTAAGGGCAGTTTATTCTAGGCAACTTTAACAACAATTTGATTTTCTCAAAAACGGCTCCAACGATTTTGATCAAATTTCGTAGCTACATACTTGAGTTTACGTCAGCAGTAATATTACATAATTCATATTTCTCAAAAAAATAATATAAGGCTAGTTTATTCTAGGCAACTTCAACAACAATTTGATTTTATCAAAAACGGCTCCTACGATTTTCATCAAATTTCGTATAGTTATTTAAGTTGATGTTTATAATGTTTCTACACAGTTCATATTTTTCAAAAGATAACTAAACGACGCATTAGTACATGAGAAAGTTTATACCATGTATATTTTACCGATTTTTTTTCTTAGGCTGACGCCAACGGATCCGACCGTCCCCAGAGGCCAATGAGTTTCAGCGGGGGTAACTTCCACGTCCCACCCGGTCAAAGAAGGATAGTCCACGTGAGCAAGGAGAAACCTAGCGAAGTGTCCAGGTTAGCCCTTAGCCAACCGGCCCTTTTCGCTGGGAGCAAGATGGCGGTGGGCGCAAGTGTCCCGAGAGTAGCGCCCTCGATGACCACGACCGTAAAAGGTGGCCTTCTGTCAAGGGAGGACATCTTCTACACCGGAAGCCTTGTCAACATCGCCCACCACAGGTGAACTTTTTTACTATCTAAAAAAAACGCGGGAATGCCGCAACGTACCACCGTTTGACTAATGGAGTTACCAAAGTAACCTCCTAAATGCCCTCAGAAGCTGCGCAAAGTGTTAACTACCTAATGGCGGTACACAATCTGGATCATTTACTCAAAATCGCAGAATATTTTAGAATTCGCGGTAGTTTCGACTAGGACTTGCAGAAAAAAAGCGTCGGAATTTTCCATAAATTTATGCAATGGTATGTTTTTGTTCAAATTACTATGACTTTTTTGACCAAAATTCAACATATTTTAATACCGTTACAGAAAAAGAGCCTGGCACGGATTAATAGAATGTCAGCGAGAAGGAGGGCTTTATCAGGGTGCCTGTCGTTAGAACGGAATTTTCCAATGAACATTTCATAAAAAGAATTCATTTTAAATTTAAGTTTAAGAATGCTTTATAGAACTTTTTTACTATAAAACAAAAACTCTGTGAAAGAGTAATGTTTTCAGGATAACAAGAGATATAAGATTGAATATTCTGACACTATTAATACCGTCCTTAATGTTTTGAACATCACAAATTCAAATATTAAATAATTGATTATGTGAAATATCATTACTAAATGAAATTTTCTAAATAAGTCGTTTCAAAACCTTAGCTAACAGTCATCAACTTCAGGAAACGTGAGGCAAACAGAATTCTCGTGCTACTTATTTCCTTCAACAAATAAAAATCACAAAAAAAAATCCCCTTGGCATTCTTTAAAGCCGATAAAGCTCTCCTCACTAAGCGCAGCAGCAATGTTGCTACAAGTTCTGTAACAAAGTGGTGTATTAACGGATATTTCTCCACAGGTCAAACCAGAGGGTGCACAGGGTGAGCGAATCGTGTGCAGGAACGGGTCATCACGACGACCCCCACTTTGAGAGGTCGAGGATGGGCAGTTCCGGGATAGTGGGCGGGCCAGGGAGGCAAAGGAAGGGGACAGACGGCGAGACGGCTGTGACCATGGTGGTGAAAGAGGAAGACGAAGACATGTGCTGTGGCATGCTCACCTCCCCTCATGCCAAGGAGGCCCTCAGAAGCATGCTCGACATGTCCCTCCTCAAAGATCCCATATTCATCCTCTTCGCCTTCTCAAATTTCTGCACCAGCTTGGGATTCAACGTTCCCTACGTGTACATTGTGGTGAGTAGGTAGTAGCTGGGCCTCGACATTCGCGGGGTTTTACATATATCGCCAAGAATGTTAAAATTTTTAAGTTTTTGATAAAACGGTCGTGTACCATGCCTTCATTACAATAAACGTATAATAAGTGGACTTCATATGATAGTTATGTAAATAAATATTATGAAAGGATTTTGGATAAGGAATGATTATAGGAAAAGAAAAACCATGTTTTTATAAAACTGCTTTTGTAGTGGTAAGATACGAGCAGTTCTTTCAATCCAAAACAAATCCACTTCCTTCACAGTCATTAAAAAATCAGAGATACAGCAAAGAAAATCCCTCTCCATAGCTATATATATATATTAGCACACTTGGAGACAATAGATGAGCTAACACTTCAAAAGCTTTTACCGGAATATACTTGTGCACAAATCAAAATCATGAAAAAAATAAAACATAAATCATCCACTCATGTATTTAAAGCAAAAATCTATGCATGCCACCACAAGCTTAAACAAGACAATAGCCAAGATTTATATGCTGCATATATAAAATTGGCATACTGTGAAACCCCTGGCAAACTATAAAAACCACAAGCGATGACCATTTGTATACAGGTAAAGAGTTTCATCATTTCATAAAATAAGAGATTACTGAATCTTTGGTCAAGGGTCACTAAAATCTGCAGTTCCCTATGATTGATGTTGTTCCCATCGAATAACATTCTTCAAGTGTGTTTCATGACTTATAATTCCATAAATTAAGAAAACAAACAGCAGAATTTCATAAATCCATGAAGTATAAAATCCAATCTTCTTCATAACTCCTGAACAGAATAGGAAAAATTAAAAAAAACTCCAATTCACCGTAAAGGCGGTACTTACGTGTCAAGACTCGCAGGACCACTTAGAGGACGCGCGTTTCGACAGCTACGCTGTCATCTTCAGCAATGTCAATGTGTGTAGGGTTAGGCGGAGTATTTATACTGCTGTTGACCGTTGGAGGAGTAGGGGAGGGGAAAGAGAAAGGTGTATTGGTCATTAACTGAAATAGAGGGGAGTGGGGGATAGGGCCAGCGTCGTTATTCATTATCTTGTTTTGGTTGTTGTGTATGTAGAGGCTTTCATAGGCGTCTAGTTTGTTTTCATTGGTGACCGTTTTCAGAAGTTTTAAATTTTTTGTTGTGATAGGATGATGGCAGGTGTTGATATGAGCTGCTACACTGGACTTGTCTATTCTGTTGTTTCTGTAATGGGCTAAGTGTTCTTTGAAACGTGTTTCTAAATTCCTTTTTGTTTGCCCAATATAAATGTTGTCACACTTTTCACATTTAATTTGGTATATGCCTGATTTCTTATGGGAGGGTATGCTATCTTTAGGGTTCTTAATGATATTTGACAATCTATTTTCATTAACAAAAACTGTGTGTAATTTTAACTGTCGAAACGCGCATCCTCTAAGTGGTCCTGCGAGTCTTGACACGTAAGTACCGCCTTTACGGTGAATTGGAGTTTTTTTTAATTTTTCCTATTCTGTTCATTGCCTTCACCGTGTTTAGAGTTCTTCCTTTATTTATTCATAACTCCTGTCAAAATTATACACTTGCTTGAGTTTTCCTTCTGTTTTCATTCAGCAAAGCTTTTGGGGAGTAGAATATGCATTTCAAATCTCATGTTCTAAGTTACGAGTAAATATGATTGTTTTTTGTCTTAATATTTTTAAAAATGTATCAATTAAGTACTGTAATTCATTAAAAGGTTCAAGAAGATGGAAACGGAAAAATCTCAGGATTTTCTGACTTTTTCCCATTTTCCGAAAAATCTGAGATAACAGCGTAACTTCGAATCAAACCAACGTAAATCAGAACTCAGGTACTAAATGATCGTTGATGTAACTTGGAATCAACGTAAATAGGGGCAACGTAAAGTGGGGTATTACTGTATATAAATAAATATATATCGGACGACCGTATACAAAAGATTTTATAAAAACGTTTAATTTCCTTATATGTGCATGCAATATTTTTTAAATAGAAAGAAAACGGATTATTTATAATGAAGAAAAGGATTACAATGCAATTTCCCTTACATATATGTATATCATTTCTTTCTAATACTCCACTGCACAAAATGCGCCCATTTGTGATATGCTGTACACTTTCCTAACTTGTTTTAAAAATAGAAATGGTTCCAGATCCAGAACAAAACCACTACTTCTTTTGATCGCTTGGAACCAAACCCAGAATGGAAAAACTTAGAAAATTTAATGTCAGAGCAAAAGCGGAACTTGGCAGCTCTGCTCTTGACAACAGTGTCCTGGAGAATAACTATTGGCAATTACATCATGAATAATATTTAAACACTGATAATTTTCACAACAAAAAATACTTTGTATAACTTTTCTCATTGAAAAACAATAAGTAAAAATAATTTTTGTTGGCAACTATACCGAGAGCAACTTTTAATCACATTCATTACTCTATATCAGAGGTTCCTAAACTGTTGTTTCCAAACTCCCTGGGGGTTCGCGAGATGACTCAGGGGTCCATGGCAAAAAAATCCGTAATGGCAGGCAAAGTTTTTCGGTAAATCACTTACCGTATATTCCAGTGTATAAGTCAACCTCTGCTTTTTTTAATGAAAATACATGACTGGCATATGTTCGCCATATAAGTCGACCCCCACTTTTTCACTTAAAAATACTTCTCATGAAATGGTTTTCACACAAAATCAAAGTCATGTACAATCCAAGTTTTAACAAAACAGAAATAAAGATAATAATAAAAATATACAGTCGAGCACCTTTAATCCGGCACCTTCGGGATATGGGCTTAGCCAGATCACAGATTTTTCCGGATCTTGGATGCTACGCGGTAACTTTTCTTTTTTTAGATTCATTGGTATTTTCAATCAAGTAGCCGATGTTTTAATTACAAATTTTATTAAGTTATCCATTTATTACACATGGATATCAGAAATAATGAAGAATATTATGTTAAGGAATTTGGAAATACATATAAACATTTAACGTTGGTATTGCAAACTGCACATGAAGTGAACATGAAATAAACTTAGAAAAACAATGAATTTCTCTGTTCTACGATGCCGCATGTATATAAAGTAGATTGTTAAATACATTTGTGGTAAGTGAAAATAAAAATAATCCTATTTAAATGAAAATAGCTTGGAATTACGTACATTAAATTGTAGCATTCGGTTTGTGAACAGCTGATGAATCTCGGTTACTTCTAGGCGTGTCGTCAGGCATTACGTCATGGGAGACTGAAGTGGAAGCTTTTAGATTTTCCGTGTCAGTAGCTTTGATAACTTTTTAAAAATATCTGTTAAACATGGTTGCTTCATGTTTTTTGTTTTTTCACAGACGAGATGACTTTGCAGCATGTAAATGTTCACGATTTGTTGGTCACTGATAAAACTATGCTGTTCTTATCTTGCTATGAGCCGAGTCGCATGATAAATGCAATTGTCAATGGATATTCTTTCTCAAATAACTTCAGCTTAATCATCTTCGGCTTCACTTTTACTTTTGTTGTTGTTTTGCACTATTTCTGCTATCTCCTGGTCTGTAAAATGATGCATAACTGGAGTATCTTGGTCAATATCTATCCATTCTTCTAAATTTTCCATTTTCTTAAACTTAGGGTTATTCATACCTTTTGCATAGTGAAGCAACTCCGTCATCATCCATTTTTCTTCTGAAATTTGGAACCCTTTGAAATCCGCAATTGTGATTTCGTCATCATGAAACCTTAAAACAGGCATTAACTTAAACCATGCATTCCTTAAAACGGATTTTGGAATACTTTCCCATGCTCGAGAAAGTGCCCAAACTACATCTTTTAGATTGTATTCTTTCATTATTTCCGTGACTGATTTCCCTCAATTGAAACCAATGAGAAACTGCGTCATGTAATTAGATCGAAACCGACACTTCAGCGATCTTAATATGCCTTGATCTTGAGGCTGTATTAGAGAAGTGCAGTTTGGAGGTAGACGCATTGTCTTTGATCATAAGTTCTGTTTTAGGGTGAGCTGAACAATTATTCAATATGGGTAATATTTTGCATTTAGGGTCTAAACCTATACTGTTACAGTGACGTCGAGATTTGATTACAAAATGATTTTCGAACAAATCCATTGTAATTTCACTCGTCATCCAACCACTTAAGCGGATAATTTGTTAAAATTGGATAATATGTCTACATTCATGTAGTACTCTCAATTATTTTTATTAAATACGTCGAAATTTTACCGATTTCCGGCCGGAGAGGATATAATTCACCTCAGGAGTGGTATGCAGTACAAAGAGGTTTAAGAACCACTGACATACACAATTTTTTTTAGATTTCCCAAATTAGTCATTTTTGCGAATACTGCCAGAACATGGGTGTTCCCGGATTACGGATGTCTGGACTATGGATGCTCGACTGTATATAAATACTATTTAGAGTTCGTTCTATTCTTCTTGAGCATTTAATGTGACAGATGTTTTAATTTCAACCAATAAGAAACTGTTATTCTCAGGGAGCTTGAACCACTAAATGAAGTTTCCTATAATTTGACTGATAAGAGCTGCTAATGATATGTACTATCGAAACGAACTATAACCTGGTGATCGCGATCGATCTCTATGGTGGTGAAATTCAATCAAATATCCCGTATGTGCACCTTTTTTCCCAAGATGTTGGTAAAAAAAATAGAGACAGCGCATCATACATGAAGATTTCAGACCAAGTTTTAAAAATTGCGAGTTTCGATAGCAAATTTACTGCAAAACGCTTGCGTCTACATTTATACTCGCAAAAGACGAAGAATTCTATGAAGTTTACACATATCTACATGAGCATAAAACGTTTATGGTTTCAATGTGCGGTTTATACTGCCGTTTGTGCATCTTCAACATTGAGATGATGTAATCATCATAATAAAAGATAGTGTCACTTTGTCCCTTTGTCATGTAATGCTTTTTGAAGCTTTATATCTCACAAAAAACTGAACCAAATTTGATGAAATTTTCAGGATAGCATTATGATATAATAAAAAAACATTTTAACGTATCAAACTGAAGATCAAAGACCCGAGTTCGACTCCAGGGGATAATTTTCATTTCCAATAAGTTAACACGTAAAATCAGCTTTACAACGTGCAGGATTTCATTCTGTTTTAGATTAAAATTAGAAAGACTTTGCCTACAATCTTCAGATATGAACCATTTTTAAGAAAACATTATAAAGTTTCTTATTCTGTTCATCTTTTTCCGCCTACAGTTCGAAATTTCTCAATGTAAATGTTTAATTCCGACAGTTTGAGAAAATCTTGCCATTTTAACGAGATGTTGCCTTGACTACCAATTCCATTGTTAGACCTCTATATCATATTATTAATTCAATTCTTATGGGTATAAATGTGCTTTGAATGCTTTTAATATGAGAGGGGGAGAGGGAGGTAGAGGCGGGAGAGAGGGTGAGAGAGGGTGAGAGAGGGAGAGAGAGTGTGAGAGGTAGGGAGGGGGAGAGGGAGGGAAAGAGAGGCAACTATTTTAAGTTTAACTAAAGATAGCCCATCAACAACAGAATATTCACTAGAAATGTATATGACAAAATATTTCATACGTAAAAGTGTGATATTAATTATTTTAAATGAAAATACAGTAAACTTCCTGTTATCCAGAATGCCCGGGGAATTGGGTTTTCCGGTTAATTGAATATTCCGGTTGCTTGAGAGTTTTATTGGATAGGCTTCAATAAAGCATTTGGATACCAAAATAAGGAACAAATGCAAATTATACATAAACTTTGAAATTTCTAACCTGTGGACTAGGTATTCTACTAAAAATTATTCTTAAATAATTTGTTGACGTTCAAGGAAGTAATGAAACTCAAATATAGAGGTATTCAACACGTTTAATTGCAATATTTTAATATTTACTAACTACATTACATCCTAAGAATGTTTCTCGTATGCCTATCACTATTAGCTTCTCTTTTGTTTTAATAACAACTGGAGGTAAAGATTAACTTAGTCCAACCATTAGAATTCTCCGAAAAAAAAGTTTCCTCGTCCGAGAAAAGAAGAGAAATTATCCATATCCAACACAATGTATTAGCAGAAACTTTTGAGGCAAATTGATATTAAACAAAAGAGAAGCGAATAGTGACACGCAATCATGACACCATTACAGTGCAGTTAGTAAATATTAAAATAATGCTATTAAACATGTTGGATAGTTATATATTCCTTAACTAATGTTTAAAAAAATTCCCAAAATTTATCGGCCAATTTTTTTATCATCCGAAACATCTAGACATCTGATCTTAAAATGTGTTAGCCATCCATCTGAAAATGCACAAGGTTCACTCATCTCCATTTGTTCATAAAAATCTTTGGCCTTTTCAAACAACGTTGATCCAGAAATCCCTCGGGATGCTTTATAGAAAACCATTCATAAATACCAGTATCCAATTCCTCAAGTTTCGGCTTAAGCGCCAATATTCAATTCCTCTAGTTGCCTCAGAAGATGCAACGAATTTCAATAACTGTGATTTCTGTGTCTTAATGTCATAAATAGTGGAAGAACCGACATTGAACTCTTTCATTAAGGCATTGTGAGTCTCACCTTTCTCTAAACATTTAATGATATCAAGTTTCTGGGTTAAGGTTAGCACAACCCATTTCCTTTTATCACCTTTAGCACATATCGCAGTTTTAGGTGGCATTTAAATAGGGTGGACGAAATATTTCATTTAACACAAACACTTGGTCCAAGAAACATACACAATTTCATATAGCGACTGCCAATGCGAACTCCAAATTTATTTAAATTAGCGGTAATATTCCGAAATAGATGGAAAAAAATCGCCAATAGCACCAATTTTAGTGGTAACATACAGAACTACACGTAATAAAAGAAATCGAGAGGCAGGAGGTGCCGGTTGCTTGAGAATTCCAGTTGCTTGAGTGCCGGATAACTGGAAGTTTACTGTAATAATAATCTATCTATCTATAATTCTTCCGTTGATATTTCAACGGGCATTACACTAGTATTTTTATAATATTTAAGCTGTACCTTCTAATTGAGTTTTAAGTTTATTATTTTTACTCAGAAAAGCAGTTCTGCCATTAAAAATCTACTATCAGTTTCAACCTACACTTTTGCCGGAATAAGTTGGTATCTGTATTCACCAAATTCATTGGGAGCCGCTGACGCTCATTTAACCCGGGAGAGAGCCACAGATCCCTCTAATTTTTTTCATCCGGCAGAATGAATATCGCTATGCATGCCTACAAGATGCTAGTGTGCAGATGTGCACCGGGGTTGACGCAGCCCTGTTCCGATATATTCTAAGATACACGCAATTGTGCATGCTTGAAAAATTTAGTGTACGGCACTTCAAAAATTGCTGCGTTGCCGCGCCGCCATGCAGCTTAGACGGGACCACGGAGAGAACAAACCTACAGGGAATCCCCACACTTTTTCGATTTTTTTTCTAATTTTCTGCCACTGTAGACGTTTACTTATTAAAGCACGAATTTATTTTTTTTCCTCAAACTGGTCCAAAAATAGGGGTGCGCGTGGTACATGAGGATGCGGATTACGTGAATAAATACAGTATTAAATTAATTATTATAAATCTTCTAAAATAAATGTCATAAAATGTAAACACTGGAACAGCTGATTTAAATAGCGATCACCTACACTGAAAGGTCAATGGTCTTCATAAATATCGATGTTATTCATTTGTAATTTAAGGTTCACATTTTATTTTCAGCGTATAAGTCGTCTCTAAGTTTTATGAAAATTTTTTAGGCTTCAAAGGTCGATTTATGCTGGAATATATGGTAATTTGGTCTTTGTTGGCATTCAAGTTATTTACAAATTCTGTATTACTATTTCATTTAAACTGCAAAATAATCCATTAGTTAAGCAATATTTACATCAAAATTTTGTTTAAAGCACGAAAAGAATGTGTCTGGAGCTAAACCTATTTTATCAGCCTTAGGAAGAGAAATCATTGCTCACTTTTCACTACAAAGAGGAGCCTTTCATAACAACGGAAACTGTATCTGCCTTTGTCTTTGTAAGCAATAAGTTGATAGAAGACAAAGAAACAATGCACAACTCAATCTCTTTTCAGATAATAAAGCTGTAATGCACTGTTAACAAAAGGGACAAGGACGAACGTTGAGGCATAATTTTGTATGCAAATTGTAAAAAAAAGTAAATTTTGTTCTTCTGGGTGTGCTTTGTTTTAAATCTCGAATTTTCATGATAATTCTTCGTAATTTTAATATTCAAATGAAAATTACGCTGCTTCTATTACTACTAAAATGACCACAAGTTTACAAATGCAAATAAGCAATGGAAAAGTATATTTAAAAGGTGGAAATAATAATAGTATAATAAATATTGTCCAGTTAAATTAATAAATATAAAAAATTGTTTACAACATATACTCTTTAATAATTTATACTCAGCTAAGAAAGATAATCCTTGAGAATTTTTATTTTACGGAGGAAGTTCACAGAATTTAGATCTTTATAAAACGGTTCGTGCGGTCAAAAAATTTGGAAAACACTGGTCTATATGGAGAATGTCACATGCTGAACATATCAGATGTTTTTAATGGCCATAAGATTCAGCCGAAAGTGAGAAGAATTTGGTGACCCGCATTTAATTATTTGTGCTATACTTTTTCAACACAAGTTATACAACTGAAATTTGGTCACGATTACTTGATATAATACTTCTTGTGCAAGTACATCTGAGATTATAAATGAGACTCTATACCTTGTTAATGTTGATAAAATGTATAAGTACATAAATTTGTTTAAAAAAAGAGTTAATATGCTTACATTGCGAATCCAGCAGATATTTGTGCCAAGAGTACTTGTGATGGTGTAATTTCTCTTTTCTTTCAGGCAACTGCTGAGGAAGAAGGTATTCCAACAGACAAAGCCAGTCAGCTGCTCTCTGCTATTGGTATAGCAAACACAGTAGGAAGGGTGGCTCTAGGCTGGGTTGCAGACAAACCATGGGTTAACCGGCTCTGGATTTATAACGTATGCCTAACAATATGTGGAATAGGTAAGAAAAATTGTTTTAAACTTCCAATTTAAGTGATCTAGGACAGATAATTAATAAATAACATGATAATTTTTAAAAACTTTCAAATGCTTCACTGATTTAACAGCAATGAAAAGTTTTCTAATTTCCTGTAATTCGTGAAATGAATAAAATTTGTAGGAAATCAAATAAGTGCCTGAAATATTAACTGCTATAACTTGAATCTCCAGGTTGAACATTGTAGAAAACCTTGGTCAAATTATCTTTGATTCACAATGATAGCAATGCAAGTGGTTTTCATATTTTTATTTTAGTTTGTAAAAACTGTACAAAATATCTCGAAGAGACAATCGCAATTTAAAATAAATCATGCATTGTCCATGCAAGAATTCATGCATAGGTAAATTCATTATCTTTTCATCCTTCAAACAAAAAAAAACAATGTAAATTCAAATCTGGTATCCCAAAAAGAGAAAGCAGCTAATCACAGAAATAAAAAAATTAGTGATTATTCTCATGATCTACAATAACTAAGATTCTTCTCTTTTGTTTATTATGTCAAGTTATTATTTAATAATAATCACTGAAGTAATAATTTAAAATAATACTAAAACATAAAGCATCATTTATAAGTTATTGCCAAGTGATGCTTTATTGGGTTATATTTTATCTATCTACGTATGTATTTATGTTTATAATGCTGTGTTGTATGTGAGGCAAAACATGTGTGACTATGAGAAAAATAGCAATTTCTGAGATCATAATACAAGAAGAATTAATGATATCCATATTATAAAATAAAACTTCAAATTTTGCTCCCAACGAACCAAAATAAGATGCATTAAATTTTATAAAGCACTGCCTGCTACAATGAAATCTTTCAAGAAGCATGTACATTAGTTCCTATAATAATATTAGTGATTTATTATGTTATTTGAGGTACTTTTACATTCTTGTCTTCTTTTTAAGACTACAGATTTGGCATGCTCTGTGCATTACTTGTAATGTCTTTCTGGACAAATATATTTATTATTATTATTATTATTATTATTACTGTAGTCCCTCACCAACCACGAGGGATACGTTCCTGGCTTGACTGGGGTTGGAGAAACCCACAGTTGGTGAGGACAATGGCTTATGGGAATTAGGGGGTTAGGAGGAGTGATCCTTGAGAGACATACTTTAAGTCCTATAATGTATATAAAACATGCTATCCTTAAAAATTCCATTATCATATACAAAATAAAACTAATAAAAAGTAAAAAGAAGTTATGTGAAGTAAGAAAAAGACACTGTTCTCCTGGTCTTACGCTCTCCATAGTAAAGCAACTTGGTGCCACTGCCTCCCCCTGGCAACAATGCTACCCCTACATTTTGAAAATGTCATTAGGTCACCAGATGTACAACTATGGAATTAAAAACTTATTTCACGGGCTGAAAAATCGTGCTATAAAGAAAAATTACAGGAATTTTAAATTTTAATGTTTTATTGGTTAATAAGTAGGGTATGAATATGGTAGTACCCAATTTTTCAGAGGTTTATCCCAAGTGATTCTTTTTAAATTCGGATTAAATTTGTAAAAACCAAATATTTTTAAATCTTCACTGCAAAAATTTGTTAGAGTTGGGCTCCAAATGTTGTGCTCTTGTGTACCATAGCACTTCCACAGTCTAATTGTGCTCTGTTTCTACCCAAAAAATTGTGCTCACAAGTACCACTTTTGGATGTTACTAAAGTGACATGAGGCTACAATGTTAATGTACATTAAAATATGTTGAGGAAGTAATTGCAAAGAGTAAAACAGGATAATAACTAAATAACTGTGGCATCAGACAGGGATATCATTCGGTCTGTGAACTAACTGCACTTCGGAGAGCTTTTGGCCTCTTCCATAACATAAGTTTTAATATTAGTTCATTATTGACGGTCATATGGTGAACTGTAACTAATTAAGCCTGAAGGAAATGGTTGAGAAAACATAAATTTAACAAATTGAAATATCCGTGGATATTCTCAAGTATAGCAAGTGTTCAATTTGATCAAAACCAAAGGTGACATAAGAGATGGCAAATACTTAAAAATAAATTAGACTATAAAATTTTTTGCAACAATACCTTTTCTTAATTATACAGACTACATTTATCCCCTTATATATTAGACTGCATTATCGAAATTCATACTCCGCTCATATGTAGGCAACCAAACCGAAGAATTTGGAGTGGCCTTTATTCAATAGATTACCAGCAGCCTACATTGTAGGAGCGCACCAGCAAACCACGGATACTTTAAACCATGGTTGGTGAGAGACTACTGTATTATTATTATTAGGGGGTAGTCATAAATTATGTCATGCTCTAGGGGTGTTGATAATTTTACAACAGGTCACAACAAGAGTGGGTTTTTTTGATAGTTTTTTACCTGATAATTTTGAAGTGTATTTGGTGATTATGTGATTCCACAAGGATATTATAGATGGCAGTAACCAAATTTCAACATTTCCAAAATCGAGTTGAGTATTATTTTGGGTGCAAATGACTTTGCGCAGAAAATCACAATTAATGTGTTTGATATGATGTAATCTGTGCAGATTTATAGATACTGTTAAGACAAAACTCCCACAGCAGAACAATTAAATGCAGAATATGGGGATGTGCTGTACCATGCCGAAGTTAGGCGGCTTAGCAGAGGGAAAGTTCTCAAATGTTATTTTTCTCTTCGTCATGAAATTGATATTTTTCTCACTAAAAAAGGAAGATCTCAAGAAGCATTTTCTGACCCAAAATGGGTTTGGGCTTTAGCTTTCTTAACTGATATAATAGATCATTTGAATTTAAGATTACAGGGCAAAGGAAAGCTAGTGTCAGACATATACACTAAGGTGAAAGCATTTGAGGGGAAGTTGAACATTTTTGTGAGAGAGTTTAGTGAAGGTAATTTTTCACACTTCTCTTGCTTTAAGGAACTAGATTCTGGCAAAAAAATGATTTCACATTCCCCTGTAGAAAGATGCTCAGAAGCACTGAAACTCTTGCAGGAAGAATTCAAGAACAGATTCTGGGATTTTCACAAATATGCAAAGGAAATAAGGATGTTCAGAATCCATCAGAAGCATCACCAGAAGCCTTATCTGAAATGTATCAGATGGAATTAATTGATCTGCAAGCCCCTGATGCTTTGAAAGACATAGTCTTTTGGATTTTTATTTAGGATTATTGGACAGATTTGTGAACCTAAAGGCATTTGCAGCGGGCATGTTCTCCATTTTTGGCAGCACATATACTTGTGAAAAAACATTTTCAAAAATGAAAATAATCAAGTCGAAGTGTAGGACGAAGCTTTCGGATGATCATTTGCATAATATATTTTAAGATTGCGTGTCACGAACATTGAAGTAGATATTAATAACTTCGTTAATAAAGTGCAGCCTCAAGTATCACATTGAATATTTATATCTTCTGATAAATAAATGTCATTATTTCATAAATTTAACTTTAATTTCTGATTAGGTGAGTAATTAATTTTATTTTTTGTTTCGAGCTACTTAACAGCTCGTTGTCTCCAGCCTTTCCTTTCCCCTCCCCCTTTATCCCTTTACAACCTACCCCGCGCAGTAACCCTTTGACAATGAGATAGGTTCCTTCTTTCCCTCCCCTCCATTCCTTTCCATCTTACAAACTAACCTCCCTCCCCCCCTCTCTACCCATTTCTCTGTACATACTTTCTATTCTCACCATATCTGCACCTGACGATAGCATTGTAATGTCGAAATCTGGGTTGAAAGAGAAATAAAAACAATGGAAGTTACAAAGCATTATTCCTTTGGTTCATTTATAACAAATAAAATAAAAAATGTTCGCTATATTTATCAAGGGTCTAGGAAAATTCTTTTGCGTAAGCCCTTATTAAGATTTCCTTGATTGAATGATAGATTTAATTATTGAAGTAGAGAGTTTCTTGATTTCCAATGGCGATCATGCACGGTGTCTCAATTTTTCCAACTTTCAATAATAAATGTAAATAAAATATTTTAATTAGTTAATTGGTTAAATAATATGGAATAAAATATTACTCCGAATGAATTTATGATATGTGAAACTCTAATAAATTCGATTATTAATTCTTATTATTATATAATAAATTCAAAAAGACACTTTTAGCTCGATTCAAAACATATTATATGTTGCTAATTTTTTTCTTTTGCCACCTTAGAAAAGTAATCAATATGATTGTAAAATTACGTTACAAGAATAATTTAAAATTAATCGACAGTTCGGGGCAGATTATTCATTATACGAAGTGCGGACACTTATGGTTCAAAACAAACGATTATAAAACGTAGAGTGACCCTCTTTAAATAACACTAACATGTTAATTAATTTTATTTCTCTTAAATAAAGTTTACTAAAATATTATTTAAAATATTTAGATAATTCATGGAATTCTGTGGGAAATGAATGCCTCCGATCCAAGGGATCTGCCAAAGTCCTCGCCTGTTTTTGTTAGAATATAAACCACCAATGGAAATACCTATCATAGAAGAACACGACATGAGAGTTAGAAAAGGAATGATATCGTTGAAAGCTCAAGCTGTTGAGAGCTACAATTTGAATTTTTCCGAAGAAAAAGATATGAGGAGAGTTATGGTGTTCTAAGAAAGACACTGCGGGGCATATTTTCTCAGGTCTGCTAATTACAATGCTGAAGGGAATGATGGTGGTGGTAAGGGCATGGATTTTTCTCTCGGCACGAAAGCATATTACAGCTCCTTTCTAGGCCATTGTAAAACGACCCTTTTGCCTGCGTTCAGATAAAGATCTTTCTATATTCTGTTGGTCAGTTTCTGCCTACAGTGGTTGACCCAGATATTGTTACAGTTGATGTCCCCATAACCCCCACCATAAATGTCTTCTGTGGATAACAACAGTAGCAGAGAGGAAAGAGTTAGGCACTCTTTCATTTTAAGCAAACCCGCTGGTTTTTCCAATGGAAATTCCTGGTCTTTTCGTTGGTCCATACTTTGTGGATTGAGATCAAACCGAAACCGACCCACTTTTGGAAAAAATTATGGTTCGGTTTTTGGTTCATTGAAAAATTAATCAGTGGTTTTGGTTCGGTTCGTGGTTCAGAAAAATGACTGGGGTTCGGTTTGCAGCTCTGCTATTTTCATAGTTTTTTGTAATATTACCTAATCATGGCCCCAAAGAGAGTGATGACTGAAATGAAAGAAAAGTTGGTAAAAAGGGCGAAAAAGGTGATGAGTTTGGAGAAGAAAATTGACATTTTAGATAGGCTTGCACACAATGAATCTGCTTCATCAATTGGTAAATTACTTAGTGTGACCTAGTCCACAATAAAATTGATAAGGAAAGTGAAGAAGCGATTAGAGCTAGTGTTGCTAGTGATACATCAACAAGTACAAAAGTGTCTTTTGTACCTAGGAATCCGTATGTAGAGAAAACAGAGAAGGCTTTAAACCTGTGAATCGAGACCCAAACTCGCAAGAAAATCTCGCTGAGTTCACTTGTCATTTGCAAGAAAGCCAAGCAACTGCACAATCATTATGTCTCCAATTGTTTCGCAGTCTGCTAATGGGATATCGCCAACGTCATCGAAGCGTGTGTAGATCGGTTCCTTGCTCTTTAAAAAAATGCGGCGTTTATTCAGAATGCCCCAGTACATATTGTATTATTATATTTGTTCTTCTCTTCACAATTGAAAACACACTCGACCGGCTTAAGTCCAATGAGCATCTGATTGAAGCTAAAGATTTGCCGCTTTCGGCACGCCTAATTATTTCCATCTTTGCCTCAATCGTGTTCAGTTTATGAGTCCTACGTTTATTTTCATTTGTATTAGCACTTTCAGTTTTCCGTTTCTCACTCATGTTTATAAAATAATAGGTGTACAATACACAAACAAAGAAACACTGCTGTACGTACAAACAAAGATGGTAACGTTGCCGAGACTGAATAATAATAATAATTTATTGATTATTAACCGACTTTACAGTGGTATTAACACGTTCCATGCGGACTACATCTTAAGATGTACTCCCGGCCAACCCCGCATGCGGGCTACATCTTAAGATGTTCGCTCTCGCTTCCCTTTCTCCGTCGTTTTTTTCCTTCCGCGCCTGGGATTTGACCATGAGAGGAGGTCCGTAGGAAGCTTTAGACTCATTGTCTCTCTATCTTTCGAAGCGTGTGCGTCGTTTTTGTGCCGAGTTTTCCGTTGTGGAGAAAAGCAGATTTTGGTGTTTTTGAAGATTTTGCAGGTAAGCCTTATTTTTTCTTATGTATATTGTTTTTAATGTATTTCATTGTTTAAATTAAACATGTTAGTCACTTTTGGAAAGATAAAATAATTGTTTTTTAATTTCAGACCTTTGAACGACGTTCTTTGCGCGTGAACTTTCGCTCGATCGTACGATCAAAGTTGATCGAGTAAGTGTTATTCACTTGTTGTTTTTGTTGTTTGAATGTTTCAATTTAGTCATTTTTTAAAACATAAATTATTTTTATTTTCAGAATTTCGGATTTTTGGTCCTTTTTTACGTCGACCGTTCGTTTGATTGTCCGATCGAAGAATATCGAGTAAGAGTTATTCGCTTGTGTGTTTTGTTATTATTATTTACCTTTACAATATAGTAGCGAAGATTTTTATATAGAATAAAATATCTTTTTTCAGTTGTATATAGGTACCTAAATAACGAATATGGATTCATAACCGTCGACGTCCTATGCGTAGAATGTCCCTTCTTCCGGTATGTTTCATTATTTTAATAAATAATTTCTAAGTTTAAGTTTTGTAAACTTGTTAGTTCAACGGAGAATTTTATTTAGACGCCCCACCGTCAAAGAGGCGGAAAATAGAGGAGCGATTCCTTATTTCGGATCTTTCTTCCGAGAAAGTATGCCAGCTCCTCAAGGAATATGGGGAGGATGTTTGGGACGATGAAGAGGAAGGCAGTGATCCTTCCCAACCCATGGTAAGAGATACAGCTTTTGTTTCTTTAGAGCCCGAAACACCTCTTGCAAGGACCCACACATGTCCGCCAGATGTCCCTTCCCCCGGATCCCCTCCACATGTTTTCCGCGATTTACAACCACCTTCACCTATCCAATTGGACCTACCCCAATCTTTACCACAAAAACCTTGCAGGGTGTGTTCGGCAGGGATGTGAACCGAATCCGAATTCAAACATTTGATTTCAGTTCGGAGTTAATCTAAATGTACAGTCTGTATTTTAATTTAACTCCGGAGTGAATTTATATCTTAATTTTGTAATATAGATTCGATCCTGAATCTAAACACTTGCGGAGTTTATTTATTGACTCCGGAGTAAAATGCATCTGAATATTAATTTAACTCCTTTTGTCAGTGGAGTGGAAAGGAGTTCGGAGCTAAAGTCTTTGAAGCTTCACAGAAATAGATTCACATTCTACTCTGGCTATTTCGATTCAAAAAGGGAGGTCGGGACTGTATGCTTCAGTGTGAGGTGGGAGACCTGTATGTATTATGTTATCAATAGGCCGGGAAGTGCATAGGACGTGGGAGGGCCGGGAAGGGCACTTTGGAAAGTGTGATTAATAGTTCGGGCGGGTTGTTGTTGGCGATAGTAAAATCGTTATGCCATTGCGTTTTGTTCACCAACGTTGTGGAGGTCAGAGGTTCCTTAAACTCAAAAATGGTTGTAAGTGCACGCCAAAGTGTACGTACACATATCTATATAATAAATTGCTTAGTGTCCGTCACGCTAAGATTCATAGAGATAAAACTCGAGAAGTAATAAAGATAGAAACTCGAAATTTGGCAGGCATGCTTAATTAGCACTTTTTCAGGTGAAGACGAGTTTAAATCGCGAAAAAATTCCTTGGTTCGACTCCAAGGGAGGCATTTCCATTGCCCATTACTTAACATGTAAAACGCGATTTTTCGACGTGCAGCCTCTTATTCATTTGGAAATTAAAATTAGAAGGAATTAATCTACGACCTTCGGAGTTGAACCATTTTGAAGAAAAATTTATATAGTTTCTTATTCTGTTCATATTTTTTCGACCACAGTTCGAAGTATTACTTGTTAAACGTTTAATTTACATATTTTATGCAAATCTTGCCATTTTAACGGAATGTTGCCATAGCGACTCATTATATTGTTAAACCTCAAAATCCGATTATTATATCAATCCTTACGGGAATATAAATGCACTTTGAATGCTTTAAACGAGAGAGGGGTAGAAAGATGAAAGAGAGGGGAGAGTGAGAGGGAGAGAGATGGAGGAAGGCAACAATATAAACAATTAAAGATAGCCTGTATTATTGATAGGCGTTTCTACTATTTATATTACTACGTTTTAGTAATATTTTTGTCTGCCGTTGTATTCTAAATAGCAAACCGCTTTTAAAACAACGTAAGTAACTCAAGTAATTAGACTTAGATTGAATATATTCTGTGGTTTCACTATTTCCGGGTATTTCTTGGCATTGTTTAAGTGCTGATGCATTAACAACAGAACAACAGGAAACTGTTATTCCAGTCGAATACTTGAATTCAATTGAAACAGCAAGCATCCCTGCACATCGATTAACACTAAAGCGTGGAATGATAGTTATTTTGTTAAGAAATCTTTCTCCTGAACATGGGCTATGTAACGGCTCTAAACTTATTGTTAAAGATATGGTTGGCACAAGACTTCTTAAAGTAAAAGTATGCCAAACGGGTGAAATTTATTTTATTCCCCGTATAACACTACGACCAACCGATACTGATTTATATCATTAATATTCATAATGCCATATATGATACTAATAAATAAATGTTTTTGTTATATATGGAAAATTTGAATATTAAAAAATATGGTTATAATATTTTATACATTCCGTGTTTTTTTTGTAAAACAAGGACACACTTTAGATTGCTGGCGAAGCTGCAACGGGCTACTAGTTGTACATAAAATTTTAAATGGTATTCTTACTAAAAACAAAATAGTATTTAATATTAATCAGATAACCTCTTCATGTAACTGTCGGCCATCTGTTAGAGTGAACCCCAATTGAAATAATATAAAACAAAAAACAGAATACATACTTTTTCTTACATTTCGTAGGAACCGAAAAATGATAAGTATGCCTGAAAAAAAACAGTAAACATTCTTTCTCTTTAAATTGCAAACGAAATTAGATATGATACACCTACAAAATCAGACGCCATTAGCTCTTTAAATTTAAGAGGAAATTAAATATAACAACCTCCCCCCTCATACAGAAAACCTCCCTTCTTTACATTTCATACATATCGTACATACATGATAATACCTGAAATATTAATAAATGATACCGAAAATTTATTTCCCCTGGAAAATGCGGTTACATCTTAACAAAAGAATGTCATTTATAACGCTCGATTTCATATTATATCTCAGAATCGATAAAATAATTCTTAAATGTGAAAACAAGCGTTCTACACTGACTTGCGTTACGGGCAAGGACAATACAATGTTGGATAACTGATAAAGCTCCGAGTCACTTTCTTTCTTTGACTCCCAGTACTTTAGAACATTGGAGCTCGTTGTAAGGGTGCGATTCAAACTGGCACTTCCCTTGAAGTTACGTAGTAGGCTGAGGATATCTTTTGGAGAACTAACAGTACCTGAAAAATTAGCAATTTCATTGCGAATTAGCATTTCGACAGGATCTTCTTGACTGTTGGATTCGGCGCTGGTGGAGGACAGCGTATGATGTTGTAAAAATTTAAGTGCGAAAGTGATAATGCGAACGTTATGAGGCGAAATCGCGGCAACGACAATGTTTTGATTGAGTTGGTGCTGAAGAATAAGAACCCGTTGGAGTGTAAAAATACCGTTGTGTATGAAGCCTTTTTGGTTCCTTTTCACTTTGTGTGGTTCTCGAATCATACTCTCGTAGAAGAATAGATTCAGTAGTTTCAAACTTCCTTACACCTTAAGGAGCAAAATTTATCTTCTTTTAACTCCTTGAAAGCAGAGGAGTGAATTAATACTATTCTGAAGAAATTCACTCCAATAAATTCCGAACTATATAACTTCGAATGATTTAACTCCACTTTAACTCCGCAACGTTTCGATCCTTTATAAATTCACTCCGAAATAAATTCACTTCGACTAATAGCTCCGCGGAGTGAAATCAATTTGGAGCGACTCCTTGCAATGACTTCGGATTCGGTTTACATCCCTGGTGTTCGGGTAATAAAGTAAGAAAGGTTGTAACCACTTACTGCTGGGATTGTGAAGGTGAGCCAGGGCTTTGTTTGACCAATTGTTTCCAGGAATACCATTGAAGGATAATGAACCAATAGAATAAATTTATAATTATTTTGGTAATTAAATTTTTCTATTGGTGCACCTTACTTCAATGTTATTTCTGGAAACAATTGGTTATGTTTGTTTGTATATAAAAATGGAATATATTAATATTCCATTGTAAATACTTATTGTAAATAGAAACATATATGTAGTGTAAATAGTAGTTTCTATTGCAATTAGAAATTTTTATTGTTAATAGCGGGCTTCATTTTAAATAGCATATAGCATAAATTGTAGTTTCTATTGGAAATGGAAACATTTACGTACTGTAAATAGTGACTTTCGTTGCACACTTTTTACTGTAAATAGTAGGCTTGTATTGCAAATAGTTGCCACTAATGTGAATTGAAATCTTTGTAATGTAAACAGACAGTTTTATTGTAAATTGAAAATTTTGTATGTATTATTCTGAATGGAAACAATTATTGTAATTGTAAATAATGTTAATTATAAAAAATATGATAAAAGCAATCGTAAAAACAAAGATTTAATAACATTTTATAATCAATAAATTATTTTGAAAGTGAATTGTGTTATTATAATATTATTTAAAATTATCTATTAGTTATTATTTATTGAAAAATAATCCATACATTTAAAAAGATCAATAATTATGTGAGCTAGACTTTTTCTCCAAGTTTACAAACTGAAAAAAAGAAATTTGGAATAAATTTTTTGGCGATATTTTAGATGTAATAATAGAGTTAGCCAATCTTGGGACTATACGCGGGTCGGGTGGTATAATATGACATCCTCGTGCGTTTTCTCTTCAAAATGTAAGGATTAAATTCATCATATAGTTCTGAAGATGCCATGAAAGGTCCAACATCGTTACGCGTCGCCGAAATGTGTTGCGGGTTTGCCTACCTTTGGCCAACCCCGCATGCGGACTACATCATAAGATGTACCAGTTAAAAAATTAATATTTAAAGAAATTTCAATTTATTTCTTAAATAACATAATATTTTAACCTAAAACACGAAGTCATGGTGAATTTCTCCGAAAAAAATATCATCCGTACACGGGAATGTGCCTATTATTTTTTCCGCAATGAACGTGTTAATCTTGTCAAATTTCAGTACAATATTTAAAAACATTACACACAAATCTTACATTACATATTATATAGCATACTTTAATTTGATAATTTATTAAAAGTGTTGACTTGGCTGACAGACAGCGCGATTATGCGATAGCTGGAAATGTTTCTTCGTCAGTTGATGTACGAAAGTCCGAATTCGGAGTACGAAAGGCGGTTTAGGGGCAAGAATTCATAATGTACGAAAGAGTGAATTGTACGGATGTCGAATGTATGGATGTTGAGGACTGCCTGTATATGAAAAACCAAAATATTTAATGGGCATGTAACAAGTTTGTTAAGAAAATCTACATCCAAGGATATGTTATTTTCTGAAAAAGTTATAAATTTTATGAGACGAACTTGATATTGTAGAGTTCTTTATTCCATGAATTAAATTTCTTTTCAGCTACTTTCTTCAGTGCTTTCTGTTACAACTTTGAAACTTTTGCTGCATATGCATCTGTATTTGGATTCACGATAGGGGCATATGTAGGACTAACTTCAGTAATCTTAGTCGACCTTCTTGGCCTTCAAAAGCTTACAAATGCCTTTGGCCTTCTCCTGCTGTTCCAAGGAGTAGCATCCCTTGTTGGACCACCAATAGCAGGTGAGAATGCAATATTAACAGAAAATGACAAACTTTTTATGGCATAACCCTTTCACATATTTGTCACAAGAGTGAATATTTTTTTTGGTCACCAGCAATGGTGATACACTCCTTCAAATTTCATTTTTTTACAGAATCTTGATATGACTTGGTAATAAATTCCATTTTGACTTGATTGATTTCTGGTAATAATAGTAATATAGAGAAAATTTACAGTGAACTCTTCAATCTACCTATGCTGTTTTCTGATTTGCAATATTAAAGGAAGCAAAATCACATCCAGGAATTATTCAGTACAGCTAAATTTTCTTTCACCTTCAAAATTTTTGTAGAGATCATTTACCAACAAAATTTAGATTTCAATGCTTTATTGAAAGTATGACATCATTATGACAATAACTAACCCATAATTTCTAGCAGAATTTAAATTTTTATCACGTTTTATCTTATAATCATACTTGTTTTCACTTTGTCAGACCATCTGTGCAATTGATTAAATTAAAAAATCAAGTAATTGGTAACAGATAAAAGACTGAAATTTGCAGGGTGTATGTGATCTATGATACCATTTATTATGACCCCGAGGAATATTTTTGGGTGGCAGGAGATGCTTTTATAGTTTTGGAATTAAGATTCTGAGCAAACGGTTACAAATAGAAAGTTAAAATTTTCACTATATGTGTCTCCTTTAATAGCATCTATAACATTACAGAAGAAAGTTTTTTGAAATATTGGTGGGTGGCAGGGAGCGCCTTCAAAATTTTCAAATTGAGATTCTCAGCAAATGGTTATATGTAGAGAGAAATTTAAAATTTCTTAATTAATTATCGAATCAACTACTTTGTCATACAATTATATTACTAAAGTTATATGTAATTTTAATTTAACAACTCTAAAGAAATCTCAATAAGTAAAACGTGCTTTTTCATATTGCTTCAGAAAATGAAGCTCCAGTTTTCAAGTTATTAGTTTACATTGTGGCAGTAATTTAATTTCTAATTATGAAAGGAGAACCACTAGGCTGATGTTTGTATAGTGATTAATCTAGTAGTGTGATCAGGGTTACCACCTCTCCGGGTTTGACTCGAAGTCTCCGAGTTTTTGGACTTGCCTCCGGGCGAGAGAAAAAATCTCCGGGTCAACAAGAATATTTTCGAAATTGGCATTAAAGATTACAATTTATTTTTAACTTCTCTAAGAGAATAAATATTTCATTCTAGAATGACTGTGTCATGCAATTAACCTGGTAGAAGGTACACAGGGCCGGTCAAAGGGAAGGGAGGGGGGGGGGGGGGGGGGTGCAGCGGATGCGAGGTATCCGGGCCCCCGAATAGACATTCGTTTATTGCCCCCAAAATTTAGAGATGTCAGTTATTCATTAAAGAATCTGCCTTAAATTTTGTGAAAACTTTTATTAAAAAATTACGATTTCTCCAAGTTCATAGAGAAAACGGCATTAAATAAATCAATAAACATTGATCGAAATAATTATAGTTAGTACACCTCGTTTTTTGTGTTTACTATATTACTGTTTTAACATTATATTTATTTTAAATTCTAGGAAGTAATAAATTTTTATTAAAAATTATATTTTTTGTCAGTTTTGCATCTTTTTCGTGTGTAGGAGGTGGAGTAGAGCCCCCAAAATTATTTGTATCCGAGCCGCCTTAAATGCTTGGCCGGTCCCGAATATATATGAAAATATTTTTTTAAAACAGTAATGCAGTATGGTGTATGAAGCAACACAAGCTGCTCTTTGTTTTCCCACATTACATACTTTATGTAACATCATCAGGTATTATACTTACATTTGCATAAAAAATTCAGTTGATTACGTGATTTCGGGAGAAAAAATGACCCATTTGTATATCAGATTATACCCCAGGGCAGTTAAGAAATAATTGTCTCCATGACAATAATCTCGTTATGATGGAATAAAAATTGCAAAATTGCAATTATTAATGCAAAATTCAAAGAAATACAATCGATAAAAAAATTATACGACAAAAGTTAGAATTTCCATTCCATTCCACAGAGTATAGCGAAAATCCAGCGCTGATATAATTTTTCTTATGTATTTTAGTATGGGTAGGGAAATAACCCTGCACGATGGGTTTCAGATTTCCCATTTAAATCAAAAGGAAAGGATAATTCATGGAATCGATCCCGGAACTTCAATTTTCATCATAAAACCTATCCCCATGATCTTGGCCTCTGTAGAAAGTTTCTAACCAATTGTCATGAAAGTTGGTGCAATAATTCAAAATTTGATAGTGGGTACCGGCAAACAAAGATAGAATCATAGACCGTTACAACAAAGAAACCATAATCCTATTTTGATTCTGGAAGGGCAAAAACAGTAAAAAAGTTGGCCTTTAAAAATCTCCAGGTCAAATTAGGAAATCTCTGGGTCTGACCAGAGAAATCTCCGGGTCAGAATTGAAAATGTCCGGGTTGGTGGGGACTTTGAGGTGGCAACCCTGAGTGTGATTACTATTTTCAACACAAGCAATATACTTTGGGTTTCTTTATCATCATAAGCAGGAAAGATAAAAACTCTTAGACAAGTAATAATACTCCAGCACCTATGTGGCTTCATCACTCCACATAATACTTTATATTTACGTATGCATATTTATAATTTCAAATAAATGAGGTATATCCCACCTCTTGCAGGAAATGTCTGGGCACAGCCCTGGGCTTAATTCAAAGTGTGATTGCTATTATACTCTTAATTGCTTATTTTGTAAAATATACCGGAAATCATAAATTTCAAACATTTTTCTTCTAAATTAGTAAAAACATATAAATGATGAATAGCATCAACCTATGACATATACATGGCAGATTTGCCACGTGGCTAGTGGCAAAGATTTTGGACACTCCTGGACTAGAGTTATGTTTTCTTTCATTTTGAAATTATTGAAAGTTTTATGTTAGCCATGACTAATGTTTTCTCTCTTTCTTTTAGGATGGCTGTATGATGCTTTAGGGTCATATGACTATGGATTCTATGTCGCTGGTGTCATGATTGCTCTCAGCGGCCTGGTGCTTTTCTTCATTCCTGCTCTTCAGCGATGTCAAAAAATAATAAGTTAATGTTAATAGGGAGTGAGAGGGAACATCACCAGCATTTAAATTAGGACCACGAAGTTGATAGTGGCCTCACAAATTATTAGGAAACTTCTCAGTACTGATTATCTATGAGAGAAGCAAGATGGCAGCAATGTGTATCAGTTTGGATTACCTCATTAGAAGGCAGCAAATGTTTTCCAATTTCTGCTTTCTGAGCTCAAGGTTATCCTTAAAGTCATTTCTGAGGATATCATAGTCCTTGAAATCAAGCAATCAGCTGCAACAGTGTACATAACACAACAATGACAACAGTTTTTATGGTGAGATCAGCATATCAAATTCTGAGGTTGTACCAGTGTAAAATATGGCAAAGAAGGTGGTATGTAAAGAGATACTATTGATACTGAAGAAAAAATGGCAACTCTACTTGTGAATAACTTTTTAATGAGAAATTTTTATTATTGTGATAATGCAAGCCTTATTACCAGGAAGTTATTGCAACTGAAAATCCAGGGTATAAACATATGAAAGACTGAAATACTTAATAACAAATATCAATAAGATTTTCCTGCCTTCCTTGAAGGTTTCCATAGTTTATCTATTCTTGATAAATCTTATCTACACTAAATAAATCAGTGTTTGATTCTAGGAATAAATTTACTTGCAGTTATTGAATTAAACAATAATGACATTAATTTGAATTATAAAAAATGGGTTTTTTGATAATTGCTCCTGTGAGAATGTGATCCGTTTCTAGTGGCCTATGACACACTCTTGTTTTATTGTGAAGTTTGTTGTACTCCTTTTACACTTAACATGCTATCATGACTTAAAATTAAATCATGTTTATAAAATACCTTTTCTTGAATCAACATGAATCCTTGCAGCCTGCATGAGTACGGTAGTTCCACACCAATCATGGGGTAATGTTCCTGGTAAAACACCATGGTAGGCAAAACCGCAGTGGGTAAAACCCAGAACTTATGGGAAATAGGGGGTTGCAGAAATCTGCTTCCAAGGGTAAGGCCTATAAAGTGCCAAAGATTGAAAATGAACAACTGTACCTCTCATAAATATCTCTATTAATAAAATTAAAATAAAAAATTTTGAATAAGGTCTGCCCAGTGATGGAAACGAAAAAAAGACATTATGTTACATTTTTCGTTAGGGTCAAAAGAAAATATCGTTTTTCGTTACACTCGAAACTAAATTTAATTTTTCGTAACGTTTAACGTTATAACGAAAAATTTTAGTGCACGTTAATGACATCCAGCTAATTGCCCTTTTTTAAATATATACATAAACATTTTTTATATTATGTATGTTTGCAACCTACATAAGGTTTACACAAATAGAAATTGAATTAAACTGCAGATCAGCAGTTTAAAAAATATATTTCTGATTGGAGAAACTTATATTCTCTGCAACATTAATGACAACAGAAAACAGTCCTTAGGAAGTGATATTTGTCAAAAACTGAGAAATGACACGAGTAAACCCCCCACATGTGGTTTACCATATGACGGGGCTAGTTTAAACATCAATCATCAAAATAAATAAAAATATTTATAATTTTAGGGTTGCATCGTCAATTGTGCCTATCGAACGACCTACATGCCAATTTTCAGCTTCCCATGTCATCTGCATTAGCTCTAGTTTTCGAATCAGAGTTACGCCACCGTTTAGATAATTCATCATTTCCTTAACAATGCATTTCACGAAAACGAATTTTGCACAAGAGTAGAAGAACATACAATATTTAATGAATTCACAACGATAAACATTTACGTTATTGCAACCTAACAGCAAAATTACAAAAACTGTTATACATATTACAAAAATAATTTCCTACTTTTATTAAACCGTTTTCAGACAAAAACTAGTCATCTCTTTACATTTTAATAATAATTCCAAATTTAAAATTTTACTGGTCTTATCATTTTTCCAACATAAATACTGACAATGATGGTGTTAAATTTGGTGTATTTAAAAACTTATAAATGTTATAATAAAAGGATTCTACATGACATTCTGATGCTAGAAACATGACATGAAAATGCATTGGTTGTAGCCAAGCCCTATATTATCAAAATATTTACACTAAACTGATCGGAGTGGAAACTTTTTTATTTGCTAAGGAAACAGCTTGAAATTTATATTTTCATCTTTTTCATATCGTTAGATATTTAAGAGGCTAATTTAAGGTATCACTTTTAATAAAAATTGTTTATGTCGTTCACAATCTCACTTCAAAGACTAATATTATGAAATAAGTTTTTAATAAAAAAATAGTAGCAACAAAGTAATTAACTAGTTGGTGGATTGATTTAGTCTTAGTCGCCATCCACACCTAGGATCGTTCTTGTGTGCAACTCCATGAAAATATCAAAATAACAGTTTCTGTTTTTCCATTTTCGTTACGTTTTTCATTAGAGCAATTTTTGACATTTCGTTAACGTTTTTCGTTACGTTAATCAAAAATAATTTTATTCCATTATTTAGTTATGTTATGCATAATGTTCGCCATCACTGGGTCTAACAAACAGCTTCAATGCTAGAAGTGCATAGGAGCTTGAGAAGAGGCACAATGCATCCTACATAAATGAAAAAAATCTGATGTGGCTTTCTCCATATTTGGGGTATAGATATTTAAATTATTATGAATAGCATTATAAGACAAAATTATTATTTCATATCGTAAAAGAGTACAGTCGTCTTTATTGCCGTAAATTATATGTTGAATACGTTTACAGAATTCACCGCTACATGGTGGCGCTGTATACTGGAAATTTACAAATAAATTAATTATCTACTAAATGGAAGGTTCTATGAGAATTTGTTTCAAACAAAACTTGGAATAAATATTATTCTCTACAACTTTGGTCCTCACAAAGATTACCAATAACAACGTTTTTAAGATATTTTATGGAAACCGATTAATTATAAATAATTCTTAAACAATAACTGCTATGGAAAATTGTTTCAAATGAAAGTAGTAAGAAATTACATTCTCTATAACCTTTGTATTGAATTATATATATATACAATAATGATGTTTTAATGGAGATATTTTGCCAAAACCGAAATGGGTTTCGAACAAACCTCAACTTCCGGTTAATCAGTATTGTCCTAAAATTAATCAGCTCTTAGTGTTCATACCAAACTGTTATATAAGAAATATGGTAATGATATGGCAAGTACTTTTCGAGGGAAACATGAAAAAATCTGCTACTACTAGGAATCGAACCCAGGTCTCCCACTTGCCAGACATAATCTACAACTGAACTACCATAGTAGACAAATTCTTCTGTTTAGGAAATATAATAAGAATACATTCCTGTCCTGAAACAGGAGAATTTATCAGCTATGGTAATTTAGTGGAAGACCTGGTTTCCATTCCCGGTCTTAGCAGATTTTTTCACGTTTCCACATTTGCCAAGAAATTTAAAGGTTAACTTTGGCTTTGACTTGTCAAACTGCATCTTAGTGAGGTGAACCACTGCATCTTCTTAGGTTTGTTAGGGAAATGTATACCGTGTCTTAGCAAAATCGCATCTTGTGAATTCATACTAAGTGAGATTTTACTGTACCATTACCATAAACTCTGCTGCATTCACCATTTCTGACTTGCATTTAAAAGAGAAAAGCTTATGTTTGTCAATCAATTTACTATATGTATATGTTAAAAAAATGTAGTAGACTGCAAAACAATTTACAGAATGAAAGTAGCCCTTGACGTAAAAAAGGTTTGGGCACCTCTGGTTTAGACACTGTAAGCAGGAGTGACGAAAAACTTCACATACCTTTCATTTCACATCTCAGTTTGTTTATGGCAAAATAAAGTGTTCATCTAGGCATCAGTTTTTATAATCTTACCATTGCACCATTTGTTGCAACTACATAAAAATTCCATAACAAAAAATCAACAATTTAGTATATCTAATGAACAAAATAATAAAATTGTTTAATTAAATATAGATAGTATGAGTACTTAAGGAGTAAATGGTTCCCAAAAGCTAGTTCACTGTTTAGCCACTAGATGGCACTTCTTATGTGTTCCGTTCTACCTGTCAAGAACTTCCTATTTTGGCTGTTACGTGACACTGTGTGGCTTAGTCGCTCAGATGCAGTGTTTTTACTTTCTCCGTAGATAGTAATGGGAAAGTATTGTGATCACAAAAAAAAATCGACTTCGAGATTTCAGCAGAAATACACATTTTGAGACCCCTATTATACATTTAGACTATTTTCAGAATGATGTCTGTGTGTGGATGTGCATGTGTGTGTATGCGTGTGATTGTGGCCGCTCTAACTCAAAAAGTACTGACCATATTGTTACCAAAATTCATATATAACACTTTAACATGAGCATAAAGAACTGATTAGTTTTTCGACAATAACGGGTAACCGGAAGTCGAGGTTTATTCGAAACCCGATTCGGTTTTTGCGATATTTCTTCGTTAAAATATCATTATTGTATTTACAATTCTATACAAAAGTTATAGAGAATGTGATTTCCTACAACTTTCATTTGAAACAATTTTCTATTGTAGTTGTCGTTTAGGAGTTATTTATAAATAACCGGTTTTTCGGTTTCCGTTAAATGTCTCCTTAAAAACATCGTTATTGGTAATCTTCGTAAGGACCAAAGGTGTAGAGAATAATATTTCTTCCAAGTTTTGTTTGAAACTAATTTTCGTAGAACCATCCATTTTGGATATATTTCGATTTATCTTAATACCTGTATACAGCGCCAACACCATGTAGCGGTGAATTCTGTAAACATATTCAAAATATACCTAATTTACAGCAATAAGGACGACTGTATTCTTTTACAATAGGAAATAATAATTTTGTCTTATAGTGCTATCCACAATAATTTAAATAACTACACTCCAACTATGGAGAAAGTCATGTGTTGGCCACAGATTTTTTCTGTTCTTATTCCTGGCAGAATGGAATTTCCCTGAGTTCAGAGATCGCCACAACCCAACCATCATTTTTAAAACCTGATGAGTGACAAAAGCGCCGTCAAAATTACATTTAGTGTGCAAGTTAATATGGGTGCCTTAAATGGTACCTATCCCTCAGTCCCAGTTTGCTAGCTAAATAGACCTCATTTGCAGCGCAACAGTCAGGGCGAAATATATTGCACTTTAGCCACCAATTTTCCTTCACATATAACAAAAGAGTAGCAAAGAATCTATTGTTGCATGCACTTGGGAAAAACCCATTCCACCAGGAATTAGAATGGAAGAAACATCGCATCTAAATGACTGAAGCACACAATGCCACGTCATGGCCAGAAATGGACGTTCGTAGGAAGCAGAACAGTGTGCATAAAAGTGTCATCTAGTGACTAAACACTGAACTGGCTTCTGTGAACCACTTACTCCTGAGGTACATACAATAGTATGTATAGATGTTTTTTCATTAAAATACACCATGGTTATTCAGATTTAAGAAAAATCACTGCAGCAAAATATAATGAGCATACACCTGACACTATACTCAAAAACTTAGATTCAGTTGGTAAAACAGTAAACATATCACTAGCTGCAGATACTCGAAACCATGGTTAGCAAATCTGTGCTTGGTGAGAGACGACTATATATTTTACAATAAAAATATTTAGTCAATCACCAAAACTACTTGTGTCAAAACTTAGTGCAGTGATAAATAAAATCATTTTCGATTTTAACATCTAAAGCAGTGGTTCTCAACTGTGGTGACATGATGCCCCAAGGTGGTGCGACAGTTATTCAGGGGTCATGCGAATATTTGATAAATTCACAGAGTATCATATTCTGGCTTATAGACATAAATAAAACCAGAGAATAAACACGCACGCTTATTTAAATGCCAGAATTTTATTTTTATATGGTTAGGGAAGGCCCAATTTTTCTATCAAGGTGACTTAAAGATAATGGACCTGTAAATGGGGTGACACATAAATGAATGAATTGAGCATAGGGTGAAACATGCAAAAAAAAGGTTGAGAACCACTGATCTAAAGGGACAAAAATAAAATGATAACTTTCATTAAAAATAACATTCATTTTTATAACTAACACTTTATAGGTTACTAGTACAATAGTGTACCACTTTTAATAGCATAAATGACTTTTTGCTTTATAAAAGGATAATTTCAATTTCAATGCTAGAGTCATAAAAAAATGCTTTAGTTTGAACTGTCTATATTTACTACAGTATTTTACTTACAGCATTGTTTCCGGTGTCACAAAACTCCTGAAACACAGATTTTATTCATACGAAATTTTTTTAAATATGTGATCTCTGTATATGTGATGAAATGCTCTCCACAGCCAGATTTGAATCCATGGATTATATCTTCTGCGGATTTCTTAAGAAAAGCATTATAGCAATCCTGATGACATAAGATGAGTTTGGGTAAAAAGATTATCAAATGAATCAAGATTTTACAGAATTATGTCAATATTAAAATGGAAAGTTAACCAAAATAACTTTCATCATAATAAACAATAACAATAATTGTTACTTTGGCTGTGTTTTAAGAGTGCTCCACATATGAGCTATTTATTTGAAATTTGCATTTGCCAAGCAACATATCCAAAAAGTCAGTTACTATACAAGTGACAAATGAAAACAGTAAAACTTTTCAACAAATTCCTGATATGAAATACAATATACAGATAACAGAGTTCATTCTTTATGTCAATACATTTTCAAAGTAAACGTTATGAACAAATTATTTAATAGCACAAAAGAATTATCTAAAATAATTTTAATATTCTATAACCTGCTTTCTCAATATCGTAGCAATTAATTCGTTTCAAAAAGTTCGAATTAATCACATATATGCAATTTTAAACGCACTAAATAATATAGGATTATATGTTCTTTTTAAGTTATGCTGTAACCTTTCAATTTCTCATAGTAAGGCATAATAACTAAAAAATATTTTGAGTTTTAGTTCACCTTAAATGTTTGGCATAATTTATCATCTTATGCTTGTTAGCTGACATGCTTATTTGATATTACCCTCATATACACAATACTTTCTTACTTTACTGCAAATGGAGCTTTTATTGACTTTTCATTCATTTCCATTTACTATTACATTATATTCTCTGGAATGTTAATACATTTCCTTACATTATCATCATTGCAAGCTGTGGAAAATTATTATTTTTTATAATTTTACTGAACTAGTAATTCACTTTTATAAAAACCAATGCTTTCCCGATTAGGTACTTCTGATACAATGAATTAAACATCTACAATTTACTTTTACTTCATAATGATCTTAATACTGCAACTTCGCTGGAAATTTTAAAAGCTTCATCTTTTACGATAATTATCTTTCTCCTGCAAATTCTTCGCTTAAATGCAAAAAACATCCCTTTCTGCATCATAATTTTTATTAAAAACATCGCTAATATTCTAAAACCAGAATGTTTAAATATACGTATATCTTAAGATATAGATTCCGAAGATTAGTAAGAGGGTTAATTTAATATGCCGAACATAAAAATTATGCAGTTTTCTTCTAAATTATTTTCTAAATACAACTAGTCCCCCTCCAAATTTTCAGATATCACAACCGCCATCTTGTTCATTTCTGCAAGTCATTTGGAGCAGAGATGAGATAATGACGACTTTCGAATAAAGAGCGGAAAATAATGTTTGCGTAGTCACAGTAAATTTCCATACCCCATTAATACAATATTCTCTTCAAATAGATACTCAAAATTTTTCGTAAATGAGACCCATACCTGTATAACTGAATGTTTCAAGTTTGTTGGTACTTTATGCGCGTTTTTATAAGTTGTTTCTCAAAAGTTTAACAGAAGATATTTAAGTGCTTGGCTGTGAATGGTAGATTAAAATTCCGTTCCGTTTTCTCCTCCTGGTTTTAATAACGACTTAGCAGAATTTCCAACAACTTTTATAACTTCTTTACAAGAAGTTTAACTTTCCGCGTTTTTCACACCAAAGCGTTATTTGAACATTTGACAAGCGAGTTTTTTGACTCGCAACAATGATCGTATGGACCGTAGGTGATCATAGGAATCGTAGGTGTCCGTAGGAATGGATAACTTCGGATACCTTTATGTAGCTGGTTTGCGGACCAATCTCACGAGTAGTGAATAATGTCGGTTTTAATCGTTTTACTCCTACGATTCGGAATGGCATACGAAATTTATTTTACCGTATTAGTAAAGCTTTTTATTCCTTTCGATAATAATGAAATATTCTTCATGTCAAATATACGATTTACAGGGAGCAGGACATCGTGTGTTAAATTCCTATTTTTTATCAACTCGTAAACGGGTACTGTGCTTTAGCCAACTTTAAAATACAGATTTTTATGTATCAACTTTTTTATTTTTTTTCAGTATACGGAGGTGCACCTATGTAATTGCCGCAAAAAGCCTATATATCTATCATCGAACATCTGTAGTTCAACGACATTTTTCGTTCATGCAGGTAGTTTCCATTTTCGTTATGGTTAACAACGACTTACAAATATTTTATCCTGTTTCTTTTTTTCAGCATTAATTTCATTTTATTTTTAGCTTCTTGCTTACGTCTCTTTCCACGATGTCATGTATAAATCATTTAATTTCATTTGTTCGTTTCTTGATTTTACTTCACTAATATTAGCAACTAATTCAAGAAGATTTTCCAATGTCCTGGACACCTTCTTCTTAACGTAATTCAATTAAATAAATTATTCAAGAAATAATAATTTCACAACTTTGAAGCCTTACTTAATAATTTTTATTTAAGCGAGCCAATAAGCCACTGTGAATTTGCCTCTGATTTCTTACCCAAAACTAATTCTTTATAAATGAGAACATTAAGACATCATTAAAATAAAAATCACAGTCATTCGATGGTTTGCAGTTCAGTTACAAATTGATTATTTCTCAATTGGATTGTGGAGTTTTTAATTAATGTAATATAAAGTGTATTCTATTTTTTCATTCTTTTTCTTATCAATAAACTAATTTTGACCGTCATTATTATGCAACATCTTTAAATACTTAGGATCAGGCCAGGTTATGACCTCAATTATTTCTGCAGTACTTAATGTTTTCTATTCTTGAATAACCATTTATTCAAATTTATTACCGACATAATCATATTGTGAGTATAAATTGATTTTGAAATCATGGAATATAAGTAGTTTTTGACTTTAGTTATGAATCATGAAATTAAACATTTCATTTGATGTGGAGCTTTTTTCCAAACTTCTAATGTCAAGTTTTTTCTTCAGGATGCATAAACATATACTCCGAATTCCATTTTCATTGCGGAAGTGAGTTAACTAAAGTCATAATCGTTCTTTTGGTGAAGCCAACATTCACAATCACACATTCCAGGATGACATATATCGACCGGATTGTAAGTATGTACTATCTGTTGGATACCTATGTTAAACTTTCAAAAAGATCCACAATGTATTTCCAAACATTGTGACTATGGTAGAGCATTCTTCAGTTTTTTTAGTACAATGAATCTGTGTTTTCAATGCTGATTATCCCTTGATCTGACTCCTAGGACGTGCTGGTATTTTTAGTTATCAAGCCTGTATTTTCTTCCTTTCTGATATTTTCTAGCCATTTGAGCACTTAAAAGAGCATTGTGAAGTTAGTATTTATTTAAAATGTTTCTTCTTATTCATTATTAAACAGTTCAAATATACTCTTTGTGTTTGATAATTATGTAATAGTAGGTTGAATTAAATTTGATTTGAATTCAATAACTATCATGTAATACTTCAAATACTGACATGATATTATTTAATTAAACATTCCCTAGAATTCAGAATAAGAGCTCGTTTGATATTAAAAATGGCATTATTCACACAATGATCCCTTTTTCAATACTATTATCTCTTTCCACTTCCTATTACTACCTCTTTCCCAGCATTCTTTGAGTCATTTCATAATTTTACCAATCCCTTTATTGTCTTTATCCCTTACCACCATTATTTATCTCCTCTCTTAATTGCATTTATGATTTTTGTCATTGGTTTTCATCTCAGCCCAAGTAATTTTATCCAGTCTATATTATATCCACATCTTAAAAGCCTCCAATCTACTAATATCCTCATTCTTTGTAGTTCATGTCTCACACCAAAATATTACTATAAGGTGTCCACAATGTCTTGTCATCCTCCTATTAAGTATTTAGTTTCAGCAATACAAGCAGGGCCGGCCTTACAGTTATGGCGGCCCTAAGCAAAAATTTTTAGCAGCCCCAGGCGAATAAATTTTCTTTGAAATCACGTTGTTATAACAAATTTTTAAATGTTTACCTGTTCATCATATATAAAAGATAACATTAGCACAAAGACATAAATTTATTGCAAATAATACCATTTACAAACAAATAGGTAATTTATAATCACAAAATTTGAACAGAAAAATTTTATTTGTTCTAAAAAGCCATTTTTCTTGCTTTTTTTGCTCGCAAAGTCTGATACCATTTCAGTATAGTTAAAGATTGACAAATTTCATTTTCAGTTGAAATAATTGAAAGGTCTACCAATCATTCTTGATTCATTGTAGATCTCAAAACGGTTTTTATCAATTTTAGCTTAGAAAAACTATGTTCACCAGAAGCTACTGTCATTGGAATACTCAAAAGAATTCGTACAGCGATAGAAATATTTGGAAATACCTCATCAAATCCATTATTATGCACACATTACAAGGTGGGTGAGAGGAGGAAGGATTTGAGGGTTCAGGGGTAGGGGGCGACTTCTGTTAAAATACCTCTTTTTTATAAATGAATACAATTATAATAGGAATTAACTAGTAAAATATAATTAATATAAAGTATAACTAAAAATTTTAAAATTAGAATACATGTTATCGAGTAAAGCAAAAAGCAATTCTTTTCAATAGAGGTAAACTAAATAATGAAGCATTAAAAAACGTTTATTGTGGAGAACTATGATTTTTTAAAAAAATCTATGAAATACAGCTCAGCAATAAAGATAATGAATATAATTGAAATTTTAAAAAAAGGATTGTTGAAAAGTTTAAAAATAATTTCATAAGGACGGAATAACTTTAATATATCAAACTAGGTTTCCATATATTTTAATGTTAATGCATATTAAAATTTTTGGTTGTACGTGACAACATTTCAGTAACGAAAATGGCTAGAGACACTTACCTACACTCGACCGCGCGACAAGATCTCTTCTTATCCAGAAAATGCCACTTCTGATGTTTCTATAAGAATTAACAAGGGCAGAAATGTTTGCAGAAATAAACACCTATGGTAAGAAAGATGATGATGTGTATGCATTCAGCAAAACAAGACAGAGTGGACACAATAGTATATAAACTTCCCACTTCTACAGCAACCACTTCTGGAGCACAAAAGCGGAGTGATCTTTCTCTAGTAACTAGTAAGAAAAGACTGGCATACAGGGCTGGCTTCAGACACCTATGCCTTTAAGCTAAGTTTGGTCTCACACATGGTGTAAAGACCATTCAGCTCAAAGAGGCATATTCCAAAAAATGGAGAGAGGTAGAGGGGCAAGAGCAAGAGCCTTCCATGTACCCTTTTTTGGGGTTTTCCATGTCCCTTTAACGCCCCTTCTAATAGTTTCCGGATGTAGGAAACAGTATATCGGAAGGACACAAAGTATGAGCATGGAACAATAATAGGAAGCGCAGCTCCCATAAGAACAATGGTAATACGTTGACGGCAGAGCGATCTAGTGGTCAATACGAACTGAAGCGCGCCTAATTTAAACTCAATCGGCAGACAAGGTTTTGGCGGTGCATTTGAATTAAGAAGCTAGATGACGTATTTAACATAAGTTTAGGACTCAAATTAAAACAAAACAACTGGGTGAGATTTTTTATTTACTCATGTAAAGAATAACAATACAACATTTATAAAAACACAACATTCTTTTCCGGATAGAAATACATTCATAAATAACAATAATATTTGTTCCGGCGACTCGTTCGTAAAGGCAAGTGGACAGTATAAATTAATAAATGCTAAAATTTTCTAAAACTTACCAAGATGGTTTGGTGTTGAGTGAGCTTTGGGAGAATGTAAAACATCCTGAGAATCCCTTGGCTCATCTACAAGAATTAGAATACGATAGGATTAAGTTAACGAAATTCGAAAAACCGGTATATAATAAAATTGAAGTTTCACTGTATACCATGTATGATACTCAAACTTGTTTTCATACCTTCAAATACACTAGGAATGGCATTCGCTTTTAGGAGAGGCCGAGGGAATCTGCTGAGGAAATCATTATCTGTAAAATGATCACTGCAGACCCTATACTTCTTCATACAGTTGATATCTGCAGACATTAAATCCTCCCTCAGGCAAATTTTTTCCCTAAATTATAAAGCAGAAATGGGCGTCAAGACTAATAACAAAAACACATAATTCTCAACTTAACACAAGTATTTGGTTTTATGCGGTATCTCTTCTTTAAGCTCACCTCGAAATATCCTTCGGAAATCCAAAATCTTCTTGTCTACCCTGCAGCTGTTAAAATTGTTGCACCAATATGCTGCACAATAAGCATTCCGTTCCATTTCAACAATTAGAAAAACACGACGCTGAAAAACCCCACCACTTTCCCGCGCGATTTCCAACGAACTGGTTTGAACAGTGTGAATCATTGAAGAATAATTAATTATTATTATTAATTATTATTATTAATTATTTCTTCCATGGTTTGAATAATGAGTGTGGAATGGGTATTTTTAGACTCACATTGACCAATAGGATCGCTGCAGGCGCAACCATCAGAGACATCTATAGGTATTCGGGAAAATATCGAAGCTGCACTTCCTATTATTTCTTCCATGGTATGAGTTTCATGGAACGGGTCACAAGGGGACTGGTGCAGCTTCAAGATTTTAGTTTTCCAAAAAATTATGAAGGGAGATCTTTTACTGTTAAAAATTACAATAGGTTCTTGCCACATGGCGAGAAAATGCATAGACATTGGTTAGTGTAATCGGAAATACAAAATTCAGTTTATTGTTTTTGCTGTAAACTATTTAGAAATTTTGACAGTAGTTTATCTGGGGAACTGGGTTTTCAAATTGGAAAAATATATCCAGAGTTCTGAAACAACACGAAACCAGTAGAACACATTTGTTGAAGTACGATGATTGGATAGAAATTCTCAAAAGAATTAAAAATCACAAAACCGTTGATTCCATTCATTTATTCTTTTGGAAAGCGAAAAACAGCATTGGTATAAAGTTTTGAAATGGGCTGTGGAAATAGTAAAATATCTTGCCAAACAATGTTTAGCATTTCGAGGATAGTTTGACAGTGACATGGGAGAGCACTTGCAGAGAATTGAAAAACAGAAAAGGATGCCGGAAAACAATAAATTGCAAGCACATTACTTAGGAAAAAACATACTGAATGAGCTTATAGAATCAATTTCTTGGCGCATTAAGCAAAATATCATAAATATAACCCTTTAGGCAAAATATTATTCAGTAATATTGGATTGCACACCCGATAAAAGCCACCGAGAACAATTATCAATTGTAAGTCGTTATGTTACATTTTAAGATGGATAGAATGTAAAAGTCCATGAACGTTTCCTAGGTTTCTTTCCAATTCAGTATAAAACTGGGGAAGGATTACAAATTTTTATTGGAGGAACTGAATAAGGTAAAATGACCGTTAAATGTTATGAGAGGGCAAGGATACAATAATTCGTCTAACATGCGAGGCAGGCACTCAGGCGTCTAATCAAGGATACGGAATCTAAATTCCATGACGTTATTTATTCTTTGTTGTGCACATTCTCTAAATTTAGTTGTCAGTAATGCTGTAAAAACATCATGCAAAGTAACTGATTTTTTTCTGTTGTGCAAGAACTTTTTAATATCTTCTCTGCTTCGACTAAATGATGGGAAGTACTAATAAAACAAGTTCCCAGAATGACCTCAAAACCCTTGAGTGACAGCTGATGGGGAAGTCGTATCAATGCCTTAAAGCCATTAAGATATCAAATTGGGGAAATTTATTATGCTTTCTTTGAGATACAGAGCAATGATTCGCGAGTTTCTGCTTCAAGAAATGAGACCAAATATTTAGCAAAAATAATAAAAAATTCCAATTTCTTTGTTCGCTGTTTGTTTGGTATGGCATTTTTAAAAAGATAAATGGAACTAGTAAATTGTTGCAAAGTCCATCCGTTGATATGAAGACTTCAATAAATTTTCTTACGCAGATTCAAGCATATTTCGAACATTGTAGGTCAGAAATATGGTTAAATAAAATATTCATAGATGCTCGAGAACTGACAACAAAATTAGAGACAGAACCAAATTTTACGCAAGAGACATGAATTCGGACACAAAGAAAAAATTTTAATTTTGAATGTGTGCAAGTCGGTGAAAGTGATCCTCCAGAAAACTTTCTTTTATTTTGTGTTTGATTAAACAATTGCTTCCAAAAGGGAGAGGTTCCAGCTCCATAAAAACCACAGTGAGTATTTTAGTTTCCTTTATAACTTGAGGTAATTGAACAGCTTTATCTATAAATGTATTGAATTTCATCACCCAAAACCACAACTGCTCTTTATCCCAATACCTTAATATCCATTAGAATTTTGTTAACCTTACCTTTGACAGTGGCATCTGCAGAAAGGTCGTTTTCAAAGTTAAAAATTATCAAGAATTATTTACGCACAACAATGTCTGACGATAGTTAACTGGTTTATAACTTATGTCAATAGAAAGTGATATTATGAAATCATAGAAATATGAAGACATAATTGACGACTTTACAGGTCCTCAAGGATAATCGGAAGTGGTCGGGGTAGAATCAGGGCCACCGCAAGGGATGGTCGACTGCCAGTGGTGCAAAAACCCGGGAGGTGCGCGATTTCTTGGGTCATATTCTTCATAAAGGAAACCCGGACTCGTTGGCAGTATTTTAGCTGTCGGCCTTTTGAACCCAATTTACCTACGAAAGTCTTGGTTGCGATGAAAAGGCCCAGTTTAAGTTTCTTGTCGTCGCCCTGCGTGAGTTTCCGCCTCATGGGTTGCCGCCCGGGTAGTATGACCCTTTGCTGCTTGGGTCAGGGCGGGCCCATATGCCAATACATTGTTTCATATATCTGGAAACTATTAAAGAGGGCATTTCTGTTTACCCCTTCATGTGGACAAAAGAGAAAGATCCTAGTAAGAACCCCCCAAGAACCTCTCCCTCCTCCTACGGTCACCATTCGGTCGGAATGTGGGAAGGGGGCAGTAAAATAAGCACGAGGGAGTGTGGGAGAAAAGAAATGCTTTGGAATTTCGTGAAAAGAGAGGCAGAATTAATGATAATTCCATTCACCCGACCACTGTTATTTTTTTAGTCTTTGTGCCTGGATTATCTAACCCAAGTACTAACAATGGCCTCTGTAGTTGGTGGCCCCTTGGAATTGGCGGCCCTAGGCAGCTGCCTAGCTGGCCTATGCCTAAGGCCGGCCCTGAATACAAGAACAATACAGCCATTTACTATAGTAAACATCTTTACTACAATTTTTACTTTACATCATGCTTATTAATAAGTAACACAAGATTGATCACATCGTCATAACTCAAACAAATTCATTTGCACACTGCCATTCTCTTTACAAAGAATGGTTTTGTGCCATCTTCTGTGTGACATTTTCCGGAGCATTTGCAGGGTCGCAAGTTGAAAAGAATCATTTATAGCATTCTTAGTCATAATTAATTACCAGTAAGTAATAAAAGCCGGACCAGCATCTCAGGAAAAAGTCTCCCCTTACATTCTATAAAGATAAAATATCATTACTAATATGTTAATATAACAATATTAAATTATGAATAAATTAAATATTTTAAATGTATAACTTATTTTTTGCACTAAAAAGGAAAAAAATAAATTTTTGTTTCGAACTTTAAAGATAGATGTATGCGATATGTTCTGCAGATGGCCCGGTCCAGCTCTCGCGAGTTGTTTGTTACAAACGACTCGCATGAGCCAGACAACATACCTGCATACATCTATCTATACATACAACTATTTATCATAGCGAAATTAATATAAAAGTTATTAAAAAGCCCAAAATAACTTAAGAATAAAGAAACAATAAAATTAAAAATATTTTCATACCTTAAATCTTTTTCAACTGCGCTTACTGGACTTGTTTTATTAATTGAGAAGTTGAAAGATTTTAGTTGGAAGAAGAGGAGCTATTGGGTGGAGAACTGTTTATTGTTGTTATCAAATTACCTGAATTTATCACATGTTCTAGAAGTTTCTCCTTCTCTTTCATGTAAGTGCTAATAGTTGAACGACACATTTCCAACGATCATGGGATTTCAGTATGGCTTTCACCTTTCCCAACACGCTTTAAAATTTCTAATTTCAATTCATAACTATGAGTCTTATGCACTCTTTTATTTGATTCACCTATATTATCACTATTGCATTTCTTTTTAGATGCCATGTCAAGTGATAAATTTATAAATAAATCAATAAAATAAATACATTTAAATAAAAGATTGACAGAAGAAAGTGAAATCAGCACAAATTAAAACAATTAGAGCAGATATAACTATGTCTACAGTAAAACTAAACCTCACATGGTTGGTCGGGATCAATTACTCCGCGAAAATTACTCCACATAAAGTAGTTCCCAATTGTGTCAAAATCTCAAACTTGTTGAGTCTCGAACGGTCGAATCTCAGGAGTCGCCTGTATAAGGCTTTGTCTTTGGGGCATGCAGATTGTAAATGAATATCATCAGGTATTTCAATGCAATTTCTTAATTCATCAACTGTATCCAGTTCCAAAGATTCTTCAAATTCATTCTCTACCGGTTGTGGAGTTTCTGATTCAGATAATATTCTTTCATTGCTGCCCAATCCCCGTCCTTGGTGATTTGAAGATGGTTTTTACAAAAGATATTATTTTCTGACATTTCTTAATTTCGTCTTCTTGTTTTTCACACAATTTTCATTTTGTGGGACTAGTTCCATTTCGTACAATATTGGTTACTCTGGATGACTTTTATGTTTACTAAAAATGCAGACCTAAAAACCTAATCTGGTGCCCAAGTCCTGGCTATGCCACTGAGTGGACCCCCTCTGTGGAATGGGCCTGGGTGCATCGCACCCCTGCACCCCGATAGTTACACCACTGGTTTTGCCCCATTATTGCCCTATATGAGTATAAAAATTAAAGTTTTTGGACAAAACCATTGGCAAAAATGCGAAATTGTAAAAATTCCAAATTTTTTTCATATATGTATATATATACACACACACACATTAAAACTCGTTTATAACGATCACGCCTAAAACGAAATCTCGGCTATATCGAAGAAATGTCTCGGTCCCTTGAACTTCTCCATAAGGACATTGGTTAAATTACTCGGATGTAACGAACATGCATTTTACGAATTCTCGACTGTAACAAACAACTGTTTGGTCCCGTGGCAAAAAATACCCCATATATAACGAATTTTGGCGAGCAGAGAGATAAGTAATGAATAGTTTCCGCCCGTTTACCGTGCACTTGTTCGTAGAGGTCCCCTTCCTCCATCTACCCCTTCCATACGAATTTCCACGCTTCCTTTGTTTTGAAATTGATATTAAAAATGTGAAATGTTTATGTAAATTAAGGACCATAATAATAATATTAATTGACCATTTAAAAAATCGTATGTAATAGCAATGGAACATTTTACATGCCGCAAAGTTGATAAGCATCTCTTTGCATATGTAAGTACAGCATTGAAGTCGACTCACTGCAAATACAGTAAAAGCTGTGTTATCCGGCTACCTTGGGGATTGTGGAAAGCCGATTAGGAGAAATAACCGGTTAGGGGAGCGATTTTCGATTTTGACATCGCAAATTTGGCAATAACCAAATAAAATTGGGCTTAGGTTCACTATCGTACTCCCCAAACATAACTATGCGTGGGGTTTGCATTTTCCATTTTAATTCTTCCACACGTAGCTAGATATAGACAGTATTTACCCATTCTTATTTAATACGTTGCTACGCTTACATGCAAAACAAAAAGACTATTGAAAAGTTTAGGGCGTCCGGGAAGTTTGGGGATTACGGCAGTGAACCTGTTCCCAAAATTGAATTTATTGGATTATGTCTTTGTTATTTATCGTCGTTATTTATCTTTATTTACTCTATTAGAAAAGGACGAAATTATTTAATTCTTCTGAACATTTCTGTGAAAACCAGTCATAATATTTTATCCAGTTCCTCAATTTTTGGCTTATGAAGCGTATGATGTTCATTAATTGATTTACTCGTCTCAGAAGATAACACATATTTCATTAATTTAACCTTATGAGCCTTGATATCGTAGAGCGTGGAAGATCCAATGTTGAATTCTTTTGCTATGGCTGCTCTATTTTTTCCTTTTTCAATTCGTTTGATCAGCTACAGCTTTTATGTTAGCATTAAAACAACCTTTTCTCTCCTGTTCCTTGCTTTTAGGTATTTATTTTGATGCCATATTCAATGGATGGGTAATTTTTTAAATAAAAATGTGATAAAACTGGAAATTGTAGAAGTACACCAAAACATCTAGACAATGCAAATGGCTTACGTAAACAAAAACGCCATGCTTACTCGACAACCACAGAAGTATACGGAGTAAATACGTAATATATACATATAATATTTTAAGAAATTTTAAAGTGGAAGTTGTGGTATTACACAAATACAAGTCACACAAAAATTCATAAAAAATAAATAAATACAAAATGAATGGTATTTGTGTAATTGCCGGTATCTAAGGCTGGCCGGTTCTAAATAGCCGGATAGCACAGCTTTTACTGTATGTGTATACGTGTTATATGGAATGTATAGGCCAAAAACCATGTTTCTCGTATATAACGAAGTCACACTTATAACGAAGCAATGAGTCGGTCCCCTCAAATACGTATTAAACGAGTTTTACTGTACGTATGTATATATATATACACACACACACACACATATATATATATATATATATATAAATTTACGGAAGAGGAAAGGTAAATGAGGATATTTAGGGCAACTAGGTGTTGAAGGAAACCCAGTGATCACTTACCGGAAGGAGAGCCGATGGGGTGTTGGAGAGACACATTTGTAGAAGTTATTGGAGCACAAGGGAGACACACACAGGGCCGGCCCAAGGTAGGGGCGAGCCAGGCAGCTGCCCGGGGCGTCTAAAGCCGGTGTCGCACGGACAGACTTTTTCACAAAACTTTTGACCAAATGGTCATGAGTACCGTGTGACTGCGAGAATTTGAAGAAAATGAAATTTGAGCAAATTTTCCTCAAAATATTTTAGCAAACATAATTTGACCAAACGGAATAGAGGCGCTCCTATTTTTACTTTCTCCACACGTAGTAATGGGAAAGTATTGTATTCATGAAAAAAATCGACTTCGAGATTTCAACGGAAATACATGTTTTGAGGTCCCAAGAACACGTTTAGACTATTTTCGGAATGATGTCTGTGTGCGCGTATGTGGTTTTGGGCGCTCTAACTCAAAAAGTGCTTGTCATATCGTTACCAAACTTCATATTTTAGCATGAACACAAAGAACTGATTACTTTTTGGACAATAACGATTAACCGAAAGTCGAGGTTTATTCGAAACCCGATTCAGTTTTTGCGATATATCTCCATTAAAACACCATTATTGTATATACAGTTCTATACAAGGGTTATAGGGAATGTAATTTCCTACAACTTTCATTTGAAACAATTTTCCATAGTAAATATTGTTTAGGAATTATTTATAAATAATCGGTTTTTTCGGTGTCTGTTAAATATCTCCTTAAAAACATCGTTATTGGTAATCTTCGTGAGGACCAAAGTTCTAGAGAATAATATTTCTTCCAAGTTTTGTTTAAAACAAATTTTCGTAGAACCATCCATTTCGGAGATATTTAACTTTGACGTAATATCCAGTGTACAGTGCCACCACCATGTAACGGTGAATTCTGTAAACATATTCAAATATAATTTACGGCAGTAAGGATGTCTGTATTCTTTTACGATACGAAATAATAATTCTGCCTCATAATGCTATTCATAATAATTTAAATATCTATACCCCAAATATGGAGAAAGTCATGTGTTGGCCACATCAGATTTTTTTTATAAAAGCTATTCGAACACCTTTGCCCCGTCATTTTCTCCTAGAATTATGCTCGCCCTTCTCTTAATATTCAGTAGAAAAACTGTAATACTCAAGTTAAAATCGTTGAGAACAAATCACAATACCACGAAATGCGATCCTACCGATCCAACGAAAACGTTTTCACTTAATGTTTACGCGGGTTACCGCAGGGTACGCACCAGGCCTCTGAAACTCCCTTAGAAACGGCTGTTACGAAGTTTAGCGGAAGGGGATAACCAGATGGCAATAGCGTCGCTCTTAGCGTGACGTCATACAGCGGCTTTCTCAAATCTGTTTAAGCATCAGATTTGAACATCGAAGGTTCATTTTGTATCAAAATCACTATTACAGGAATTTCATGAATTTAAACTTATACGATATATGGGATGAAGCATTGAAACAATCTATATATATATATATATAACGCTTAGGTATGTATGCTTTGTTGATTACCGTTACCAAGTAACCATTTATTACCCCATAAGCATTGGAATCGGTGCAAGGCATTTTTAATTTCTTTTTAAAATTACTTAAAATTATTATACGAAGTCCGGACTTGAAGTATTAAACGGAAAAATGAGTGAAAATAATTATTTTTGAAAACAATACGAATTCATGCTGAATTTGCTTAAATATTTTAACTGCATAAGAACGAGAAGTTTTGAAATTTATAATGGGAAATTTTATTTTTTAGTTTTGTAATAATTCTCCAGAGACGATCATTAGAGTCAATGAAATATACACAAAAATAAATCCGAGGGAATTCATTATAAACAATGAATATAATACAATGGAAATATGAATAAATTTATTTATTTAAAATTTTGGTGAAATCACATATACAAATATCTTGCACACGCTTTTAAGTTCACAGGAGGTAAAAATCATAACATTCACATAATGTAGAAATTTTATCAATACCAAGCAAAAATTTTATCTTTTAATATACAATGCATTCAATGGAAATATGAATATATTTATTTAAACGTTCCATCAAATCACATATACAAATATCTTGCACACGCTTTTAGGTTCACAGAAGGTAAAACTCATAACATTTACATAATCTAGAATTTTTATTAATACCAAGCAAAAATTTTATAACTTTTAATATACAACGCATTATTAGATTACATTCATTAGTTTTCAGAAACTTTAATAAAAATTTACTTTGTGAGTTTGAACACTTTCCAGTTTAAATTATAGAAACAGAATTTTTTAAATAAAGTGATGATTTTTGTCTGTAACACTGACGAAGGAAGGGATATTTACATCAAAAATATTTTTTATTTGCCTAACTTAAAAGAAAAATATGCAGGAACTATATATCCCAATAAACACACACGCCTTTTTACAAAAGTAATATAATTGAAAAAACTTATTTCATCTAAAGTTTCCCTAAACTTGGAAACACACCTTATTTACATAGCTAAATATGGGTACAAACATGGTACCAGGAAGAGAGTTCCTCTTATTTTTTCACACAATGATACTAAAACTCTATCCCGCACATATTTTACAAAAGTAATGAAATTGAAAAAGTAATTATTTTACCTAAAAGTTACCTAAAATTGGAACACACATCTAAATTACACATTTACATAGCAAAATATTTTAACAAACATGGTACCAGGAAGAGTCCTCTTAATTTATGCACGAAGATACAGCAGCACATTTTGTGCATGCAGTGCACAATACAGAACATGCAAAAACAGACAAAATTTTACATTTACAAAATGCAGTTTACTTTCCATGAAATTTAAGAAATCATGGGTGGGGACAAAGTGGTACTACACTTGAAGAACAAGTATATTTTGTTCTTTTTTCTGCTTTCCTGGAGCAGCATAGGCGACATCTTCTCCAACTGCCACCTTGATAGGAAGATGCTTGACTACTACTTCACTATATTCCGATCATAACACATTAGAAATATAAAGTTACACAAGAAAAATATAAATTGTGCTTACCTTACTCATCAAATAAAGAATCGTAACATTCAATGATTTCCTTGAAGAAAACAAATGCAAACTTGAAGAAGAAATTCAGAGCAACATTGTAGATCATCTTCGCAATTTATACACCAACATCAGGAAGTATTTTCCAAACATCAATGACAACAATGTATTCGAATTCCATTCAGTATAACCGAGAAACCTGGATTATCTGCAGTAGATTATGAAAATTTAATGGAAATCACTTCAGATGTCCATTTAATACAAACATTTAAAGAAGTTTCTCTGATTACATTTTGGGGCAGCTTATATCATAAATATTCAGACTTATCAAGACGGGCAATTATAGAGTTATTACCATTCGCGAGCACGTACTTATGCGAAACTGGGTTCTCGAAATACACAACAACAAAAACAAAATACAGAAATCGACTAATGCCGTTCATATAAACGATTTTTATCTTTAAATATATGAAAATAGACGAAATGTTGATCACATGACCTATCTTTATTATTATCTGTACTTACTTGTGCTTTGATTTTCACCTTATAAACAAAATAACTGTTTGGGGTTCCGCAACTTCTCTTTCGAGTTGCAAGGGTTCCGTAGCAACATTAAATTGGGAAACGCTGCCCTATAGAAATAATTCTGCGCACCAAGTTACCAACAAAGGAAATGATAATTGCAGGTAAGACATACATAAGTCTATGCATTGGAGTATGTCTAGGCTGGTTAAAGCATTTCAGACCATTTTCTGACCCCTTGAAAAATTTTAATGCAACAATTTTTTCGTAGATGAGCCAAATTTGTTAGAAGCTTCTATGACGATGGCCTCTAAATCACATACATAACGTGTAATTACTACCTATCTTCATAAAAATAGCAAATTGAAATATTTTAGATACCAAAGAAGGGAGTTTGACTACGAGGTTTATCGTAATCGTCGAAAAATAGAAATTACTTACAACTTCCTGTCAATCGGGAAAGTAAAAAACTTGATGCCAGGACTTTCCCGTGTATTCCCGCAACCAACGACTGAACACCTTATAATAATCGGCATTTTTCCGTAAAAATTTAAACCACAGCTAAAACAGAACCAGTTCACAAATTCTCACAAGATGTCCGCTTTAAAAGGTGAAAAAGATGACACGGAGTATACAGAGTTCCGTTCCTTTCCTTTCACCTTTTTATTCGACACTAGCGCCAGTAGGCTTAGGATTACCCTTCCGAACTTTTCCGTCACAATTTTTGGCCGAAGTTTCAGAGGGGTGGTACGCACATCAACTAGAGCCACTAGGAACTTTGTGACGTCACGTACGTACTCCACCGCTTTCAGCTGACATGAGACCACCTCTACATCTCAATCTTGTTCGCTGCCATCTTCTGATTTATAATTTAGTTTTTAGTCGTTTCGGAGAATACGTATAGATGTCGCTACTGAGCGGTTTGACAACGCCGTCAAGTGCGCAGTCGGCGAAAGAATTCGGTAGGAGTATGGCGTTGGACGTTCATCGTCGTCAAGGTTAGGTTCGTCACGGTACTGGAAATTTCATTTAACTTGGACGGTAAGTAGGAGTATTTTGGTTATCTTACCTATTTAAATCGATTTAAAGTAAAGACTTGGATATTTTAGTGAAGTTTACTTCTATGTGATGCCGCGGAAACCATTCCTATAGAGTTCCGATAGACAGTGTAATATACCGAATTTCTTTATTTGGTCATGGGAGCTGTTATTACGCTACAGCTGGAATAATTGGCAGCTACTATAGAATGATGTAAGAAGCGATATATAACGATGATAGGATGATACTACTGTCTAGCCCAAACTACAATAGATGGAGAACTGAAATTTTCAGAAATTGTAGATGACATGGAGAACCTCCAGAAAAAGTCGAAAATTACGTTTATTTTCATGGCCGTAAAAAATTATAAACATTTCATGGTTTAGTTACTTCTAAATGTGCTACAATGATGATGTTTTTCTAACGGTAGAATTTACCAAATGACGAAAAGTGATTATATAAATTTGAAAATGTTTATTTATTCGGCCGTTAAAAATTCATAAATGTTAAACAAATTGACTGATGTTTATGCACTTTCAGTAGATCTAGGGTGCTGAAAATTTTGAGAAAAGTAGGGAAGTGTTCCAGCGGTAAATAACATTGAAAATTATAATAAAGTTTATTATTGTGGCTGTTAAAAATTCGTTTAAACAATTAAATTTATATAAATGCTCATCTAGATGGGCTACATCTATGAAATTTTGCAGAAATGTGAGGTATTCGTAACAAATGATGAAAACCTATAAAATTTTTATTATTATAAATTGTAGGGGTTGTTTTTATTCCAGTATTTTCCATAAAGAAAAACGTAAATCGGCACAGAGCTGCAAACTTTTGCATTTAAAAATTATTTTTCTGCTCTTACTCTTTATATTAAGGTGAGAGAAAATGCTGGTGACTGTTCTTCAAATCTATTCGTCAGTGTCGTATGTGTCCTTATCCTAGGAGAGAGTCTTGGATTTTGAGTGTGTAACAAGGGTTAATTAAAACACTTACTAGCTATATTTGGATAACTTTAAATATGTGATAACAATTTAAATTTTTTTCTTTGCAGGATTTAAGAGAGAGGTTGCGGCATCCAGAAGCTTCTGCACAAAGGCTATTCCAAGTGTTATTTCTTCCCGGAAGCCCATGGAACTGGTCAATTTCATTCTATGGAGTTCAGAGAATGTTTCAGATTCATCATTTACAAGTTAAGTAGATGTGATACAGTTTTTTGGTCAAATTAAAATTTTAGGGAATGTGTTGTTGGTTTTTAATTTTTGGAATAAACGTTATTGCAAGTTTATAATTGGAAAATTTAAAAATTTTCAAGGTGATGGAAATGCACACATGATTTGATTTGGCTATTTAAGTATGTTAACATATGAATTTCCTACTTTTTTCATTCTATTTTTACCGTAATATCCTCAGGCTATCTTAACCCATCGATACGGCTAAAACGACCTCGTAAATTAACCTAATACATCTCTGAATATCCCATTTAATCTTCTTCTAGATACTTCTCAATCTACAACATAGCAGCGAAATTATATGGAGCATGTTTTCATCATTTTATAATTCCTTTATATCAACCTACAAATCATTCTTTGCATTATTTATCCTCTTCTCTGGTCACATTAGCAGGTACAACATGCTCCCATGGCGGCGAGCTTATATGGGCGCCAAATTTGAAACCCACGTTCGCTTGCGTGTTTCGGATACTGTTGTCGTCGCCTGGTTGATGTAGGATGGGCTTGGTTGGACAAATCGCAAAATTCGACGAACGATGCGTAGAGGATCCCTCATGTAATTACACATACCTCATATGATGGAAAGGTATTAAAAACGTAAAAACAATGTATCGCAGGAAAATGAATGGCGATTTTAACATAGAACATGAGCCATCAATGTTTTAATTCATATCACTGTTTTTTGACATATTTATTAATCTTCCTTTGCTTTGAGACCGTATTGTATTTTGAAATATGATATGAAATCGAATAATTTTGCCATTCTTTGACTACACTGTCATCTACATCAATACATGTCATAACGTTATTCGTGTAAAGCAAGCGCTCTGAAGGCCTCTTTGCGAGCTCAAGGAGTCTCTACTCGTCGTCATCTCTCTCTTGATTGCTGGAGTTTCTTTGGGATCATTCGAATCTTAGCGATTGCTAGAATAACCGTTTAATTGTCAGGAAGTTGCTACCATGCAATCGTTGAAATGTGCTGGATGGTGAGACATTTGGTTAGTTAAACAGAAAAACATTTCTTTCTTCAGAACTTGCTATTAGCTAATTACAGGTTTTTTGGAATGTGCAAATGATTTATTGTATTAGCAATTCCACTTCTTGTTAACAATAAAATACAAACACCAAAAACAAGCTAGGGAAATACGGCGAAAGTAGATATTATAAGAAATATTATAATAATATAAGAAATATTAGAAGAAATATTATTCTCTACAAATTTGGTCGTTACGAAGATTACTAATAACGACGTTTTTAAGGAGATGTTTGATGGAAACCGAAAAAACCAATTATTTATAAATAATTCCTAAATAATAATAGCTATGGAAAATTGTTTCAACTGAAAGTTGTAGTAAATTACATTCTCTATAATCTTTGTATAGAATCGTATATACAATGATGATGTTTTAATGGAGATGTTTTGTCTAAACTGAATCGGGTTACGAATAAACCTTGACTTCTGGTTAACCGTTATTGTTCAGAAACTAATCAGCTCTTTGTACTCATACCAAAGTGTTATATATGTAATTTGGTGTTAATATGGCAAGTAATTTTTGAGTTAGAGCGCCCACAATGGCATACATCCACACACATCATTCCAAAAATAGTGTAAACGTGTACTAGGGAGCTCAAAACGTGTATTTCCGATGAAATCTCGAAGTCGATTTTTTTCGTGATCACAACAGTAAAAAAGTAAAAAGCAAAATATCTCTGAAATGGATCGTTCTACGAAAATTTGTTTCAAACAAAACTTGGAAGAAATATTATTCTCTACAACTTTGGTCCTCATGAAGATTACCAATAACTACATTTTTAAGGAGAAAACCGACAAACCGGTTATTTATAAATAACTTCTAAACAATAACTACAATGGAAAATTGTTTCAAATGAAAGTTGTAGAAAATTATATTCTCTATAACTTTTGTATAGAATTGTAAATACAATAATGATATTTTAACGAAGAAATATCGCAAAAACCGAATCGGTTTTGAATAAACCTCGACTTCCGGTTACCCGTTATTGTCAGAAAACTAATCAGTTCTTTATGCTCATGTTAAAGTGTTATATATGAAGTTTGGTAACGATATGGCACGTACTTTTTGAGTTAGAGCGCCCACACTAACATACACATACACATGCACACACACAGACATCATTCCGAAAATAGTGTAAACGTGTTCTAGGGACCTCAAAACATGTATTTCCGTGGAAATCTCGAAGTAGATTTTTTTCATGAATACGATACTTTCCCATTACTACGTATGGAGAAAGTAATAATCAGTGTTTTTGGTTTTCATCGAATATGTTTGTTAAAACACTGTTATTTACAATCATTATAAGGAACAATCTTATAGAAGGTAACATTCCTTCCAACTTTTGTTTAAAACAATTTTTCGTAGAACCATCCATTTCGGAGATATTTAACTTACTTGATTTCCAGTATACAGCGCCACCACCATGTAGCAGTGAATTCTGTAAACGCATTCAAAATATAATTTAAGGCAATAAGGACAACTGTATTCTTTTATGATATGAAATAATAATTTTTCCTTATAATGCTATTCATAATAATTTAAATATCTATACCCCAAATATGGAGAAAGTCATGAGTTGGCCACATCAGATTTTTTAAATGGGTAGGCGTCTTTGGGCGCTACCACGCCCTTCGCCTCGCCCGGATCCAAAGAAATTCTCCACGTTGTCCAGAAATTGGGTTTGTAAATGTAGAGACCAGCCAATCAGTCATGGGTTAGCAACAGTACCTTTCTTTAATAATGTAATATTGTTTAAATGATTTTATTTTGGGCTACCCATTTATAGAAAAGTACCTGCTTAACAGGTTTCAAACTCACCGCCACAACCATGATTTCGCCTTTTAAAAATTTCGGCTATCATTTTGTTCACTACCGGTTGTGTCGCGTGTTCAGGTACGTTATGGGTACGGTCGTAATGAAGTATTTTTGAAGTTTTCCGGCAGAAATTCGCTGAAATTGCATCATTTGCAGACAGTAGTAAAGTGTAACTATTAATGGTTTTCATTAAGATAACTATTATGTATATTGAACGTGTAATTAGGTAGGCACATGGAAAGAGTTGCCGGAGTTAGTATTTGTCATTCGTTCTTCTGTATCTTATTGTTAAATATGAAATTATTGATGTGTTTGAGGTAAAGATGGTTAAATGGGAATTTATATGTTATAAACGTACTTGAGACTACACGTTGAAAAGCAACGATTTTGTGCAAGTAGTAAGTTATAAGTTTAGTTGGTGTTAATAAGGTCTCTTATTTGAAAATAATACAATCTTCTTCGAGAGTACGTTTGTGAAAATTAAAGAAGTGGATTATTTTAGTGATTTAGCAATGAAATTAACCTGTTTGGTGGTAGATGTAGAAATGGATCGGCCATTTTAGAAATGCCTGTTATAAATTCAGTACACTTAAAAGTTGTAGGTTTTGTAATAGAACAATTTTATTAGTTCTTTTTTCAAACTCTAGTTCTTACAACAATCCTTAGCTATCAATAACAACATGTAACTTGGTAACTAGTAAACATTACAACATCTCCCTCCAAACGCTCTATTAATAATCTTACTCCAGTCATGATAATAATTCAAGTGGATAACAAGAATCACAACTTAAACATTATTACATCAATGAACAGATACAAAACATGAAGAATAAACTAATGTAAAGATTGACCAAAATGTAGAATAAAGATCATACAATACGTATACAATAAAACTATCACTTATAATTGTTCGTTGCTATCATCCATATAATGCTGAGATTTTGCTTGTGTTTAAGCCATAATAATAACCTGTATGGTATCCACTCATATACCATGACATTAACATTGCTGAAAGTGCTTCTCCATCATCATTTGAGAAGTGTTTAAAAAGATGTGGTGGAGGTGGAGGAACATGTGAAGGCCATCCTGATAAGTGATGTTCCTGTGGACGTGTACTTTGTGAAGACGATGGTCTAATATCAGGTGAGCCATGCGTTCTCCTGAGATGTCTTTGACCAACATTTGCCATCCCAGACTTTTTTCTGGACTTTTTCCATTCCTCTTTGGCTGAGCAACTATCAGATTGTTCCAATCGCTTAGTATCTTCCATTTCTTGCAGATGTTCATTCATTGCCTCCTCTTCTTGTGCTTTTACGTGCAAAGCGACCACCGGAGGAAACAAGGCTATCCATATACACTTCTTCTTGGTTTTCATAACCTTTACTTATTGCATTAATTATATTATTTTCATTTTGACTTTCAAAAATAAACTCTAAGTTGCTGTCATTGCCTTCTTCTTCAGTGATTTCATTGATGTCTCTCCGTAATGATCTGCATACCTTGGAAAAGTGATTGAGTTTGCAGCATTTCTCACAAACTTTTCTCCACGCTGGGCAGTTCCGGTAGCTATGATGTAAGCCGCATTTCCCACGTGGTACACTTCTCCCTGCATCTGCCAATTGCTTCTAACACGGGTCTCCAGCTTCTGCATAGTGATGATTTGACGTGGATATTATGTTAACCGGGTAGGGTCTTCTTTGTTGTCCAGGTGCCGTGTGAAGTTCTTTTATTCTTCAAGTAGTCCACCATCACATCTTCTTGCTCTTGTTTGACGTTAAGTTGTTGTGCCATAATGAAAGCTAATTCATTCATTTTGCATATCTCTAATGCCTGATGACATCTGACAGCAGTGGTGCCTTTAACAGGATCGCTTTCAGATTTGCATTTGTAATTCCGCTAATGAAAATGTCTTTAACTAAACTGTTTCTTAATCGGCCAAGGTCACATGATTCACTTAGGTTTATTGGGACAGCCACATATTGTTCTTAAGATTCGCCCTCTTCTTGTTTTCTATTAAAAAATATATACCTTTTGTACGTAGTATTAGTCTTAGGTAAAAAATAATTATCAAATGCTTCAATTAACTATGTATTGTGAATTTGGAAGCAGTAAATATATTATTAAATATATTATTATTATTATAATTACTATCGCTAACTATACTATTTTTCCCGTCTTATGGTGCATGGCCTTGAGTGCACTGGTGAAAGTACTACTGTTGCAGCCAATCAGACACCAGTGACAAGCAATGCAGTGGGGGAGGGAAGCCATTGTCTCTTCGACTGCCATGGTGTCCACTTCGCTCTCCGCTTGACCGTGTTGCCAGTTATACAGGTATTTTACCTCACTGAAAAAGGCTAAATAGCGACTGCAATATCTCGCTGTCCAAAAACTACCCCGCATGCATTTGTAGCAACGCTGTTCAGTAGCTAGGGTCGTTCTGAGAGCTGCAGGTGATAGTGGAAGGGGAAAACCCTCTCATTGGCCATTCACTCTTCCAAGGTCATGTGCCATAAGACGGGAAAAATAGTGTAGTTTTTGTCGGGATCCACGAAATTGAATGACGTATATACTTCTTGACCCCTTTCTCCCATATAGTGGAGTAGCATTATTGCAATCTTCTTGCTGTCGGATGCGTTTTCTGGTAAAAAGGCTTCGACAAATATTTTATATTTGGTTTTGAATCTCTTCCAGCTGCTGGCCATGTCTGAGTTAAAATCCATAGGTTGGAGACTTGGTCCAGAGTGTATCAATGGTTGGCTTGCCATCTTACTTGAGCTAAATTTTCTTTATCTTCTGTAACAAATTATTCTGAATTTTCTTTCTCTAGCTCTTATTTACTGCTGCCACCATGTTATAAATTCAGTACATATAAAAGTTGTAGGTTTTATAATAGAAAAATTTTATTAGTTCTTTTTTCAAACTCTAGTTCTTACAACAATCCTTAGTTATCAATAACAACATGTAACTTGGTAACTAGTAAACATTACAACAATGCCAAATAAAATTTTTCATATTTAAACTTTTATAGTAACTTTGAAACATTAAGAACTTTAATGGATCCTTTAAATGTACTGTAATAAATATTGCTCTAATGGTATTTTGGCGCTTGTATGTTTCAATTTCATGGAAGGAACTGGAGATTAATATTTGGCGTAGTTGGTTATTGCTTATAGCAATTTCATAAAAGAGAAAGTGCATTAAATAATTAGATATTGTAATACCATCGTACTCATTATACATCTTATTTTACTTGAAATGATAAATCAAAATTTTTTAGAGAATCAGTGGCTATGCTTCTATCCAACGGATTTTCATGAAATCTGATATTAAGGACTTACTATCAAATATAATAAGAAAATCACATAGATGAATCACGCCAATCAGGGATACCACTTTACTGGTGACAAAAAATGAACTTTCCGTCATATCTCGTAAAATATTGGTCATATCAAAATAATTTTCAAATAAAAGTTGTAGAACTAGTATTTCTTTTCCTATACATTTTTATCGTAGGAGTAGCTATTATCGAGAAAATCAAGCAAAAATTGAATTAGAATTGAACTTAGAAAATTTCTTGCATGGTTACTTCTTCATTGTTGTTAACATAATCTCACAAACAAACGTTTCATTTCCTTACATGTGCATTTAATATTTTTAAATTGGAAGAAAATGGATTATTTATGATGAAAAGAACTTTAAAATACAATTTCCCTTACGTACAGGTATATAATTTATTTCTAATACTCCAGTGCACAAAATGCGCCCATTTGTGATACGTTATACACTTTCCTAACTTGTTTGTCCATCTAATAAATTTCGATTAACATTTTTGTTTCAGAACATAGCTACTATAACATAAGCCACTAATACAGTAATAATTAGTAATACTATTATAGTATGGTCATGGAATTATCTTATTTGTTCTATTATAGGAGAAGCCACATTTTGAAAATTTCCATGAGCTAACATTACCATTTTTAATGAAAGGCTAATAACCTTTATATACGGAGCTTAAATCCAAGGCACTTTTCTGCCACATTAAAACTTTAATAATAAGGGTAATTAGGCATACCTATGCTCCATAGGAGGGAATTTTTGATATCATTCAATTATCAATGGGACAAAATCACAAACATCACTTAGTCCAAGTACATATCATTAAAACTTGAACGGAGAATACATTACAGAATACAGTAAATTTACCATTAGACTGCAAAACATTATATTTAAATATTTATTGACTAGTGTAATTCCCGTTGAAATATCAATGGAAGAATTATAGATAGATTGATTATTAATATTTACATTTAAAATAATTTATAGCACACTATTACATATGAAATATTTCATCATATATACATTTCTAGTGAATATGCTGTTGTCATTTAGTAAATGCCTTTGGTTTTTATTTTTGACTATAAAATTCTGTTATCCTTCTCCCACCTTGTTCTCGTCAATGCTACATATAATTGTCGGTGTGCAAAGACAGGGAAATAATTATATGTATACATTATAACGTAGGGAAAATAATTAAATTTCATGCACTTAACATTATGATTGTTTTAAAATTGTTCTCCATACTTATGAAGAAAGAAAGCTTACTCTAATCCTCAATAATGTTCTCCGTCGTTATGTAAATAAAACTCTTTAAAAGATTTAAATTAAAAATTAACTAATTAATCAGTCACCAAAATAATTTCTTTGAATACTATCTGAACAAAAACAAATCAATTTATTTCAACATTGTAAACTGTTCTCTTGACGATCGAATAGATCATTGTATTGGAGATCCTTATTGACAAAAAAATAAACTAATTGTTTATTGTAGAAACCATTACATAAACAAGTGTTTATTATATATTCCCGTCATTTTCGCCAAAAGAAAGGTGAGTTGTTGACGTACATGTGGCGCCGACCTATTGGGCAGAAGGAGAACTACATTTCGCTGTCAGCCATCTTGCATTCCTTACCGAACAATGTTTTTATTATAGAGAATAACATCTTTTACATATTACTTTCTCATACAAAGTATCGAGAAAGTATTGTTATCGTGAAAAAATTCGACCTCGAGATTTTTGCGGAAATACACGTTTTAGGTGTCGCTGAATCCGAAAAAGTGGTTTTTGCAATGCCGTCTGTCTGTTACTGGTTCTGAAGTGTAGACGGTAGAGCAAAAATGAATGAAATCTCATACTTCGGCATTTTATCATACTGAGCATACTGGTTGGCATTGCTCAATAATTAAGAGTAGTTTATTCTCGCATTTTTGACATCAATCCGATTTCCCCAAAAACGGCTGTAACGATTTTGATCAAATTTCGTACAGTTACTTGAGTTTGCGTCTTCAATGATACTGTTTAGTTCATATTTCTCAAAAAATGAATATAAGGCTAGTTTCTTCTAGGCAACTTTAACAACAATTCGATTTTCTCAAAAACAACTCCAACGATTTTGATCATATTTCGTACAGTTACTTGAGTATGCATCTACAATAATACTACGTATTTAATTTTTCTCAACGAATGAATATAAGGCTAGTTTACTCTTAGGCAACTTTAACAAAAATTGGATTTTCTAAAAACAGGCTGATAGGATTTTAATTGTCTAAAGATAACTAAACTACGCATTAGTACCCATATATGGGAAAGTTTGTACAATGTATGTTGCACCGATTTTTGTATATTAAGGTTAATGAAAATGTTTTAAATTTATTCTCGAGTGGGTAATCGCTGATAAATATTTCAGCGATCAAATTTCATACAGTTACTTGAGTTTGCGTCTTCAATAATACTTCGTATTTCATTTTTCTCAATGAATGAATATATAAGCTTTTCTATTTTATTGGAAAAATAACATTTATATCTCATTGGTGTTGATTGAGGCTTTCATCCCATTTCGAGTTTTGCATTCATACTATGCCCTATTAAGCTGAAAAAAGTTTTTAAAGCAAGAGTTTAGATAGCAGATTGTTAAGATTGCGATTTCACGCACATTATCGGTTTATAAACTGGTCGTGAAATCTCGAACGCTATGACGTTTGAGAAAAGCGTTGCATGGGTTTATAAAATAAACCAGTCAGTCGTGCTGAAGACGTTGAATAAGATGGACTGTTTACAAGATGGTGTTAATATTGTCATTGCGTGATTGCATAAAGATGCAATGCTGGTCCGAATTTTGAGAAGTTCTTGGCAATAGTGTGAGCGTAGATTTTTTTATTTTTGACTTACCGTATATATTCGTGTAATACGCGATTTTTCTGAGACCTATTTTTTTTTCAAAAATTAGGGGGTCGCAAATTACACAAGGTATGTTTTTGAAATGGTGAAATCATCTCTTGTTTTGAACATATGATAGTTAAAGATGCACTAGTACACAGGCAGTTGTTTGGCTCTCAGCTGTTTCTGCAACATAACTTTCTTAACCCGGTACTACCATCTGCACCTTAGATGGCTTTACTTCATTTAAATAAAAAATACTAACAATGGGGCTATATGGACACCATAAAAAAAGAAATTTTGCATACCCATCTCTCAGACAAGTGTTGCCCATAATGTTCTTAAGACGGATGTTACCAGTACAGGGTTAAAACATTTCTCACTAGTGAGCTACGTACTGTGATAATTACAGTTATTCACTCATTTCCCCTTCATTATTACATAAATATAGGTAATTAAAAGGTAGTTATTCAATTAGAAGTACAGTTATACATTTAAATGCTTTCCCTTAACTTTCATGAAGATAGAAATCGTATGGAAACGAACTAAAGAAAACTCACTATATTTTAAAAGGAACTGAAGGTCATGCTGCCGGAACTAAAAAATTCTAACTCACACATTAAACGATACATAGGATAAAAGCAAGATTTTGAGGCAAAAAATAAGGGATTGTATATTACGCGGGATCTCACAATACACGAGTATATACGGTACATTCTGCTACTCCAAAATCTTTCTATTCCATGGCTGCTATGATTCTTTCCAGAGCAGCATTTCCAGCAAATATATTTGTTACGTCCCACAGAACACATTCGTTATCATATAACAACCCAAATTTCATTATAGTGTCACCGAGAAGCTGTTTTCGCACCGATTTAACAAAATCACAACCGGGAGCACTTAACACATGGTTCTCGAACGCTTTCTCTAAGGAGAATTAAACAGTGTCTGATGTTATAAACAGAGTCGTTAAGTTGTTCGAGATTCCCAAGGTCATGCACAGAGAATGTTTACATGGGGTGAGAAACTGTTTGTTATTAGTCGTTTGAGAATTCAAGACCGTTTTCTCGATCTGTGTAAAAACGGCTTTATAGCTTCCTTGAAATATGGGTTATAAGAATATGGAATTTTTTTAATTAAATGTTTTTGTTGAGTTTCCTCGATTGTTTTTCCTGAGTTTTCTTTGTTTCTCCCGTGCTTTCACTTGTGACATACATTTGCTCATGTTGTTATCATTTAGAAATTTCTCTCAGTTCATTGCTTGTCAACTTCAAACAACTTGATGATCTTTTCAGCATTGACTGTTTATCAATCTGTTCTTTTCTTAAAAATATTTCTGAAGCTGCAAATACCAATTTCATTATACCTCGAGAAATCTTCATTTTTGTTCCAAGAGAATATGTTTTGCTTATTATTTTGATGCAATTATTACATGATATTGTCTTAAATTGTTTCCGATAAGCTCAGAACATTAGGAAAAACATTTTGGGTATGAGTAAAACCTCAATTACCCGTGAGCGGATTAATTTTCTTGGAAAATGAATGTCCCATATATCATATCATTAAAATGAAATCTGTTTCAACTAGAGAGACAAAGTTCTTTCTAAAAAAAATGTAAAATTATTTATCTGCCATTTTTACCCTAAATTAACTTTAATCTTTTATTTGAGTGTTTCTTATAGATGATCTTGAATTTGCAGTGGCGTTACATTACTCTGTTTTGTTGAGAGAAGCATGTTGTAGAGTTTTTATTGTGTCCCATTGTCTATGTGATCAGCATGTCGGACTAAATAGTCATGGTCAAAAACATATTTTAATTTTTTTATCATATGTTCCACCTTAATTTAAAAAAACGTAAAATGATTTATCTGCCATTTTTACCCTAAATTAACTTTAATCTTTTATTTGAGTGTTTCTTATAGATGATCTTGAATTTGCAGTGGCGTTACATTACTCTGTTTTGTTGAGAGAAGCATGTTGTAGAGTTTTTATTGTGTCCCATTGTCTATGTGATCAGCATGTCGGACTAAATAGTCATGGTCAAAAACATATTTTAATTTTTTTATCATATGTTCCACCTTAATTACAGTTTCTGGTTTAATTGATAGTGTTTTTTATTAATGGCTTCCAGTCTGCTTCTGCATAAATAAACTCGTACAGCATTTAACTGGAAGTATACCTTTAAAATGCAGATAATATATTTTCTTCAATTATCCCCTTAATTTCCAACAAACATGGATGATTGAGGTTTTGCTTTATTACTCTTGGTAGTGCCTATTATAATATTGTCGTGCTAATGCATGGTTGATTGTAAATTGGTTTAAGATTAGATGAATCCATTTCCAAAAGTTTATTTTCCCATAAATAAGTATTAATTGAATACTCAGATTTTAAAATTATTTAAATAAAAATGTTATTATGCTTTATTGAAACATAGGCAATAGAATATTTTACATAATTATGGTGGTCTCTAGCTTTCAACTGCCGTGGCCCCATTGAATTTTGCATGGCCCCCGTTTTCATTGGAAATAGCAAAAATAATAATAAAGTTTAACATAAATTCCTTTATATAATGAAGTTAATAATTTTTATCACATCGTATTTTTATAAAATCGTTTTTTTATAAAATTTTTATAAAATTTCGTAGAGTTACTTGAGTATACATCTACAATAATACTACGTATTTCATTTTTCTCAATGAATGAAGATAAGGCTAGTTTATTCTTGGGCAACTTTAACAAAAATTGGATTTGGTAAAGATAAGTAAACGACGCTTTAGTACAATGTACGTTGTACCGATTTTTTATATGAAGGCGAATGAAAATGTTTTAAATTTATTCTCGAGTGTGTAATCGCCGATAAATATTTCAGAGTACGCATAAGTGGAGAGAGTAATCATATTAATTAGCTCTTTCGTATCTGGAGGAAGTCATGTGTGTTGTGGAGGGACATCAGATTTTTCCCCACGCAGTCTGTGTTGGAAGGTAAAATGGTTACCAAATGCCTCGTAGAAAAGGAACAACTTGCTTTCCTTCCTATTCGTGACTACCTCTTCCTCCTCCCGTTTTGACCCTGCATAGTAGCATCCCTCCCTCTCACCCCCCCCCCCCCCTCTCACCCCCTCCCCCCGCCCCAACCTTTCTTCCACCTTTATTCGAGTTTGACATGCTTTCTTTACAGTGTACAGCTTTATTAATAAAGCTTCCGATTCCGGCTAAAGTTTGTTCTTTTAAATTGTCACCACGAAAAGGAAAGATCTTCATTTATTTACATCATTTACGTTAATACCCTGCAATCCCACAGAGGCGTTTGGCAAGGGGTGTCACATCACAAATGAACTCGAACTAATGCATCTGTTGGACTCTCTGATCGCGTCTGGGAAAAGAGATCTGTAGTATTTCTGGGTTTCGACGTATTTTCTCGTACGCTCTGATTTGTCGTTACGTTCACTAACACCGATGGTACAACTATGCCGCGTACGTCTTCAACGAATTCGGATCTGTTAAGCTTTTCAAATAGTTTCCTATGCTCCCTACTCGACAAGTTGCTACTGAGTGCAACTCCTAGGTATTTATAGCTATTGACGTACTTTAGCTTTAATCCAGATTTTTCAATCAATTATGATTTTATGAGTCATAATAACAGCGTCTACGATTGCAAACATACTATTTGCGCCTATTCGTTTCACTAGTTTAACTATCTCCTCATCATAAGGAGGAAGATACGTTTATAATAATATGTAAATTGAATTATGTTCCAATGTAAAAATGAAGAAAATTTGAGTGTAATTTCATGAATTAAAATCGTTTCAGATATATGAAACCTAGTTTACTATTTCGATTTTTTCGAATTGTATTTCTGTTGTAGTGCTGGATTTTCTTATCCCGCATCCTGCGTGCCGTCAAAATTTCAGGGTCGCGTCTTTTTTCGGCACACGAATGTGCTTTTTAATTTTGGATCCATCGACTAGCGAGAGTGGGCCAATTTTACAAGGTCTCTCCCGCTATCTTTCCTAGAACTAGTGTCTGATTCACACTAGAGCGTCGCGTCAAAATATGGATCAGTAGAAATCATATGAGGCTATTCACACAAAGCAGCGTGGCAACTCCACTGAGCAAAGATATCAGTGTAGTAGTAACTATAAAAGTACTAAGAAATGTATCAGTGTAAATGCCTACATAACTCAAACAGACTGCAAGCCGTTCTTCTGTAGACACAGCTGTTCGAAATCTCTCAATATCGGATTCAATACTGGCTAAAAGTTCAAAGTATTTTTTTGTTCGACATCCTAAATTAACTTTAAAATTTTTCATAGTGTTGTCTTAAATGGCCAATCAAAGTATGAAATTCACCTTCACGGTTACGAAACGTCCACAATTTGTGAACCCACAGCTTTCTTTTCTATTTCTTATCCAAGCTTTCCTCTTCTTCACAAAGCAACGAAAAGCAAAACAAATCTTCGTCAGAACTATCCATTACGAATGTTCGAACTGGTTCGAATCCTCCAGCTCTCAGAAGTTGTATCGCAGTGAAACGCAGCTGTAATATGTATTGAGAATGAAGCGACGCGCAACTGCGCTACGACGACCCGACGCTCTAGTGTGAATCAGCCTTAAAGCCCCTCTTATCTTTGGCCACTGACTCGAAGCAGGCCTTTTGAGAGACCCTTTCGTTTTTTTCTTTTGACCTTCCCCCGCTTGTCTAAGCCTTCCGAAGGCTCTCAATGGCGCTTCTTCGTCTTTCGAGGCACGTAGATGACGACAGCCTGCCTGCGCCTGCCCCCTTCTTCCAACGTCCCTTTCGAATTCTTTTAAAAAATGCGCGAGTATCTTTGTAAATTCCTTAGGTTGGTTAGCGTTTCCCAAAAGGTTTAGATTTAATGCACTCCCGACCCATTCTGAAATGAGGCACTTGCTGAAACGCAAGGAAAATTCCACCATATGAAACTTATGGTATGAAAAGCAGGTCTTCTCGCGTAATAATGAATCTTTATGGAGGAAGAAATTAAAGCGATTTTTCGCAATAGGACCAATAGTATACTATTTACTCTATTTACTTTCTCATATACGAAGTACATTGAAAAAGTATTGTAATCGCGAAAAATTCGATCTCGAGATTTTTACGGAAATACACGTTTTAGGTATACATGAATCCGAAAAGTGGTTTTCGCAATGCCATCTGTCTATGGGCATGTTATTAGCTCTAGGGCCTAAACGTTAGAGCGAAAATCAATGAAATCTCGTACGTAGCCAATTTATCATACAGAGTAGAACTATGCAGAAATGGTTGACATTGCTCAATAATTAAGGGAGGTTTATTCTACGCGTTGATTTTTTCAAAAACGGCTGCAACTTTTGAACAAATTTCGTACAGTTACTTGAGTTTACTTCTTCAATAATAGTACATAGTTCATATTTCTCAAAAAATGAATATAAGGCTAGTTTATTCTAGGCAACTTCAACAATAATTCAATTTTCTCCTAAACGGCTCTTACGATTTTGATCAAATTTCCTACAATTACATGAGTACACATCTACAATAATACAAGTGAGCCCCGCTTAACGCGGGGATGCGTTCCTGAGGTCTCCGCGTTAAGCGAAAATCCGAATTCGCCGGGGCACCATAATCTTCAGGCGCCCTGAGGGAAATAACTTCCCAAATGGTATTTTTGGACTCACATTCAATGTAAAACATATTTCTACCGGGCTTATTGAACGTAATTTATTAAACAAACCATAAAATTACCTAGGAAACAGTAGCAGCAAACGTACATAATTTCAAAATATTTCTCAGAACACCTACGAAGTTTTATTTTAAAAAGAGTTCAGGGTCGACTGCTTATTGTTAGCTTTTTTTCGCTTATTACGTAAAACTTGCCGGTTGCATTTAAATAGTGCGTCGCAGCCCCGCGTCACGGCACACACTCGTGTGAAGTCTTTGTGCTCATCCAACAAAGTCATGCGCTGATCGACTATGCTCTTGCAGCTCCACTTATAGATCAACCCCATAGTAGTGCATGTTGGGTTTTCTGCAATTTATGTATCATTATATTCAGTGTGAACTGAAGCCGGCTCGCGCGAGCCTGTTGTTAATCTTTCTCAGAATTTGCGAGCCGGTTGTTAAATTTTTCGAAAGTACGGAAATTTATTGATTTTGTCCTTTCAAGTACAATTTGCCCTATCTGATAGTCAATTACCGACAGCGTTAGAAATGGAATATATTACGAACGGAACACTTTTTAAGCTAGCGGATCGGTATTACCAAACTAGAGCGATATAGTGCCCCTGGGATATAGGCCTCCCCTGTCATCGTATTCCAAATTTCCTTACTTTTTTTTAGAGAGCCGGTTCTTAATTTTTTCCAGCTCATCACTGATTATATATTATTATACGTTATTTGCATTCAAACATTAAGATCCCTCCGCGCGTACCACATGTTTTTTCATATGTAGATCAAAATTATATAATTTTTTGATGTGTAGCGTTATTGTTTTATTATTATTTATTATGACATGTTAATACGGTAAATGAACATTGTAATAAAGTAATTGTCGAAAATTGTAGATTTAAAAAATAAAAATCATCAATAACATTCTTTACGATCCAATGATGTCAAAGAAACATGAAGCATGAATCATATTTCTATTTCTGTTTTCCAAATGTTTTCCGCTATATCTATAATATATAGATGCTTCTTACACATGATATATCATATATATAGGAGGATACAAAATTATGAGGCACTTCCAGATGTGCCAGAAACTTGAAATTTGGTAGGATTATAGGTTTTTGGTCACAACCGAAGGAAAAAATCCGAAACTGGCGAAATTACTCTTTTGAAGGGCTATTTTGGCCCCTTTTTGTCCCATTTTAGGCCCATAAGAAAACATGTAAATTGATGTAGAGGTTTTTATATTTGCATTTTAAAATTACTCCCCATCAAGATACGAACACGAGACTTAAACTATCGGATAGAATATGAATTGTAGTTTCTTATTTTTGAAGACAGAATTCAAATCCGAGTAGAATTAGCGTAATTTTATAGTTTTTATCGCAAAAAATTGCTAATTTTTCTGGGTCTAACAATAGGTTTCCTTGGTAACAAGCTCTATCCTTTCATATGGGTAAGCTTTTAATGGGAATCAGAGGCTTATATTTTAATGCTGTTAATGTTAAACTACACCTAATGAAGGAAATCCGATATTGATATAATCCTCATTTTTGGGGCTGTTTTGCCGCATTATTGCCCCTTTCGAGAACAAAAAAGGCGATGCAGCTGCATAGGACCCAGAGACTTGAAATTTGCCACGGTTATAGAAATTTCATTGCAACCTAAGATAAAATAGTAAAATTGCAAAAATTCTAATTTTTAAGGGGCGGTTTTGTCCCTTTACGGCCCCATACGAGAACAAAAAATGCGAGGCGGCTGCATAGGACATAGAGACTTGAAATTTGGCACGATTATAGAATTTTCATGGCAAACTAAGATAAAATTGTAAAATTGCAAAAATTCCTATTTTTAATGTTTGGTTTTGCCCTTTTTCGGCCCCATACGAGTCTGATAATTATAAGGCACTTCTTAATGAGATACAAACTTGAAATTTGGCAGAATTATGGGTTTTTAGTTACAACAGATGGAAAAAATCTGAGAATGTAAAAATTCATAATGTTAGGGGCTGTTTTGCTCCATTAGTGCCCCATACGAGTATTTAAATTATAAGGCACCTCTAAATGAGCTACAAACTCCAAATTTGACACGGTTATATGATTATCTACAACATCGATTGGGAATAATTAGGATTTGTAAAAATGCTACAATTTGAAAATGCTTGCAGAATGCAAGCACACATTAACTAGTCTATAATATATAGATGCTTCTTACACATGATATATTATATATATATGAGGATACAAAATTATGAGGCACTTCCAGATGTGCCAGAAACTTGAAATTTGGTAGGATTGTAGGTTTTTGGTCACAACCAAAGGAAAAAATCCGAAACTGTCGAAATTCCTATTTTGAGGGGCTATTTTGGCCCCTTTTTGCCACATTTTTTGCCCATAAGAATACATGTAAATTGGTGTAGAGGTTTTTATATTTGCATTTTAAAATTACTTCCCGTCAAGATACGAACTCGAGACTTAAACTGTCGGATAGGATATAAATTGTAGTTTCTTATTTTTGAAGTCAGAATTCAAATCCGAGTAGAATTAACGTAAATTTATAGTTTTTATCTCAAAAAAGTAGTAATTTTTCTGGGTCTTACAATAGGTTTCCTTGGTAACAAGCTCTATCCTTTCATATGGGTAAGCTTTTAATGGGAATCAGAGGCTTATATTTTTATGCTGTTATTGTTAAACTACCACTAATGAATGAAATCCAATATTCATATAATCCTCATTTTTGGGGCTGTTTTGCCCCATTATTGCCCAATTCGAGAACAAAGAAGACGATGCAGCTGCATAGGAACCAGAGACTTGAAATTTGCCACGGTTATAGAAATTTCATTGCAACCTACGATAAAATTACAAAAATTCTCATTTTTAAAGGGCGGTTTTGCCCCTTTTCGGCCCCATGCAAGAACAAAAAATGAGTGGCAGCTGCATAGGACCTAGAGACTTGAAATTTGGCACGATTATAGAATTTTCATGGCAAACTAAGATAAAATTGTAAAATTGCAAAAATTCCAGTTTTTAATGGGTGGCTTGGCCCCTTTTCGTCCCCATGCGAGTGTGATAATTATAAGGCACTTCTTAATGAGATACAGACTTGAAATTTGGCAGAATTATGGGTTTTTAGTTACAACAGATGGAAAAAATCTGAGACTGTAATAATTCATAATGTTAGGGACTGTTTTGCTCCATTATTGCCCCATACGAGGATTAAAATTATAAGGCACTTCTAAATGAGCAACAAACTCCAAATTTGACATGGTTATATCATTATGTACAACATCGCTTGGGAATAATTTGAATTTGTAAAAATGCTAAAATTTGAAAATGCTTGCAGAATGGAAGCACATAACAACTAGTGTATATATATATATATATATATATATATATATATATATATATATATATATATATATATATATATATAGCGGAAAACATTTGGAAAACAGAAATAGAAATATGATTCATGCTTCATGTTTCTATGACATCATTGGATCGTAAAGAATGTTTTTGATGATTTTTATTTTTTAAATCTACAATTTTCGACAATTACTTTATTACAATGTTCATATATATATAGAGAGAGAGAGAGAGAGGTATATTTTTTGTGTTAGACCCGTGAAATTTACAGGGAAAAGAGTGAAATTGGCCACTAGACGATGGAATATTATACTACACTGCCGAAATATCACAATAATTAGGATACTTGATACCCAGGCTTCGAAACCCACCTCCTCAGTCTTCCACCCTTCCCTATCATTCCCCTCTCCTGCTTCCCCGCAAGCAATGGATACCAACATACTCGGAACTTTCAGCTCCGGCCTATGTGTGGTGTGACCGAGCCGTGTCGCTTGACTTTTGGAAATGACTCTACATAAAGTTTAGTAGATAGGTTTTCCAGATTTTCCTTAACATTAACCACATTTAAGTAGACTAGCTGAATCCGCGGAATGTTTGCACATTTTTTTCAATTAATTTATAAAAAATTAAGGCGTGTGTAAAAGAAGGTTGATTTCAATAATTCTCATTTAACTATACTAATGCATTTTCCAGGTATTTGTAAGGTTCGCGGGTTCAAATCTTGCTGAGGGCACGGCTGTGTGTGCGCATAGACAATTTATTGTGCGAAGTCAGTCAGAAATCTACATTTTAAATTTCATATTAGAGAGGAAATTAATGCTACACAGTAACTGATCGCGAACTTTTATTTTTTACATTCTCCATACATAGCATGGGGAAAGTATTGTGGTCACGAAAAAAATCGACTTCGAGATTTCAACGGAAATACAAGTTTTGAGGTCCCTAGAACACGTTTAGACTATTTTCGGAATGATGTATTCATCTAAATAGGAAAATGCGGAGCGGTTTTCTTCATTTTTGCTTTATTCGACGGTTATAACTGTGTACTCTCTTATTCTTGCGATGCTTACCTGGTCAAAGTTTTGATTCACTAAATCCGTTGAAATTCAACGGGCACTCCAGCTAGTAATCATTATATTCTACTGTTTTATGTTTACTAAAGGAAATAGGCCCACAGATCTGGTTTACATTTACCAATTAAAAATGCCTGTTGGTTATCTCATAAGGTTGTGTTAGTTATAAATGATAACTTCTTAGCTTGGTGTGAGTGTCAATGCATGGTGTCGGGAGCACGAGGAGGGCCAGCTTAGTTATAATACTTGCACAGCTTCTGCCTCAGAGCTCTATGGACAGCTAACACAGCTTTGATTTCTGAGCTGAATGGGCAGTTATAGTCGGGCCGGTGAGAGTTGATCGCTGAGTGTTGCAGTGGAAGGGATGCAGTGATGCTGCTTTGAACATCCCTCCCCTCCGCCTGACTGACTCGTAACCGTCCTGATCCCGAAGCATGGGATAATAAATTTTCGAGCACCATAAACGGGTATATAGATTTATCCTTGGAAAGAAAATTTTTACGGACGAATTCATCGAACGATTAACTTTTCGAGATTAATGCTTCGTTTTAAAAAATTAATCAATCATTGCTTTAACCGATTCAACCGCTTAGAAATACTTTAACCTATCACTTGATCATTCTAATGAAACATTAGGTCATAAAGGTTAAATTAATGAACAATTATTTTACTAATATTCTATTTATTCATAATTATACAGTGGTTGGCCATATTATTAGACTCGGTCACCGAATTTCGTATTTTCTTAATTCAAGCACTTGTACCAAATTATCGGTTCATGGACTGTAAATCCACAAACAAAATGTAAAATCTAAAGTTCAGGAAATACTATAGCAGTATTACGTGCAGTAGATATACGGTACAGCAATGCTGTTGACGCGTTCCTGAAAAATACCCCGTTACTTAAACACACGACAAATGAAAACGAATTTCCAATAAGATAAGATGAATAATAGGATGCATTTCTGGCAAAACATTACTGCTCATATAAATTTTAAAACGTGTTTTATGGTTTTAATAAATGAAAATCATCAAATACGCGTTACTATAACGTACCTTAACTCCCGCGACTGATCTAAATAAATGAAAACTTCTGTTATGAAAACAGTTCTAATATGTAACACGCAATTCGGGTTTTCATTTATTGTAAAAATATGAAAATTAAATTTAAGAAAGAAATTAAAATATAAAAAAATAACATGGAATTTGGCCTAATCAAGTCGAGGCTTTGGACTTGTAAATCCTGCTGAAGAGTTGAGCTGGACACAGTTTCATTCTCTGCTTGAAGGGCCTGGTTGAGACTCACTGATGGGAGGCCCCGGTGAACTTTTAAAGAATTTGTATAAGGAAAACTGCAGTGAAATGTTTATATTTTTTCCAAAGGTTTTTCAAGTGTCAATATGTAAGCATCCTTTGTAAGAGGAAGTGTGGGGGAAATCCCCCTGGGATTTTGACTGCTACGTTTAGAATTGTGGGAGGCGGGAAAGTGAGAATTAAAAACTGGCAACCGAGCCTTCAATAAAGGCTCACGATTGGCCCATTCCACTCCCTCCTCTCCAGCTCTGCCTACTAGTCAGCGATCAACTCTCACCGACCCGACTATAGTCTTATTATTAATATTGCCATCGTCCTGGATAGTTTTTATTTCAAATATGCCTGGTGCTAATCAAGTCAACGTAACTTTATAATTAAGAGTTAAATTATAAAATCAAGGTCTGATTAGATTGACTACAATTGGTCAACCGGAAGTTACTCTTGATATTTTTTTTCTTCAAAATATCGCAATGTAAATATTTGTCATTTTCAAAGTGGTACAACTTTTGTTTGAATCGTTTCTTCATAAAGAGATATGATGATTGACGCTCTTAAGTGTTGCTATAATCAAAATTTGTAATTGTTGAAGTCTACACCACCAAGAGTAACTTTAATCGTGATCAAAATTATTCCATTATCATCTTGCATCAATTTTTAAACAAATTTTCTTGTAAAATACAGCAATGCCAGCATTAAAAATGGTAATTCTTATCTCATATCAATTATTTTGCTGTTGAGAGCACAAAATAATTTTGTTTACGTATAGTTTCTTCAATCAGAAAAATTAAAGTATTGATTTTGAAAATTTTTCAATTTTTTAAATTAATGTGTAATTGCTTCGTGTTTTTTTTACTTTAATACAGCATTCTTTTGAATTTTCTAATGTTGCTTACAGTAGGCTTATAATAATCCAGTTTTCTTTCTTATTGAAATCAGTGATTTAGCAGTTCTTTTAATAATTAATTATCCTCCAAAGGAAAATACAAATTTTGTCAATGTCGTTTTTTGTTTACTTGTTCGAAATGGAAAGCATGGAGTTTTATATTTTAATTTGGTTTCAAGGTAGTAAAGTAAAATTAGAGAACAACATCCTTTTTTAATATATATTTATTGCTTATTGTTGATATAAATAACATTTTGTTTAGAAAATATATACAGATTTTTCACTTCTGAAATAGTTTTTGGAGCATTCAAGTTTTAGTATCCTTGAATAAAAAGTTTTTTTCATTATATAAGTGAAGAACTATTATTACGTAACAAATGTTGTAGATTTATAATTAATACACATTTTTTTTCAAGAGGAGTCCCGCAGAGAGAAGTGGAGCTGGAAGAGAGTCCTGCAGAGAGAAGAGGAGCTGGAAGAGAGAAGAAGAGGAGCCGGAAGAGAGAAGAAGAGGAGCCGGAAGAGAGAAGAAGAGGAGCCGGAAGAGAGAAGAAGAGGAGCCGGAAGAGAGAAGAAGAGGAGCCGGAAGAGAGAAGAAGAGGAGCCGGAAGAGAGAAGAAGAGGAACGGGAGAAGAAGAAGAGAACTATCCTCCCTTACATCTCCACTCTCTCCCCCTGCCCACCCCTCCCCACACTCCCACCTACCTCTAACCCAACCCATCCCCACTCCCACCTCCTTAGGTGGGAGTGGGGAGAGAGGGGAATGGGGTAGGGAGCAGGAGGGCTTTCCCCTCCCACCCCCTACCCCATCCCACTACCCCTCCACCCATCTCTCTCCCCACTCCCACCTCCTTAGGTGGGAGTGGGGAGAGAGGGGAGTGGGGTAGGGAGCAGGAGGGCTTTCCCCTCCAACCCCCTACCCCACTCCACTACCTTCCCCCACCTACCTACCACCTCTCTCTTGTCCTCCCATCCTCTTCCTCCATTTTTCCTAGCTCCCTCTTCTGCAACAAATAAAAGTTATTTTACAAATGATACAGAAATAAAACTGTTAAATGATGTCAGATAGTGCAAGATAAATAAATATATAAAGAATATTGTTGTTTACTTTATTTCTTTTATTTTTAAGTATTCTTAAGCAAAAATAATAATTTTTAATGAGTTTTACAATTCAAATATAGCACTTGCCTCTCATGCTATCTTTAAAAGTTATTTTACAAATTATACAGAAATAAAACAATCTCAAATGATGAGAGGTAATGAAAAATTATTAATAATTATATAAAAATATTGATCTTTATGTTATTCACTTTTTATTTAAGCATTTAATTGACTATAGCAAAAAATGAAACTGCATAAATGACGAATTATTGTCCTAGCAACTATTTACAAATTATACAGAAATAAAACAATCTCAAATGATGAGAGGTAATGAAAAATTATTAATAATTATATAAAAATATTGATCTTTACGTTATTCACTTTTTATTTAAGCATTTAATTGACTATAGCAAAAAATGAAACTGCATAAGTGACAAATTATTGTCCTAGCAAGTATCTCACACAATTTCAGAAAACTATGATGAAATATTTGTAGTAAAAGTTTTAAAAACAGACTACATCTTGTTACCCCCCTTCCCTCCTTACTCCAATCTACTCCAGCAGAAACCACCTCCCTCTCAACCCCATCCTCTTTCTTCTCCGTTTCCCCTCTCTCTTGCAATAAAGATAGTTATTTTACAAATTATAAAGAAATAAAATAAAATAAACTCAAATGATGTAAGATAATGCAAGATTACTAACACAGGCAGTCCCCGCTTACCTGTGACGAAAAGTGGATGACCACTTTCCATAGACAACATTGAGAGATAAAATTCACTGTTCCTGGGGTAACTGTGTGAAATATTTCCATTGTAAAAAAATATACGTAAACTATTTAACTTTCCTCTTAAAATTTTTACTTTCTCATATATGAAGTACAGTAGAACCCCATAAATCCGGCACTCGAAAATCCGGCACTTTTTGAAAAGCACTTTTTAAAATTTTTGCCGCGGGTAGCCTAATCTGCTATGAAACGATAAACAAACCGCTTCGCATCAAAATTCGCAAATTCTAGAACCAATTTGATGGCAGCAGTTACATTGTATGTGTGAGTGAGTCCAATTGTCAGCTGACCAATACATGGTGGTACGTGTTAGGGAATAGTTTCTACAGTCACACTGTATGACTTCTATACAGTCGCGTGTTCAGATTCGTAGCGATCGCATGTGTTTTTCATTAGTGTGATATTGCTCAAGTTCATATTGGAATGTCTTAAAAAAAACTGAAAACCCCTCCAGTAGTATTATGAAGGGTAAACATAAATCTCTTTCTATTGAACAAAAAGTAGATTTATTAAGAAAACTTGAAAAAGGTGCTTCAATTAAGAGACTTTGTGAAGAATATAGCGTAGGCAGTTCTACTGTGTATGACCTGAAGAACCAAAAAAGTGAGTTACTGACATTTTATGCAGACAGTGATACTCCTAAGGCTATTAGTAGCCGAAAAACATTACACACTTCCAGGGTCAACGATGTCGATAGAGTATTGTTTGAATGTTTTTGACAAAGAAGAAGTGAAGGTGTACCGGTATCAGGCCTATTGCTAATACAGCAAGCAAAGAAATTCCACGATGATTTGAAAATCAATAAAGCTTGCGATTATTCGCAAGGTTGGCTTCATCGTTTCATGCTTCGCCATGGAATACGAAAATTAGCAAGCAGTGTCTGGTGAAAAACTTGTGCCAATTTGGATGCTGCCGAAACATTTGTAGAGAAGTTTAGAAAGTTAATTTCGGATGAAAATTTTACTGCAGAGCAAATATATAACACGGACGAGACAGGATTATTTTGGCGATGTCTTCCTCGGAGCACACTTGCAGCCGCCGATGAGGATATGGCATTTGGAGTGAAGGAGTCAAAGGAGAGGCTGACGGTTCTTGCGTGCGCAAATGCAGCAGGTACGCACAAACTAAAGCAAACTGTAATTGGTAAAATTGCACACCCTCATGCTTTAAAGAGTGTAAAGAATTTTCCTGTCAACTACCGCGCTAATAAACGTTCATGGATAACTTCTCAATTACAGTTGGATTGGTTTGTGAATTATTTTGCACCGGAGGCACGTGCTCATTGTAAATCTAATGGATTGGTGATGATTGTAAAATAATTCTGACATTAGATAACTTTCCTGCCCATCCTGATGCATCACTTTTGGTATTGGGTAATGTGTGTGTGGTTTATTTATCTCCAAATTGTACATCTATTATTCAACCTATGGATCAGGGAATATTACGCTCACTAAAATGCTATTAAAGACAGCAATTTATGCAGAAATTGCTTGTTGCTTGCAACAGAGCCCAAGGTGTTGACGGATGTGAAAAGGAATTTAACATTAAGGACGCGATTTGGACTAGCTAAAGCGTGGACTGTGTAACGGCCGCAACACTGAAAAATGCCTGGCATAATTTGTGGCCAGCAAGCATGTTTGAAGGATGTGATGAATCACCACCAGATTTTCTAGGTTTCATTGTCAGTGACAATAAGAGACTGGTGTCTGAAATTATGGAATTTGCTAAGGGATCGACGAATAACGCTTTCACGAAGGGTCTGGAAGAAGAAGACATTGAAAACTGGATGGAAATCGACTGTGGTGAATCAGCTAACTGACGGAGAAATAGCTAAAATGGTTTTGGAACCCGAACGTGAGAATTATGAAAAAGTGAAAGTGATGATGACAATGCAGCTGCAAACAAGCCTTCAATGACCATTGCATAGAATTAGTCACTGATACAATATCGGCTTTAGAGCAGCGGTCATGCATCGAATCACAGGAAATGATGAATTTGTACCTAATTAAAGATAAACATATTAAGGAAAGATCACAATGTATGAAGCAATCTGTGTGATATGTACAAGACAGTTTCGCAGAAAAACCTTCAAAAAGCTTCCAACACTGAAATATATGAAACTTGCATTCCCGCAACTAAAGACGCTGTCTCGAACTTATCGTCTAGCCATAGAGAGTAGAAACGAGACGTGTAAATTGGTAAGTGTGCATTAAATTTGCTATGACCTTATTCCAAATTCGTCCACTTGTTAATGATTCTTTCTTTTATAAGTTTTGGCATAAATTTTGGATTTTAATGTTATGTATTTTATTTATTTTTATGTATAGGCCGTGATATGGTATGAAGGTGCAGTGGCGTAGTCAAGGGTGGCAAGACGGCAAGGCTTCTATTATGATTTATTTAATATTTTGCATGTTTATTTACATACATTTTGTGTATTTCATATTTTAAAATATTCTGGCGTGATTTCTGATTAAATTCTGAAATACATTATATAGATTACAAAAAGCCTTCTTTTGTTTTATCCTGCAATAGGCCGATTTGCAACAGGCAATGTGCAACATTTTCAAAAAACCGGAATTTTATAAAATCCGGCTCGTGCTAGGTCCCGAGGGTGCCGGATTTATGAGGTTCTACTGTATATTGAGAAAGTATTCCCCTTGCATCCACCACCAACTTCCCCTCCCCTCCACCGAACATTCTCTCACCCCTCTGCCTCCAAATCATCCCCCTCCCCTCTGAACCTTCCCCTCCTCCACCACCAACCTTCTACCTCCCCTCTGCCTCTGAATCATCCCCCTTCCCTCCAAACCATCCCCCTCCCCTCCAATCCTTCCCCCTCCCCTCCACCGCTGATCCTTCCCCCTCTCCTCTGCAGCGGATCGTTCCCCCTCCCCTCCAAACTTTACTCCTCCCCTCCGATCCCCCCTGCCCTCCCCCACCAACCTTCCATACACACAACAATGAGATAAAATTCATTGTTCCTGGGCTGTGCAAAATATTTCCATTGCAAGAAAATATACAAACTTTTTAATTTTCCTCTTAAAATTTTTACATTCTCATATACAAAGTATATTGAGAAAGTATTGTAATAGAGAAAAATTATATCATGCTGTATTGCATGCTAGAGGTATTGAAACTTGTAAGACTTCAAAATGTAAATATACTAACAGCTGAAAAACTTATATAAATGTTGTATTAAAGAACTGATATTAACAAACAATCAAATAATGATTATAACTTTCTAAATTATACTATTTATTTATAACTATAATGTTATAATTATATGTGGAATGTGCAACTAAATCAAGTATTTTATGTGAAAAAAGACTGAAAAAAAGAAAAAATACGCGAAAAACAAAAATACAATAAAAGCATAATAATAATAATTCAGTATAACTAGTTAAAATACATATACAGACCATTTCTGAAAATTTATGAAAAAAAATGCCAACTGGGATCGAACACCAGGTCATCCGATTACTAGACATTCACTCTACCTGTTCGGCTGCTGCCTCTTATTCTTGAAGCTTTAAGGTTGATGCTATATGACGCATCCATGCCTAAACCTGAATTTAAATTGTTAATATCTTTTAAACAGAGGCTCTTTGGCAAAACCGCCAAGATATATATCTGACATTTTAGTTCTAGTTCTTTATACGGTACGACCCAACGATTATCAACATCATCCTGACCAATTTTAACAGGAGTGCTGGAACTTCTTCTTTAGATAGAGTGTCCATTAACGTTTTCTTCAGTTGTCTCTCTGAACTCCTTCGGAAAGTTTTTAAAACATGCACCTTCCTTCATGCAAGGCGAACACTGATTAAGTGTACCACAGGGACGGTGAATCATACACTTCGTTACAGTCTCGTACAGCCTTGGGTTGACATTCTTATCGGGTATCTCGGCACTTACGTACTTGTCAGTATCATCTTTTGTGCGTATTTTTGAAGCTGAATCTAATGTCAGTAAAATGTGAGCGTGAGGTAAGCCTCGCTTTTGAAATTCAATTATGTAGATGTTTGCAATGACAATTCCGAATAGATTGCTAACTTCATTTTAAAAACTCGGACTATTATGTCTGGTCTGTTTTCAGGTCGTTGATTGCCTTGCATTGCATTCAAAATCTCAGGCCAGGTCGGATTGCAAGTGAAGGTAAGAAACAGATCCAGTCGTCCAAACTTTCTGACTATAGCCATTGCGTCTTGATAATTTTGCTGCATATATCGTGGACTTCCTTGGAATGTTGAAGGTAATATTATCATCTTACCTGTTCGCATCTTCTCATTTTTTGCTCGAGACTACCATATCTAACAGTCCTTGGTACAGTTCAACTCGTAAATCTTTCTGATTCATTCGCAGATAGTTCAATCGGGCTCCTTCCATTTTCACATGTCAACGACGTATTGCTGGAATAATTTTCCACTGCTATGCAAGAGACTGAAACCGCTATGCACAGACAGTCGATAAGTGAAATATTGTAACTGCATGACTCGAACGCTTAGCTGATCGTTTTTCTTCTACATGTTCCATTCCGATATGCCAACCACACTCGCCTCTCGGAAAAAGTAAAGGGTAGACCATCGGTTCATTGGTGAAATGTTCTTGCAAGTATCTCCTATCGGGTAAATGCAAATATCTCGGTTGGCCGGTGGTTCACCATCATCACCAACGAATATTGCTGAAACTTCTGTTTTTAAAGTAGATGCGTTATATCTTCTTAAGTCTAAGTTTGGATCTTCCATAAAAACCATTCCAACTTTTACTGTTGGATTAGATTGTTTTATCCTATGCATTTGATTGTAAGAATCAGCAAACGGATTTATTTGTCCTAACATCGTATCTAATTTCTCCATTACAATTCGTAAACAGCCTTGTTATTATCCATACATTTGTTTGTTGCTTCACCCGAATCAAATATATACAGTTGTCCATACCCTGGTTTGTTCTGTTCATTCGTGAACAGTGGAGAAAACTTATGGTAAATTTGTCCATGAATACGAAAGCAGTAGGGTCCTATTCCTGGAGGTGCTTTGATTTCGGCACCCATTGATGCGAAAGCTAAAGCAGCATTGTATTCTCTGATATGTTCTCAGCTTCAGGTGAGTTTGTTCTTAATAACTACTTTAGTAAATCAGGCATTTCAGATAAATCTTCGAGCGAAACTTTTCCGTCATGACAGCATTTGGTGTATTTTTTTAGAAGTGTAGAGTTCATTCCGCCAGTAAAGCGCAGGACAGTAATTGCAAGTCTGAGTCATATTTCCACAGTTATGTTTTCAATGGCAACTTCAAGTTGAGAATTATCTGCATCAGGTGCACGTTTATTTAATCTACGTTGTTTTGCTTGCCTTCTCTTGCATAGTCGATTTTCTCTCGATTCCAAACTCTGTCTTCTTCTTAGTTTTTGATTACCTTGTTCTCATTGTTCATCTTCAATGGCTCTTCGATCTCTGTCGGCTTGATTTCTTTCAGTTCTTCTTCAATTTGCTTCTTCAACAGATTGAATGGCTCATTCTGCTCTTCTTCTCGCATTATAATTAGCATAACGTGTTGCTCTTGAAGCCATTACTTTTATTCTGAGCGTACAATTTAAATATTAATTAAATTAATTAATATATAGTTGCATATAAACAGTATCTAAATGGTTTTAACTTTATATTGTATTTCAATGTGATATACAGAAGCTGTTTATCACATTGCTAGAGACATTGAGTAAATAAACATTAGATATTGTTATTTGGTTGTGATATTAATACAGAAAAGTATTATCATGCATTACTTCTAAAACTGTAAATATTTTGTTTTTATTTTAATTGACGTAGTTCAATTTAGTTATGTATATATATCGAATGATATACATTTAAAAATAAATAAATACTGCTATTATTATTTTATCACGTAAGATTTGCCGAAATGCGATACATTCTGATGTACTTCTGCCAGAAATGTTAAGTATAGTGCGGTAATTGTGTTTATTTAAATATATGTAGTTGCTGATAATTTGTTTTGTAGAAGTAATGATAGCATTCAATGTCGCTTATTCATTAAGTACTTTACAATGGTAATAAAAATTCTGTCTCTTGAAATGCTAAATGATAACATTTATTTAAGTTATAAATTCTCATTGAACAAAAATGTCTCTAACCAACCAAGAGGGATTCGGGTTATTAAGTAGATGAAAACGCTTAATCATTTAAGTTCCGTAATTTTATATGGGCTTGTGATATATACGGTATTTAATCTATTGTAAGCCGACACCGATTGTAAGTTCAGTCAATTTGATTCTTTTTTTTTGCATATATTTAAAGATCTCGCGTTATAATGTAACTACGGACATAAATTCATTGACTACTTTTCTGCCCCCGATTCTAAGCTGAGTGGCAATTTCAGAGATGGTAAAAAGGTAAAAAAAGGATGGCTTACAATTTCTACCATATAAGATTGTACGCAAATTAATTTTTAAAAAGTAATATCTACTTAATTATAATAATCTTTAATACAATTTTACAATACTATACTAACATTATGATACAAAGATCTGATATATTTCAGTGATAGCTGTTTATATATCCTGTTGCTTAGCAATAAAATGTTATTGTGTGCCACATATTGCCTTAGCGTTTTATTATATAGATTGCATATTGCAACTGCCACGCGAATGCCAAATTGATTTAAATTAGCGGTAGCATTCCAAAATAGATGTAAAAAATCAAGGAAAGCACCAATATTAGCGGTAACATTCCAAACTAGATGAAATTTTTTAAAAAATCGAGAGGCCGGAGATGCCGGTTGCTTAAGAATTCTGGTTTGAGTGCCGGATAACTGGAAGTGTACTGTAAATACCTAAATATACTTACAGCTGAAATATATAAATGTTGTATTGAAGAATTGATATTAACAAACAATCAAATAATGATTACAACTTTCTAAATTATACTATTTATTTATAACTGTAATGTTATAATTATATGTGGAATGTGCAAATAAATCAAGTACGTGAAAAAAGAATAAAATGATCAAAAAATATTCAAAAAAACAAAAATGCAATAAAAGCATAATAATAATAATAATTCAATATAACTAGTTAAAATACATATACAGACCATTTCTGAAAATTTATGAAAAAAAATGCTGCCAACTGCGATCGAACCCCAGGCCATCCGATTACTAGACTGTCCGGCTACCTGTTCAGCTACCACTGCTTCTGTTTGAAATCTTACCTTTGATGGTATATGACGCATCCATGCTTAATCCTGAATTTAAATTGTTAATATCTTTTAAACAAAGGCCCATTGGCAAAAACGCCAAGATATATATCTGACATTTTAGTTCTAGTTTCACATCCTAAAAGGGTTTTACAAATTTCAATATTAATGTTATGGCCTCCCCTTCTTAGCATTCATAGTTTTGAGTATTTTCAATAGTAGATAATACCTAAGACCAGTGCCATAACTAGGATATGGCAACGGTGGCATTTGCCATAGGCACCGCTTGCATAAGGTGCCAAACGTTCCCGCAAAAAGTTAACTTTCCTGCAAATGTGTTATTTTAACACTCCAAAGTTGCTTTGTTTACAATAAAAACGCTAAAATTCTTTATTAAAACGAAGAAAACATTATATCCTACATAACCAAGACGTTCTCTAAAATTTTGCCATAGCCGCCATATCGCCATAGGTACACCTCTGCCTAAGAAAAATGGAACATGCTTTTGAGATGTGATAAAATTTCAAACGGCAAATAATTTGAAATAAAAATTCGATCTTTCTTGTGTAGATGCACGTTATCTGTTAAACTGCAATCAGAGGTACAAAGAGCTTAATTCCAAGCAAATTTAAATGTTACTGTGTAATATTTCAGATAATTTATATTTCAATAAGCTAACAAACTGATGTATCTAGTGTTTACAGTTACAACTGTTATTCAAGTGGGCTAATTGAATGTGCTAACTGTACAAAGGTTCAGAATTTGCTTTCTCAAATAAATATTCTACCTCGTCTAAATAATATGTAGCAAAATATATTTCCTAGCCCATGAACGTGAATTTATTTTTCAAATAAATTTTTCAAAAGTTTTTAAAATGAACTCTGAAATGATCAATATAAAAAATGCACCCCAAATGACAGGGGTTGAGTAATTTATGGAACCTCCACGCTAATGCTCTTGGTTATTATGACCAATTGCAGTAACTAAGTAAACTATAAAAATAAATATAATGTTTTATTTCTGCTATGCAATCTTAACAACAACGAGGGAAAAGGGAATTTTGGGTCATCCTGAATTTAATGATGCAGTTTTTAATTAACCTGTACTAACTGCATTTTCTCATTGCATTGGTAATATCTCTGCCATATACTTGCAGAGGAAATACAAATGATCGCTACAACCAAGCATTAACATACTATCTATACCACAAGTTTCTCTAATTATTTAATATTGAACTAACTCTAAGATAAAGTTATTCTAATCATGTGTGCATGATCTGCACTTAAAAAACAATTAAACAATATATAAATGCATCTTCTGATACACATCTAATGTCATCCAGTCAAATAAGAATGCAAAATATGACTTGCACCATGTTCCATGATTCTTATTATGCTACAGAAAAATTTAGCATTTTATAAAGTTTTAATTAATAATAAAATCAATTTGTTTTAATTAACACCAAGATTATAGGCAACTTGATTAATATCTTCACCTTCAAAGATCCATTATAGTAATCTATATAAATGATCTCTCATGGAAAGTATTATACATTGTATATAAATATTGCATGCACAATTAAGGAAGTAAAATGTTTTTTTGTCAGATTGTTTACGTTAGTAACAACAATGAAGTAGCCATGCAAGAAATTTTCCAAGTAGAACTCGAATTAAGTATTTCTTTTTGATTTTCTTGATAATGGCTACTACTATGATAAAAATGTATTTGAAAAGAAATACTCTTCTTTGCTAGATCTACAAGATTTATTTGAAAAATATTTTGATATGACCAACACTTTACGAGACATGACAGAAAGTTGATTTTTTATCACCAGTAAAGTGGTATCCCTGATTGGCTTACGTGATTCGTTTAGGCGATTTTCTTACTGTCTTTGACTGCAAGTCCTTAATATAAAATTTCAACAAAATTTATATGGTAGAAGCCGAGAATGAACTTACGGATGGGCAGACAGAATGAAGCTAATGTGCTGGAACTGAAACGCCTAAAAATAATGAAATAGCTTTGGAGTATGAACACCATACAATGCATGAAATCCTTCCAATTAGTATAAATTACTTTGACGTACAACTAAAATGAATGAAGATTTACAGTTCCTATAATGATTTTCTGAGAATTTAGCCTTTAAAAATAAACCTACATTAAATAGGTTTCTGTCTGATATTTCTTTTTTCCAATTGCATTTAAATATACATAATATTAATAAAATTAGCTTTTAGGAAAGCAATGAGATTATGAAAGAACACATCAAATATTTAGCCAATTCCATTATAGAAATTTCTAGTCCATAAGTGACAAAGAGATTAGAATAAATCGTCTTGCAAAATTACAACATACTAAATCATAATGGTACTAAACATTCTACTTTTTCCATGCATGATTTAACTTGCATTCAAAATTTAATTTTATCATAACTTTCAAAGCTGAGAACAAAATCCAAAAATAATACTTTCATAAAATATTCCAGGCCAATTAAAGTGAAAAAAATTCACTTGAATTTGTAACCAAACTTATTTTGTGAACAATCACTATTACTGAACCATGCCGCTCAGTTTTTATGATTTGGCTGATTGGATCTGCATAGCATTACAAGATTCATTAAACTCTTTACAGATTTGTCTGTCTATGGACATTTTACATATCCAAAAGGTCAGCAATTAGATCCCAGGTAATGTTACAAGGAAAAATCATTTCCTTTTTCTGAAATCAATAGATAAATGGTCATGTATATACAGTGTTGTGTGGAAGCATTACAGCTCTGTTATTTGAAGTTAATTTTAATTTTAACAATGCCTCATTTTCTTTTTATTACAAAGTAACTGTGGAAGTTATAAAAATGCCGTTCTTTTTCTACAAAGAATATTGCAATGCTCACTCAACCATTTACAATCTCAAAAAAGCATAAGAAAGAAATATTGGCATTTTTTCCTGACCAGAGACAGAAATGTCTATGGAAAATATGAAAAATTACTTGCATATGCAGAGCCCAGACATGGAAAAAATCTCAAATTCCCAAAGTTGTTGGTTTTTGGACTTTGTGCTGCTTTAATATTTTAACATTTTAATAATATCTATTTGCCTTTTCATATGATAAAATATGTTGTTAACAGTATCAAAAAATCTAAGTACAACAAAAAGAAACAAGGAATTATTCTAGTTTTACCTAAACGTATCCTTTGCAGCCATTTCCTCCAGTCCTTTCAACCTTTAGCTTGACTTACCTCTTCTTTGGTTCACTGGTAATCTCACCCTGCCCTCCTCCCTTCGAGGTTTTCTTCTCATACTTGTCTCAACCATGGTTTCTTCTCAAGCAGACCAGCTTTCATACCCTTCCAATATTACTGGCTCCGAAACTAGATTGTAAATCAGAATTCTTGTTTAAAGCTTAATTTTGTTATTCTATTTGCTCAGTTGATAGTATCCTATTAATTCTTTCTTCGCTCTTCCTTATTTCTTGACCCAGCCCATCATGTGTGTCAAAAATAAATCGAAAATATTACTACATAAAAACTTCCACCCCTTCACCTTTATTCAATGTATGCTTAACTTTAACTAGTTCAGTTCTGTTCCCTTTATTTCCAAATCCTTTGTCCATTTCAGTGCTCTCATCTGGAGCTCCTCGTGATTTGCTATTAATGCCACTCCAACATAAACAAATGCTCCGGTTCCAGCATCCCATCTTGCCTCTGCTCTGCATATTTCAGCATTACACCCATACATTTATATAACTAACCAAACTATCAGTAATTAAAATGATGAAATAATAACAAATGCAATTCTAGGTCTAATTCTGTCTTCCTCGTACCTCCATACACTTTTTAAAAAGTATTTGTTCTAAATTAAATTTCAGTAAATGCTTTAGTAAATCAACTAATAAGTTTATTCCTATCAATTGCATCTCTCCTGAACTTGGCATTTTACACAAGCTCTTCATTCTATTTTAAATGCCTTAGTACATTTTAGTTAAATTCAAATAATTTAACTGGAACGAGTTTCATTTAGCATTGTTATTTTTAGCTCAATCAAAATTTCTCAATTTTTTTATTCACATAAAAGCAATAATTTTTAAAGGAGTTGCCAAAATTTACAGAAATTTCTGAATTCGATGCACAGAAAGTGAATTTTTTTGGCCTTAATGAATAAAAATAAAACTACGCATGTGGTGCACTGACATAGTTTGCTTTCATATATATACACACAAACTTGAGAAATTTAATACAGAAAAGTTAGCTGTTGCTACTCTGAAGCCTGATATGTGACAAAGATGGAATTAAAGATGTTTTGAATTGCTTCTACCGATGCTCTGCATTTTAAGTGAGATTACTATCTATTTAATTAACCTCCACATTTGCAACTAATATTAGCTTTTTCCCAATTCAACAATTTGATGATCCTTTTCTTTAAAGTTTTGTCTCCAGCAATGTTATCAGACTTGGAGTATGGTCTTGTTTCTATGAATGGTTAACACGGTGTGCAATTAGCACATCACCGAGGTTTGACGATGGTTTGGGCACTCTTAGTCTGGCTCCTCTGCTTTAGCTTATCTGGCAAAAGAGGCTGTATTAATAGATTTGCAAGGTCCAGCTCAGCTTTCAGCTTCATTGGAGCACGCAATCCCCTCCACCACGAAAAGGTGGTGCCCATCGGAGGGGGCATAAAATAAACCAATTTTCAAAAATCAAATATTTATTGCTCCATTCTCATAAATGAAATATTCAATGTTAATACTTTTTCACAACTGATTTATATACACTTTTTATTACAAAGGATTTCAAAATTATACAAACCTACCATTTTTCTTTATAACTGTCACCAGCAATTGCATTCAGATCTAAATTACATTCAAGTTAAAAAGTTTTACACTGTTATGACAGCATTTTCTGAACATGAACGTTAAAAATATATTTCACTTAAAATAAAAAATAGGAGTAGACATAGCAGAAAACATTCTATCACATACAAACAATTGCCAATTATCTACAGCAATAAAGATGTTTGCAATTATGTGATTTCATAACTATATATATAGAGTTAACTGGGAGAACAAAAAATTTCCATTTCTTTGACCAAACTTCCCTTAACCCTTGAAGAGGTCGCTCAAAAATTTTTTACATATCAGGTCGCACATGGCCTTTTTAGCCGTCTTGTATAAATAGGCTAAAATACACTAACATAAATTATGCTTTGCAACTTTTATTTTTAAGTCTATTTTTGTGTATACAATGCTTTAACATTGATAACGAAGTGTTATATTAATAAAATGAAAACTGAAAAATATCTTCCGAAAAATTTGTACGAGGCACAGTCGAGCACATTCGGGTATTACTTTTTTGTTTCACAGATGTAAACTCAAGTAACTGTACAAAATTTGATCAAAATCGTTAGAGCCATTTTTGAGAAAATCGGATTGTTGATAAAAATGCGTAGAATAAACTTCTCTTAATTACTGAGCAATGTCAACCATTTCTATGTATACTCTGCTCAGTATGATAAAATGCCAAAGTATGAGATTTCATTCATTTTCGCTCTACCGTTTAGGCCCCAGCGCCAGTAACAGACAGACGGCATTGCAAAAACTACTTTTTCGGATTCAGCGACACCTAAAACATATATTTCCGTAAAAATCTCGAGGTTGAATTTTTTTGCGATAACAATACTTTCTCGATACTTCGTATGAGAAAGTAAAAACTGAAAAATCTTATTCACAATGACTTCAATGTCAATTGGAAGGCAATCGGAGGCTGTTTTATTGCTATTATGAATGACAGAAGCGACAAAATTCACTGTACTGAATATCTGATTGTCCTCCATGTCCAATAACAAACACCACCACACACAGAGCATTCAACTTTCTCTTCATGCTTGCTTTTTTTTATGAAAGAAAATTCCTTTTGCAAATTATCATTAAACGAACACTTCCTTTTGCCCATGGGTATATATTAAAAATTACTTTTCATTTATTCACTTCTGTTATTAACATAAATTGTGCTTTGTCTGTAGTTTTAGTTGTCACTAAAAGGTAAAGTGGACTACACGAATGATACTCTTGTGCTAGTAGCCCACATCCACTACGCATTACAACTTGTAACTGACGTATTCAGTCTCAGTAGCAAAGTCGAAATAATCTAATATGTACAAGTTGATAAAATGTGACATAGGAGACACAGAAGGCGACAAAATTGTGACAGAGAGTCAGACGAAGAGAATGTTGCCAGAGGCGAGTATTTTGGAACAAGAAGGGTGAAACCCCGATGAAAATGTTATTACACAGTTCATTTTTGATGTCTTAGGTGAAATTGACCAATATTATGTGATTACATTTAAAAACATTTATTAAAATTGCTGATGTTGATATTTTGTATAACAAAAATGAGCAATCCGGGACAAATAGCTGTCTCAAATTTTTTCGGGACAGCGGGATGCTGAGTCGAAACCCGGGACTGTCCCAGAATTTCCGGTACGTCTGGTCACCCTAGTTTATACCCATAAGGATTGAATTAACAATATGATATAGAGGTCTAACAATGGAATTGGTAGGCAAGGCAACATCCCCTTAAAAGGGCAAGATTTCCTCAAACTGTGTGAATTAAACGTTTAGATTCAGAAATTTCGAACTGTAGACGAAAAACGATGAACAGAATAAGAAACTTTATAATGTTTTCTTCAAAATGGTTTATATCCAAAGATTGTAAGTCAATTCTTTCTAATTTTAATCTAAAAAAGAATGAAAGCCCGCACGTCGAAATATCCCTTTTTACATGTTACCTTATGGGAAATGGAAATTATCTTCTGGAGTCGAACCTGGATCTCTGATCTCGAGTTTGATATATTAAAACTTTTTGTTGTTATATCATAATGCTATCCTGAAAATTTTATCAAATTCGGTTCAGTTGTTTGCGATATATTAAGCTTCAAAAAGTATTACATGACAAAGTGACAAAGCTACAAAGTGACACTGTCTTTAATATTATAAGATATATATGGTTTGAAAGAGGTGGAGTTGGTGAGAGACCGAAAAGGGAATTGGGGCGCTTCGGATGTTTTTGAGTTGAAACAAGAGGGATCTTTTAGCCTATGAGTGAAGAGGGAGGTTTGATGACCTCACCATCTGGTAAAAATAGTAGGGGTAAACCAAGTTGGAGGCACATGAGGGAAAGCTTACGGAGTATTCTACTGTGATTCGAAGTAAGATCTTTGGCCACTTGAAGAAAAGTGGCGTTGAGGTCGGTTATGGAATTTGGGGATTTGTGAAGATAAGAGAATTTTGTTTACTATTCTAAATAAACCTCAATAAATAAAACGTGCCTTTTCATAATGCATCAGCAAATGAAGCTACTATATTTTTAAATATTTTCATCTCAGAATGGTTGAAAGGGACTTGTTTAGGATAGGGATTGAAAAAATGTTATGAAGATACTTCAATTAAAAAAAAACAAAATATGGAATGGAGAAATGAAATAGTCCTGGAATCAAACCCATCACGTTATACTGTAGACTTTGAACAGTCTAATTAAAAATCCTCATGTATATAAACTGGAAATACTGTTCTTGACTCAAAAGCATTGTAAATGTTCATGACACACATTTTATTCAGGAAATAATACAACAGATGAGACAAAATATATACCATGTATCTTCCACAAAAAGAGTATTAAAATCACAACTTATCATAAAAAATACAGAATATTTATGTCGTGTTGAAATAAATTATTAAAAATGTTGTAATCGGCTCTTATTCACATTTTCACTTCTGTTTTTAAGGGTTATTTAGCTTTTTTTAAACTGATTTAGTGGGAATTGCCTTTTCAAATAGATTCAGTGGGACCGTATGGCTAGGAGTTGGTGACACTGCTTACGTGTATCAATCAAATTATGAGAAATTAAATTTTTTTATGCCATATTACTCCAGGTTTTGAATTTTACATCTACCATTTTGTAAAGATAAAGCATTAGTAAAAAATAAATCATCATTTGCCATTCATACAAGTGCAATCGACAAAAAAAAACATCTACAGAAATATACACAGAAAGCATATACTACTTCAAAAACTACATTGCAAAAAACTACCACACCACTCAATCATACCACGAACATTTCAACATACAAAACACCACAAAAGAATACTACAAGTACTTTCACACACTCTGACTACAAAAGGACTGGTTAAGATATCAAATCAACAACCTTTCACTAACCCAAGTCTGCAACATAACTGAAAATATCTAAGCAAACAAAAAGAAAATTCACAACCTGGAGCTCTGTCATTTACAGAGTAAACAATACACAATGTGACAACATTTATCTAATGTAGTCAAAAAGGCATCATCTTCAAAAATCAAAATATTAAGTATTAAATTTATATTTGAAAAATAGGTCACCTCTCATCGCCAAGGAGTTGAAAAATTAATGTAAACCACGCATTGACAAAGACAACTGTTGGTGGCATTCCAACAATCATTGATTCTGGTTCTTTCTATAATTAATGATCAGTGGATTGCCACTGAAGATGGCTAATTTGATATAGAAATGTGAATCTGGTTATTCCAACTGTTTAATAACTATCAGAATTTTCTTCATTACCAGCTGGATTCCAGCAATAGAATGTGTTCAATAATCTCTTTTTGGGATATTGTCTATCAGGTTTTCAAGACTTTTCACAAATAATCTTTATGATAAAAGCCCAAGTCTTTCTGTTGGTTTGTTCATTTGTTGTGTGGAGTTAAATTGTGCTACATATAAATGCTTACAAGTTGAGAATGATGATTCTAATTTGGATTAAAATTTCATGATTTATTTGGCCTTACTTATTTTAAATATCAGATGTCAAATCTACAGCAAAAAGAGTGTTTCAATTCCAGGACCGTTTCATTTCTCCATTTGATGAACATGGGGATGGGTTTCACATATTTTTAATTTGCATTTAAAACTTACTTAAAATTGTCACATATAACTTAATACAGAAAAACCCCAAATAAGCGGCTTCAAAATCCGCATGCTTTGCAGTTTCATGGTTTTGGACTACTGCTGTCATCTTTGAAGTGAAGAGGAAAAGCACTAAAATGAATTTCCCCATCCGCGAGGTTTTTTTATCACGCTGTGACCCCGTTTTACGAAAATGTCTACCAAGAGGAAAGCAAGTGATAATACAGAAAGCAGAAGCAAAAAGAAGACGTTGACTTTAACCAGCTGAGTGGCTATGTCGTATATATTCGTCATGGCCTGTCGTAATCTGTATGCCGTATATATCCGTCACGCCGTTTTTCGGACCATCCGCTATGGGTATGCCGAAATAGTCCATCATGAAGCATCTCCTGTATCTATGTGTGTCCTTCTAGTACAGGTTAGAGCCCATAGATGGTGTTTTCTTCCTTTTGCTAAGAAAAAATACGCTTCATATGAAAACCCTGCATGTGTAATGCAGGGATGCTAATACCTGTCCCTGCGATAGTGAAAGCAGAGGTGTGACTTTCCTCTAACTGTATAGGATATTTCTAGGCAACTAGAGCAATAAAATTCTCCTCTCCATTGCAGTGAATGTTTCATATGCACAACATACATGAAGAAATATTCTCAGAAGATTGAGAGGGATATTTATGATATTATGGATAAAAGTGAAGCTTAAGTGAGAAAATTGAGTTGCAAAATAAACATGCTAGTGGCCAAAGTGTGCATCAGTGGGGAGGCAATATGCGATAAACTGTACAGCTATGGAAGATTTAAATACCACATTGTATTGGTTCAAAACCATTTTTAGCCTACCTTTTCAACATTTATTTTTGTCAAAATAATGGAGAGCTGCGAACCTAACTCCCATTTTCACATAAGGCCTTTGCTTCTATTTTCGCAGATTCCAAATTTGCGGTGTTTTCGGGAACGTAACCCCCACGAATTTGGGGGTTCTACTGTATTGGGGACAATCATAAACATCTTATAGTGTGTAAGTGAAACTTTAATTTCAAGGTAACTGAATAAAAAGTTGTGTGTTTTGCCATATATTATTATTATTATTGATTGCAATTGCAATCCTACTGTTATGCTATTTTTGTAAAATATTCATTACTAGCAGAATTTCCCGTTGAATTTCAACGGATTTAGTGAAGCTACTACAGCACAACATATAAACTCTTTAAAATATATAGTAGATACTTTTTAACTTACAATTAGCTTTTCTTAACAATTAATCATATTTGCTTGTAACAATCTGTTTCCGAACGTATTGCATTCAAAGATAACAATAATTTTATTTCCTATCATATTACTTTCGCCAAATCCAGCTTCATTTCTTGTTTAATTATGCCTCGCTGAAATATTTATTTTATGTCTTGTGAGCAAGAACCCCATGAAAAAGCAACGTACAGTTGTCCATGATTGAACACTGACTGGTAAATGTAGACCAGATACATGAGCCTATTTACGTTAATAAACATTATAATGTAGAATATAATGATTTTACTTACAAAAAATGTAAGATTCCAGTATTCAATAGAAGAAAGAAGGTTCAATTACTTTCTTCAATAAACGCTTCCTGAATAATAATCAGTATCTATTTACGTTGCTATCCATAAACATCGATCATTTCGTTGCTTAAACAAAAGTGCGAAGCGAATAATGCTAAACTTTCATCCATTTGTAAGCTTCATTGAAGCTAACTGAATCGGAGGTAACAATGACGGCCGTCTTGGCAATGCCCGGGAGGTGTACGAAAAATCCAGAAAATTTCGAAACAAATTGCGTATTTCTGAAAACCTCGACCGTGTAACATGTAAACTTCGCAGGAATAAGACAGAGTTTTATTCGTCGAATAAAGCAAAAACGAAAAAAATCGGTCCTAATTTACGTATTTTAATGCTTGAAGGAAGTATATCTTGCAAGTCAAGAAATGGATTCATACGTGTTAGCTTATGGAAAAATGTTAATCCCCTATATTGGCAGCACTGATTATTCCTGGTTGACCAAACCTTGACCATTCACTAATTTAGGATGTAAGGAAGAATCATACCAAATTTGGTTATTCTAGCTTTTATCGTTTAGGAGTAGTTCCATGAACAACACACTCTTCAAAATATATTATAGATAATGTTTTCAAAGTGATTGGGTTTGTTCGTTCAATATGCAGTAGCTTTAATAATGAATGTTTTGTAATCTTGTTATCAAAAGGTGGCGACCATAACTTTACTTGTTTGTTTTTGAGGGTGGATGGCTGGATATATCAAGTAAAATGATTTTTTGTGCATTCAAAAGGTGCTCCATTTCAAACTCACTCAACGACATGAAGACATTATGACATGCAGGAATGTGCAACATTTTTGACATGTTGGCTGCATTCATAGATTTGAGTGTTTTGGCTAATATCCCAGGAGGCCAGACAAAAGTTAATGCCCAAAATTTCTCAAGAGATATTATGGAATTTTAACTAGTTAGAAAAGTGTACCATGTATCACAAATGGGCGTTTCATGCAATGGAGTATTAGAATGAAGTTATATACCTGTATGTATGGGAAATAACATTTAAAGTTCTTTTCTTCGTCATAAATAATTCATTTTCTTCCTATTTAAAAATGGTGCATGCACACATAGGGAAATTAAATGTTTGTTTGTGAGATTGGTTATGTTAACAACAATGAAGTAACCATATAAGAAATTTTGTTTACTCGATTTAAGACATTCTTGTTTGATTCCTGTAATTGAGCAGAGATTTATGTATGATCAAAGAAACCAAAGAACTGGCAGAACTGGTAAAGTAGATATGCAGGAAACTGAAAAACTTACCAATACAATTCTCAGGAAAGAACGAAGGCTTGCTCGCTGCACATCTACCAGTTCAGAGTGTGACAGTAGGTCTCAAACACTCGATGACTCTAAGGACATCGTTCTTTTGATGATATCCACCCATCATCAAATTTCAAAGAGGAATCCACCATACCAGAAACAGAAAAGGGTACAGATAAAACATACGTCCCACCAGCACTATCTACTTCATCTTCAAATTAACAGATGAGGTTTAAACTCAAAGCGACTGCATTGTCTTCTGGGAGGGAGTGGAGTGTGGAGGCTCCCCTCCACACTCCACTCCGCTATGTTCTGAACGTTCCATCCGTGACAACTGAAAATGACCTTTCTGTGCCAAAAATCATATATTGACACCATATAGCATAATATTCCAGTCAGGAATAATTTTTAAAAATTACGGAAATAAGGGTTGAAATGTTCAAATTTTCGAAACAATGAACGCCATGCACGAGGGTCAAATATTGACCGATTTGAAAAAAAATTTGCAAACGTCTTCTATTCACCAAAGGCAACTTTTCCGCACTATTACGCTTTGATTTGAAAACTTCCTTTTTTCGGCCCACCCTACTACAGCCATCTATGGCAGTGTTCTTCAAACTTTTTCCATCTCGACCCAGTAGAATGTCTCACGATCCAGTCAATGGGAAGGCAACATGAAGAAAAATACGTTCTTAACTGAGTTTTCATTGACTCTTCATAAAAACTAACTCATACAAAAATACTGGCATTTATATAATAAGAGCATTTAGTTTCTCGTAATTTTTGACACGTTTCAGCTGGTTGTGCATATTTTCCTCTTGAACCTCGTGACCCAGTAATGGGTCATGACCCGTACTTTGAAGAACACTGATCTATAGTATATCCCTTAACATATAAGATATAAGAAATAACATCTGCTTTAAACTTCAGAGAAAAGCAACATTCGAGCTGTGAGAGTCATCGTCTGGATACCTACAGAAGTTTTTTTGTTTACACCGGGGCTGCTAGCGACTTCAGAGAAATCTGCATTTCGGATAATCTTAAATCTTCTAAAGTGGTTGTAAAATAATGGTTGGTCTATGTTTCCGTAGATGCTACAAAGACTTTCGCACGCAGCTACACCTCAGGGAGACCAGACCGCAGAAAGAAGTGAAGCATCGTGTATGGAAATAAAGGCATGTTTCTTGTTTAATAGGATGTTTACTCCTTTTCAGTATATTTTTATCATTTTCTATTCAAAAGTTTTGAAGAAAAAATATTTTCCAATATTCGTGCATACCTGATAAAATAGTGAAATTTAAATACTGGCTTGACAGTCATACAAACAGATGACATGGACACAAGTTTTAATTCTCATTGTATATCACATTAAAATTGACTGCCATACACTTTCCTGTAAAAAAAATCCTCCATGTCAACTTATTCCAAAAATTCATTTAAGCAATTATAGGAAGGAAACCTCTATGTCAGACATTTATTAATCTGGAAAGTCAGTAGTAATAATATAATCAAAAGGATATATCAAATTTCATTCATATTCAATGAAAATGGCCAGCTATTATTTTATAAATAATGTATCATTTCCTTGTGACAATTTATATTAATATTACTCACTTCATTACAGGTGAAGGCAATGGAATATATCAATTCCCCAACTTTCAATTATGCTTATCTGAATCTGAGTAATCTTTAGCATCGAACGCAAGGTAAAGCTTGTATATTTTTGTAACAAAACTTAATAAAAATATTTGAATTAAACTTAAAACTGTATTGAGACTTACACAATCCAAATAATAATAATTTTCAGTTTGTCTTTTTGTCTGTCTTTGCAAATAAGATTTCAACTCATCAATTGGTGCTGCCACCTTGCGGCAGTTATTATAACTGCTAGGAGCTTTCAGAAGACAGTCAGGCGACGGGAATCCTATATAATAAACACTTATGTATGTTTATGTAACGGTTTCTACAATAAACAATTAGTTTAGTTTTTTGTCAATAAGGATCTCCAATACAACAATCCATTCAATCATCAAGGGAACAGTTTACAATGTTAAAATAAATTGATTTGTTTTTGTTCAAATAGTATTCAAAAAATTATTCCGCTGATTGATAATTAGTTAGTTTTTAATTTAAATCTTTTAAAGAGTTTTATTTACATAATGACGGAGAACATTATTGAGGATTCGAGTAAGCTTTCCTTCTTCGTACAATTTTAAACCAATCATAACGTTAAGTGCACAAAATTTAATTATTTTCCCCACGTTATACATGTATACATATAATTATTTACCTGTCTTTGCACACTGACAATTATATGTAGCATTGACGAGGACAAGGTGGGGGAAGAATATCAGAATTTTATAGCAGAAAATAAAAACCAAAGGCATTTACTAAACGAGGACAGAATATTCACTAGAAATGTATATGACAAAATATTTCATATGTAAAAGTGTGCTAATAATTATTTTAAATGAAAATATTAATAATCAATCTATCTATAATTCTTCCATTGATATTTCAACGGTCACTAGTATAAAATAAATAACACTTCTGTAAGCAAAAATACAGATACTTTACTATAACTGTGTTTTCTTTTGCAGAAATAGCAGGGACCTCCAAATGGAACTAGGGAACCAATTAAAAATTAAATACCAAATTAAATAAAAAAATCTGATGTGGCCAACACGACTTTCTCCATATTTGGGGTATAGATATTTAAATTATTATGAATAGCATTATAAGGAAAAATTATTATTTCGTATCGTAAAAGAATACAGTTGTCCTTATTGCCGTAAATTATATTTTGAATATGTATACAGAATTCACTGCTACATGGTGGTGGCGCTGTATACTGGAAATTACGAAAAAGTTAAATATCTCCGAAACGGATGGTTCTACGAAAAATTGTTTCAAACAAAAGTTTGAAGGAACGTTATTTTCTATAACTTTGTTCCTTATAAAGATTGTAAATAACAGCATTTTAACGAACAAATTTGATGAAAACCGAAAACACTGATTATTAATAAATAATTCCTAAACAGTAACCGCTGTAGAAAATTGTTTGAAATAAAAGATGTAGGAAATTATATTTTCTACATTTTTTGTAATGGTCAATGTATACAATAATGATCTATTATCAGAGAAATATTGCAAAACCCGAATCGGGTTTCGAATAAACCTCGACTTCCGGTTAAACGGTATTGTCCAAAAACTAATCAGTTCTTTGTGCTCATGCTAAAGTGTTATATATGAAATTTGGTATTAATATGACAGGTACTTTTGAGTTAAGAGTGCCCACAATCACATACATCCATCCATCCACACATACACACAGACATCATTCCGAAAATAGTCTAAACATGGTATGGAGACCTCAAAACGTCTATTTCCATTGAAATCTCGAAGTCAATTGTTGTCGTGATCACAATACTTTCCCTATACTACGTATGGAGAAAGTAAAAACCATGATCAAACTTCAGGTGTTAGGAATTAAAAATGAAAGATATATAAATAAATGCTGAATATATTAACATAAAAATAATTAAGTAAAATCTACCATAACTCTCAGATAATAACTTTCTGGCATGCATGCAAAATCATAAGCCTAAATCCTACCAAATCTTTATTAAAAATTTAACACCTCATCAGACTGATATCAAAACATTCCACTGAACACTTCACTGCCTTCAAATCATTGAACAAGTTAAGGAAGTCTTAAAAGTACCTAATTTGTAACTAGCAATTTTTATGTAACACATCACAAAATTAAAATTTTAATATAAAATATTAAAGAGAACAAGTTCCTCTGGGAGCTTCCAGAGTAGGAAATTAATTTGTTAACATACTTAAATGGCCAAATCATAGCTTGCATGCATTTCCATCACCTTGGAAATTTTTAAGTTATGTCCAATTATAAATATGCAATAACGTTTTTTCCAAAAATTAAAAACCAACAACACATTCCCTAAAACTTTAATTTGACAAAAAAAAACCATATCACATCTACTTAACTTGTAAATGATGAATCTGAAACAATCTCCGAACACAAGACTCCTAAGAATGAGACTGTCCTGTTCCGTGGGCTTCCGGGAAGAAATAACACTTGGAATAGCCTTTGTGCAGAAGCTTATGGACGCTGCAACCTCTCTCTTAAATCATGCAAAGAAAATTTTTTAATTGTTATCACATATTTAAAATTAGCTAATAAGTGCTTTAATTAACGCTTGCCACACACTCAAAATACAAACTCTCTCCTAGGATAAGGACACATACGACATTGATGAATAGATCTGAATAACAGTCACCAGCATTTTTTCTCACCTTAATATAAAGAGCAAGAGCAGAAAAATAATTTTTAAATGCAAAAGTTTGCAGCTCTGTGCCGATTTACGTTTTTCTTTATGGAAAATATTGGAATAAAAACAACCCCTAAAATTTATAATAATAAAAATTTTATAGGTTTTCATCATTTGTTACGAATACCTCACATTTCTGCAAAATTTCATAGATGGAGCGCATCTAGAAGAGCATTTATATAAATTTAATTGTTTAAACGAATTTTTAACAGCAAAAATAATAAACTTTATTATAATTTTCAATGTTATTTACCGCTGGAACACTTTCCTACTTTTCTCAAAATTTTCAGCACCCTAGATATACTGAAAGTGCATTAACATTAGTAAATTTGGACAACATTTATGAATTTTTAACGGCCGAATAAATAAACATTTTCAAATTTATATAATCACGTTTTCGTCATTTGGTAAATTCTACCGTTAGAAAAACGTCATTGTAGCACATTTAGAAAACTAAACCATGAAATGTTTAAATGTTTATAATTTTTACGGCCACGAAAATAAACGTTGTAATTTTCGATTTTTTCTGGAGGTATCTCCATCTCATCTACAATTTCTGAAAATTTCATTTCTCCATCTATTGTAGTTTGGGCTAGACATTAGTATCCTCCTATCATGGTTATATATCAACGCTCCTTACATCATTCTACAAGCTCATCATTTTATAATATCCTATATAAGAAGCGTCTATATATAATGATTCAAGTATTGCCATTCATACAAGTCAACTTGCGATTTTGTTTCTGTAATATCCTGTCTTTATACAGGCAGTCCCCGCTTATACGTCAGGTTACGTTCCTTAAAACTGCGACGAAAAGCGGATCACTATATTTATTAGACACAACATTAAATTGAGGGATACAATTCACTGTTCCTGGGGTAACTGTGTGAAATATTTTCATTAAAAAATGAAACAATGTTGTTTGTCACTTAGGCACTTACATATGAGCGAAACAACAAAAAACAGGAACGACGAAATGAGTCAACATGTCGAATAAACGGATCACGAGGACGGAAGACCGAAACAATGTTGTTAATTAGGAACTCACGTATGAGCGGAAAGACGAGAAAAGGAACGACGAAAATAGGGGGCTGCCTGTATTCCAAAAACATTCCTATACTTGGCACCGCCTTAAGGTCATTCGTACAAAAAGATAGCACGTCAAATACATCCAGAACGATTGCAGCTATGAGATACAATACACCACTAAAAACAGGACCGGCGTAAGCCACGTAGAACTGGCTCCTAGAGCCTATACTTTCCTATAACATTGGAAATTACCCACTAGATATGTAGTACAAGACCTAAATCTATACGTGCATATTGTACGTGTTGAATAATTGGTCTCTTAGACAAAACCTTACACACCCGAGTTAATCAAGTTCGTCGTTTTGGCGCAGACATGCCAGTTTAACAGATGTAGTCGATAAAACTAGAATAATACATTAAGATATTATGCAAACCACAATCCAATAACAGGCCATTACGATGACGCGTAGTAAAGACATAGTCCGGTTTTTACAAATTCGATCCCACCAGACTTATATAAAAGTACACGCATCTGAAAGTAAAACGCTAATATGAAGACAGCACATGCGATGAAAAAACAATAGGATATGGATTTCAAAATGTTAATTCACATCATTGTAAGACAATCGAAGATTACACATATCCGACGGAACCCCCTAAATTAGAACACTACAACACACATCTAGCTGCCAATTCTTCCAGCTGTTGCGTAATAACAGCTTTCGTGACCAAATAATGAAATTCGGTATATTACACTGTCTATCGGAACTCTATAGGAATGGTTTCCGCGGCATCACATAGAAGTAAACTTCACTAAAATATCCAAGTCTTCACTTTAAATCGATTTAAATAGGAAAGATAACCAAAATACTCCTACTTACCATCAAATTTAATGGAAATTTCCAGTACCGAGACGAGCCTAACCTTGACGAGGAAAAACGTCCGATACCCAACTCCTACGGAATTCTTTCGCCGACTGTGCACTTGACGGCGTTGTCAAACCGCTCAGTAGCGACACCTATACATATTCTCCGAAACTACTAAAAAGTAAGTTATAAATCAGAAGATGGTAGCGAACAAGGTATGGAGGTAGATGTGGTCTCATGTCAGCTGAAAGCGTTGGAGTACGTACGTGACGCCACAAAGTTCCCTCTAGTTGCTGTGCGTACCCTGCGATAACACATGTAAACATTAAGTGAAAACGTTTTCGTTGGATCGGTTGGATCGCATTTCGTGGTATTGTGATTTGTTCTCAACAATTTAACTTGAGTTTTACTATGTTTTTCTACTGAATATTAAGGGTAGGACGAGCATAATTCTAACAGAAAATGCCGGGGAAAAGGTGTTCTGTCGCAATCTGTTCGAATAGCTTTTAATAAAATAAGGAACTTACTGACGAAAACTTATTTATTTATTTATAAATTGTAGAATGCTCCGACGGATGTGCCCTAAGGAGCTATACAATAAAAATTGACAGAAAGGTTCACAGCATGGCAAGAATCACGTAAAATTATGATTTACAGAGAAAAATCCAAGGGTATACAAAGAGAAAAAATCTGATGTGGCCAACACTTGACTTTCTCCATATTTGGGGTATAGATATTTAAATTATTATGAATAGTATTATGAGGAAAAATTATTATTTCGCATCGTAAAAGAATACAGTCATTCTTATTGCCGTAAATTATATTTTGAATGTTTACAAAAGTCACCGCTACATGGTGTTGGCGCTGTATACTGAAAATTCCGAAAAAAGTTGAATATTTCCGAAGTGGATGGTTCTACGAAAATTTGTTTCAAACAAAACTTGGAAGAAATATTATTCTCTACAACTTTCGCCCTCACTAAGATGACCAATTACGAGGTTTTTAAGGAGATATTTGACGGAAACCGAAAAAACCGATTATTTATAAATAATTCCTAAACAATAACTGCTATGGAAAATTGTTTCAAATAAAAGTTGTAAATTACATTATATATAACATTAGTATAGAATTGTATATATGATAATGATATTTTAACGGAGAAATATCGCAAAAACCGAATCGGGTTTCGAATAAACCTCGACTTCCGGTTAACCGTTATTCTCCAAAAACTAATCAGTTTTTTATGCTCATGCTAAAGTGTTATATATGAAGTTTGGTAACGATATGCCAAGTCCTTTTTGAGTTAGAGCGTCCACAATCACATACACACGGACTAACCGCAGCCTGTCCTTTGTTACTTTCTCCATACGAAGTAATGGGAAAGTATTGTGATCACGAAAAAAATCGACTTCGAAATTTTAACGGAAATACACGTTTTGAGGTCCCTAGGACACGTGTAGACTATTTTCGGAATGTTGTCTGTGTGTGCATGTGTATGGGATTTTGGGCGCTCTAACTCAGAAAGTACTTGCCATATCCTTCCCAAACTTCATATATAACACTTTAGCATATGCACAAAGAACTGATTAGTTTTTGGAGAATAACGGTTAACCGGAAGCCGAGGTTTATTCGAAACCCGATTCGGTTTTTGCGATATTTCTCCGTTAAAACATCATTATAATATATACAATTCTATATAAATGTTATAGATAATGTAATTTCCTACAATTTTCATTTGAAACAATTTTCCATAGCAGTTATTGTTTAGGAATTATTTATAAATAAATAATATAAATAATAAATATCTCCTTAAAAACGTAGTTATTCGTAAAAGTCGTCAGAACCAAAGTTGTAGAGAATAATATTTTTTCCAACTTTTGTTTGAAACAGATTTTCGTAGAACCATCCACTTCGGTGATATTCAACTTTTTCTTAATTTGAGTATACAGCGCCAACACCATGTAGAGATGAATTCTGTAAACATATTCAAAATACAGTAAAACTCGTTTATAACGATCACGCCTAAAACGAAATCTCGGCTATAACGAAGAAATGTCTCGGTCCCTTGAACTTCTCCATAAGGGCATTGGTTAAATTTCTCGGATGTAACAAACACATTTTACGAATTCTCGGCTGTAACGAACAAATGTTTGGTCCCGTGGCAAAAAATTCCCCATATATAACGAATTTTGGCGAGCAGAGAGATAAGTCATGAATAGTTTCCGCCCGTTTACCGTGCACTTGTTCGTAGAGGTCCCCTTCCTCCATCTACCCCTTCCATACGAATTTCCACACTCCCTTTGTTTTGAAATTGATATTAAAAATGTGAAATGTCTATGTAAATTAATGACCATAATAATAATATTAATTGACCATATAAAAAATCGTATGTGACAGCAGTCGAACATTTTACATGCTGCGAAGTTGATAAGCATCTCTTTGCATATGTAAGTATGGCATTGAAGTCGACTCACTGTAAATACAGTAAAAGCTGTTTTATCCGGCTATCTTGGGGATTGTGGATAGCCTATTGGGAGAAACAGCCGGATAGCGGAGCGTTTTTCGATTTCGAAATTTAGCAATAACCAAATAAAATTGGGCTTAGGTTCACTATCGTTCTCCCCAAACATAACTATGCCTGGGGTTTTCATTTTCCATTTTAATTCTTCCACACATAGTTAGATATAGACACTATTTACCCATTCTTATTTAATACGTTGCTACGCTTACATGCAAAACAAAAAGACTATTGAAAAGTTTAGGGTGTCCGGGAAGTTTGGGGATTACGGCAGTGAACTTGTTCCCAAAATTGAATTTATTGGATTAAATAATAACTAATAAAAAGCGATAAATCTGAAAATTGTAGAAGTACACCGAAACATCTAGACAATGCAAATGGCTTACATAAACAAAAACGCCATGCTTACTCGGCAGCCACAGAAATATACGGAGTAAATACGTAATATATACATCTTATATTTTAAGAAATTTTAAAGTGGAAGTTGTGGTATTACACATATACAATTCGCACAAAAATTCATAAAAAAAGAAAAAGAAATACAAAATTAATTGTATTTGTGTAATTGCCGGTATCTAAGGCTGACTGTTCTAAATAGCCAGATAGCACAGCTTTTACTGTATGTGTATACGTGTTATATGGGATGTTTAGGCCAAAAACCATGTTTCTCGTATATAACGTACTCACGCTTATAACGAAGGAATGAGTCGGTCCCCTCATATACGTATTAAACGAGTTTTACTGTATACTTAATTTAAGGCAATAAGGACGACTGTAATCTTTTACAATACGAAATGACAATTTTGCCTCGTAATGATATTCATAATAATTTAAATATCTATACCCCAAATATGGAGAAAGTCATCTGTTGGCCACATCAGATTTTTTGCAAGTTAAATAAGACCTCAAAGTATGACCGCTTAATAACTCCATCCCTACTATATATTATCTGTTTTTCTGCAATGCAATTGCGAACAAGCTTAATCATGTGACAGGCATCAAGCAGTATGAGTATTTGTATTCCTGGCTGAGTTGGCTGCCAAAAATTAATTCTTAAACTGTCCATATTTGATAAGTCTACCCCTAAAGCATTAGCCACACTTATATTACTTGCAGCTCCATCAAAAGTAACTGCTGTTACTCACACCAATCTCGTCTAATTTTTCAACAGCTGTTAATGTAAGATGTGCTCGTTCCTTTCCTGAAAGTGAGTCAATAAAAAAATAAGCACAAGGAATTTTCCATGTGTCATTAATAGCTGTGCATTTGTTTTCAAAGTGGTGGTCTACATCCTTTTCTAGTGAAAATATTTTATTAAATTTTTAAGGAAAAAGGTTGTCTAGTCAGCTGAAAAGAAGTTTTATATCATTAAAGTGCATCTTGAGACGAATATGGCTAATAATTCAAGTGATATGTGTCCTGCTTGTAAAAAAATTACAAATGACGGTGACAATGTTTTGCAGTGTGACAGTGAATGCGAGAGATTTTGGCATATTCGCTGTGCCAAAGTTAGTAAAAAATGATATAAAGAATTATTGGACACAAAGGAAAAATGGATTTGCCAGGTATGCAATATGGAACTGAGTGTGAAAGGTTCATCTAAAGATAAGGCTCCTTTTGATGGCCTCGTGGATAATATTAACGATGATTTAAAAGGACTTTCTACAGAAGATCTTCTAAGAAAACTCATTATTGAAAATAGGGAGTTAAAAAATAATGTTCAGTTTCTCTCATTGAAATATGATTAATGCAAGGATATGTTGTTAACGCTGAAAAAGGCTTTAGAAGAAAATAATAGTTTAAGAAATAAAGTGAAAATACTGGATTCCCAAGTTGAGAGACTTGAGCAACACGAAAAATCGTACTGTGTTGAAGTGAAAAGTGTGCCTGTGATGCCAAAAGAAGATACTAAACAAATAATATTCAAGATTTCAAAATGCCTGAACAAGCAAGTAAATGATAGTGATATTGACTATGTCAAACGACTAAAATCAAACAGTGAATACACTCCGTCCATAGTGGTTAAGTTTTGTAGGCAGTCTGTCAGAGATGAATTTTTATCCTGTGCAAGATCAAAAAGAAGGAGTGAAGGTGTTGAAGGGAGGAGCAGTTTTCAACTGCAGACTACGGATATTGGACTGAACGTGTCACCAAGGCAGATATATATAAATGAACATCTCACATCCTATGTCTTTTTTTATTTCAGGAAACACGTAGACCAAAAGCAAAGAATGGATATAAATTTGTATGGCCTCGAAATGGGAGCGTTTATATGAGGAAAGAAAATGGTGATCGCATAATAAGAATTATAAGTGAGGATGATATTCCTAAAGGTAACCTATAAATCCGTGTGCTGTTCCTACTCTTTCTTTATCCTGTTGTCATGGTTGACAATAAAATACAATTTTATTATCAAAATGTTAGAGGACTGAGGATAAAAACGCACGTTTTCTCAGTTGCATCTTCAGAAACATTTTTTGATGTGATACTTCTAACAGAAACTTGGCTTAATGATAGTGTTATTGATGAAGAGCTGTTTCATGAAAATTATACAGTTTACTGAAAAGATAGAGATGCAAAATTAACAGGAAAGCTTAAGGGTGGGGGTGTTATTATAGCAGTCTATAATAAGAATTACTCAGAAAGAATAAAGTCTCTAGAGACTTGTGGTGAAAATCTTTGGGTAATGATTAGAACTTATGAGCGAAAAGTGATGTATATTTGTGTACCTTATTTCCCAGCAAATTGTTCTGTAGAAGTATATAAACAATTTTATTATAAAGTGTTATCTAGTACTATAGTGAATAGTAACATTATAATTGCTGGTGATTTTAACATTCCTCATTTTAGAAATGATTCCTATTGTAATAATATTTTATCTGAGCTTAATATTTTGTTAATTGTTCAGGTCAAAAACAGGTTAATAGTATACATAATAAAAATGGTTATATGTTAGATCCTGTAATGACAAATGTAGAAAATATTCAAATAACACATAGTGTAGGGTGCAATGTAATGGTGAGTGAAGTTGTTCATCATCCAGCTCTTGAAATTACTTAGGAAATAGGTAATATATCGCAAGTGAAACCTGAATATGATACCAATTCTTATAATTTTAAAAGAGGAGATTATCATAAACTTTATTATGAACTCAAAAATAAGGATTGGAAATTGGTTGAGTCTGTTAATAATGTGGATGAAGCAGTAGATATTTTTTATAAATTCATATATGAAGCCATGGAACTATGTATTTCCAAATGTAAACAATCAAGGTTTAAGTATCCCTGTTGGTATACAACTAGCATCATCAAGAAAATTAAAAAGAAATATAGGCATTGGAAAATATTTAAATGTACTAAATCCCCACATCATTTATGGCAGTTTAAGATTCTGCAATACGATATAAAATCTAATATAAAGGAAGAATATCATGCTTATATTAATGATATTGAAAATACCTTCTTGTTGAATGGAGATATTAATACATTTTGGGAACTTGTTAAAAACAGGAAAAGTGATAGATCTAGCCCTCATAGCATGAAGTGCAAAGATAAAATATATAGCAATCCTATTGATATTACTACACAATTTCAGGAATATTTTAAGTCAGTTTATGTAGCTGATATTAAACCCAGTGGCATTACTAGGGTGAGGCAGGTGGGGCACGTGTCCTGGGCACCAAATTTGGGGGGAGCCATTTTTATGGTTAAAAAATGCAAAAATGCAGTTGCCTGGGCGCCGAATTCAGGGGGGCACAAAAATATCATTTTAGCACCCGTCGGGTCGAGGTGCGATTTGCACCCCCTCCCCCCCTCCATAAATCGCTTTGCTACTGGGGGCGCAAAATTATTCTTTGCCCCGGGTGCCAGAAACCCTCAATATGCCACTGAATAAACCTAATTATTCTTTTTCAGATTATATAGGTAGGACTTTATTAAATGATGTTAGATTGAATATAATTAGTAAAGAAGGTATCAGTCATGCAATTAAGAAATTAAAAAATAAGAAGACTGTTAGATATGACGATGTACCATCTTATATAATTAAAACATGTCATGATATATTTTTGGAGCCATTATATTTCATATTCAATCTATCATTAAGAACATGTACATTCCCAAGTAAACGGAAAATAGTTAAAATATGCCCAATATTTAAAAGTGGAGAGAAAAATCAAATTAGTAATTATCGACCTGTATCTGTACTAAGTCCTCTTACAAAACTTTATGAATCTATTCTCTATAAGTATATACCATATTCACCTGAATCTAAGACGACCTTTTTTTCCAAATTTTCAGCTGTAAATATCAAGAGTCGTCTTACATTCGAATACGAAGTATATTTAAGCATTTAATCAATGGTTTTTACAACAAATGGTATATTAGAGTAAACAATTCACAACAGCAAATTCAAGTACGTACATAAAGAAGTGAAATAAACAAATAGTAATAACAATAAGAAAAACATGACGGGAATAATAATTATTTAGACTAATAATCATCGTCGACGATCATAACACAGACGACGTTCTTTCATCTTGCACGTAATGGCAACCCAATGTCAAAACAAATGAGAGTGGAAATCATTGGGATTCCCCTTTCAAACGACGCACCGCGATTCACTAAGTGTGACAGTAATTTTGAGTTGTGCATTCTTGATTTAAATGCACAACCCTTAAGTTAAAATGACAGATCATGTTGAAGTACGTGGCACGAGTGCAAAGGGAAAGTTAACAAAGGAATTAGACGGAGCTAAGATACAAATTTTAAGCTGATCGTGATAAATTACGCCGAAAAAACTAATAACTGTGATGCGAGTAGAAAGTTCGGTGTATCTGAGGCAAATGTGCGTCGATGGAAACTCTCAAAACAGGAACTAGAAAAAGCCAAAGCCACAAGGAAGTCGCTCAGTGGTCCAAAATTAGGCCAATTTCATGGCATTGAAGAAGAAGTAGTCAAGTTTGTGCGCACCGTGAGGAAGAACGGTATGCCTGTTTCGACTGAAAGTATTATACTTAAAGCTAATGAAATTACTAGAGGACTTAATATATCATTGTAAGAATTCAAGGCCAGCAGAAGTTGGTGCGTGAGAATGATGCGGCGAAATAATTTTTCTTTACGGCGACGAACTTCGTCAGAAATTGTCAGAAGACTATGTTGAAAAACTTCTCGCGTACCAGAAATACGTAATTGGACTTAGAAAAACCAATAATTACCTTTTGAGCCAAATAGGAAATGCCGATGAAACTCCGCTTTTCTTCTACATGCCATCTAATTATACTGTGAATGAAAAAGGTGCGAAATCCGACCTAATTAAAACTACAGGCAACGAAAAAATGCGAGTCACGGTAATGTTGGCGGTTTTAGCAGATGGGACTAAATTACCACCATATGTGATTCTGAAGCGGAAAACAATGCCTAAGAAACATTTGCCAAGTGGAATAATAGGTGTCAAGAAAAGGGGTGGATGACTAAAGAACTAATCAGAGATTGGTTACATGTGGTGTGGAATAGACGGCCAGGAGCTTTACTGAAACAAAGAGCAATGCTTTCACTGGATGCATTCAAGGACACTTATCTCCTGAAATTAAAAACATAATGAGTGCCATGAATATTGATCTTATTGTAATACCTGGAGGAATGACATCGCAACTTCAAGTTTTAGATGTTGCTGTCAATAAGTGTTTTAAAAATAATTTAAAGGTTTTGTATTCTGAGTGGTTACAGAGTGGAACTCACACTTTAACACCAAAAGGAAATCTTAAGAAACCTGAAGTTGCAATGCTCTGCCAATGGATCAAGGCATCGTGGCAACAAATAAATGCAAAAGTAATAGTGAAAGGATTTAAGAAATGCTGCTTATCTAATGCCATGGATGGGAGTGAGGATGATGTTTTGTGGGAGACTGATGATGAAGTTGAGAGTGATAAAGATAGCGAGCATGAGGAAAATAGTGAAGGTTGCATAGACAGTGATGATGACTAATTTACTTTATTTTTAATGTTATCTTAAAATGAATGCTACCATTTAATTTGTTTGAAAACCTGAATGGTTCTATTTTTGATGTGATCTTATGATTTTAAAATGTTAAAAGACAATGACATTCAAGAAAAGTATAAGAGAAAATAAATATTTCACAAGATTTATAATTTTTGTAGTAATGAAGGTCAATTTGAGCTTTTTTCTCTTTTGGAATCATAAAAATGGGGGGTCGTCTTAGATTCAGGGTCGTCTTGGATTCGGGTGAATACGGTATATAGTCAAGTAGAAACAATTCTGACAGATTCACAATATAGATTCCGTAATGGGAGATCGTCTACTTCTTAGTTTGCTTTTCAGATTCTGACATGACAAATATAAAGCAACCTTTCTTAAATTAGGATACTTTTCATCGCTAATCATATTCCAGAAACATTTATCAGAATTATGAGCTTTTATGTTTATATCATTTTGGATAAGGAGGACTTCATTTTCGACAAAAGATGAATCCAATGAAAATAAAGTATTTGTCCTCCCTGCCACTTCTTCCACATCAGAAATTCCAAATGGGTTACACATAAATGCAACGACTGATTCCACTTTGGTAAATTCTCGGAATTGTAGTTCAAATTCAGAGCAAAGAGTTACAATCTTCTCACAGTATTTATCTTTGTCAAATGTACCTGTATTTTTTAATAGTTTATCAGATATATTTCCAAAATTTTTCAAATCATTCTTTATCAGCTGAGATGACAATAACTTCAATTTGTTTTTAAAATAATTAATATAGCCAATCATTTCGACAATTGTTTTGTTTTTTCCTTGCAAATTTAAGTTTAATTCATTCACGTGTTTGGTAATATCCACAACGAAAGCTAGATCCATCAGCCACTCATGATCACTAAGTTCAACATAAATGTCACCTCTTCATACCAAAAACTCTTTAACCTCATACAGTAGGTCCCTGAACCTTTGTAAAAATATAGCTCTACTTAACCAACAAACGTTAGCGTGATATAACAGTTCTCCATACTCTGAATCATTTGTTTCTAGTTGGGACCTAAACATTCTCCTCTGAAGACTTTTTCCTTGAATAGAATTCACAATTTTCATACAAATATCCATAATGTGCTGCATCTTCAAGATTTTACAGCAGAGAGCCTGTTGATGAATACTGCAATGGTAATGAAGAAAATGTCGAAATATATCATCATTAGTACAAAGAGCCATAAATCCGTTATTTTTTCCTGTTATTGAGGGTGCCCCATCGGTAGTCATTGATACAAGCTTGTATATAGGTAATTTCTTCTCTTCTATGTATTTTTTTAATGCATGATAAATATCTTTACCACGAGTTTTGTCTTTCAAAAGTAATATTGTTAATAAATCTTCTTTTGCACTCATATCTTTAAAAACCATTCTAAAGAAAATACAAAGCTGAGAAGTATCAACAATGTCTGTGGATTCATCGAAATGTAGTGAAAAAAAACACAGTCGATATCCCGAGTCAGTTGATCAATCAAATTGCAATTCATTATTTTGATACGACGCGTGACAGTTCTGCAGAAATGATATCACTTTTATTTTTGAAAGATTGAAATAATGAATCGCTTCCTTCCCGAAATGCTTCTTTCATCATTTCTCCATCTGTGAGAGGCTTCCTGTGTTTTGCTAACACATGAGAAATACGGAACAATGCCTCAGTTGCTGCCTCAGATTGAAGTATAGGTTTTGTAATATAAGACTGTTGCCAGCTACTTGTGCTTTCAAAGCTTCTAATTTTCGTTTGCCATGCATGGTTTTAAAATGTCTTTCAACATTCCCCTTTTTGGGAAGCGCCACAGTTGTCTGGAATATGATGGACACACATTTAGATTTAACCATCACAGAGAAAAACTGCTCTTCCCAATCTGAATTGAAATTGTAACTTTTTTCTTTTTTAAACTTGTTTCACCATCAGCCATTTTAAAGGGGATTTAAATCACAGCAAAAATAACAACCGACACGCAGACTGTTACTCCCATGCAGTTAGTGCGCATACTGAACTTCGCTTCGGCCAGGGGGAGTTAACTGAGGGCGAGGGGAAATGGACATGAGAATTCATCGGTGCGGAGAGGAGGGGGGATGTAATATACGCTGATCCCACCTGTCGTAGCACTGTTATGGAAGTTGGTCATGATTGGCTAATTCAAAAATTTTAAACTTTGAAGGTGAAAGCTGTATCCACAGGATAAGTCTCTGCAAGTAACCGTATTATTTTCTGATTGATTTGATCTTTCGTATGTGATTTTGAATCTCCAACAAAGTTGGGTATAGGCCATGAGGAATCTGAAATTTGTCGCAGTTGAAGTTAAAGTTACGTAGGATTTTTTCAATGTAAATATTTATATAGTCATTATGTATTACTTGGCATGGGTGGCTGTAGTGTGTGTTTAAAGTGTTGTATTTATTCAAAGAAGTTATTTGTATATATTTTTTAAATTCTTTTACAATTTTTAAATGAAATATGTATAATTTTTTTACGCACTGGCGGTCCACCCTAAATAGCTTCGCGGTCCACCAGTGGACTGTGATAGACGATTTGCCCAGGCCTGCCCTAAACTTTTCAATAGTCTTTTGTTTTGCAGGTAAGCGTAGCAACGTAAATAGATCTACCTACGTTTGGACGAAATTAAAATGGAAAATACAAACCCCATGCATAGTTATGTTTGGGGAGTACGATAGTGAACCTAGGCCCAGTTTTGTTTGGTTATTGCTAAATTTGCGATGTCGAAATCGAAAAACGCTCCCCTTTCCAGCTATTTCTCCCAATAGGCTATCCACAATCCCCAAGATAGCCGGATAACACAGCTTTTACTGTATTTACAGTGAGTCGACTTCAATGCCATACTTACATATGCAAAGAGATGCTTATCAACTTCGTGGCATGTAAAATGTCAATTATCAATGCACTTTTGAAAATCAACAGACTCGAGAATACTACTGCTGGCATAGTCACCTAGGTGAAAAGATATGGCAATCTCTCCTTTTTTTCAAGCGTCAATGAGTTTCTTTCAGATAAATCACTAGCCGCTAAGGCTGAAATAAAACATAAACTAATAAAGTATCTTGAAACATTGTGTAATGAACTGGAAGAAAGATTTCAAGAATCAGAGTTTTTCCCAAATACCGTATCATTTATATTACCACCATTTCAAGGGGTCACCAAAACAATCTCCTAGCAATATAAAACAGACTTTCATCCTTTCCCGGGATAAGAAGCAATTGGAGCAACATAAAGTTTGCACTGATGGAACTTCGCAGAGACGAGCATATACAAACTGTTTTTCATGATAAAAATACCACAATAGAAAGTTTTTGGTGTGATCTGTAACAACACTCAGAGCTACATAAAGAAGTTCTCTTATTTCTATATTAATTGTGAGTCTGTTTCCAACAACAGTTACATGCGAAAGGTCATTTATCACACTTCATTTCATAAAAAACAAATTCCGAAATAAAATTGCCGATCAAAACCTTCACTCAGCAATGCGACTTGCTTTGGAAGACAGAAGTGTATCCGATTTTCCTTCTATTATTGGGTGCCTGGCCCAGTGGCAAGGTTTTAGACTTGTTACATTTTAGTATCCAATATACAGTTTTTATCTATACAATTTACAACTTTTTCTACACAATATACAACTCTTCTAAAATATATATAATTAACCTTGGGAGCTTAGAGTTTTCGAGGTTCATGGCAGGCCTTCACGGCTACTGTAGTGGTCCTGGGGCTCTCGAAGTCCCCACCGTACATCACCCTACCAAGCAGTCCATCTACTTCCTCCAGCTCCCTTGGTCTCAAATTTAAATTAAGAGTATGTTTATTTAGTTTATAATATATATATACACGACCATCAAACTCTTAATTGCTCCTTTAATATAGACCACCCAACACACAAATTTACCCCCTGATTTATGCCACCCAATTTGCACTTGACTGCCGCTATAACATATTCCTCCCTAGATGCATCAAACTCCCCACGCTCTTCTGCCAAGCGATGTACTGCACCGAACATACACCGAATGCCCCTATGCTTATATAGCTCAGAAATTCTATGGATATTTTCCTTGATCGGTTGGTTCGTTTATTTGTCGGATGTAACGCTAAACCTGCTCGCTAGAAAAAATACGAATAATGATATTTTTATTTTGACATGTCCTCGGCAGGATAGAACCCGCATCCATAACATTGGGAGATGTGATTGCGCTCCAAATTTTCGGCGCAGAAACAAAACTTTCACCGCAAACTTTCACGTTGATTATAAAACGTTAGAAAAATAGTAAAATTACAGGTCGTGCATTACTGAAGAGGCATAAGCTTCCTCTATCAAACTACGTAAAGCTTATTCTGATCGACGGATATGCCTTCCGTATTTAGACAAAAATATGTGATTGCGCTCCAAATTTTCGGCGCAGAAACAATAATTTCATCGCAAAATTTCACGTTGATTATAAAACGTTAGAACAATAGCAAAATTACAGATCGTGCATTACTGAAAAGGTCAAAGCTTCCTCTTTCATAATTTATAAAGCTTATTTATATATACGAAAATCCGTTACGCCAAAAGGCGATGAAAAGTTCAGGCGCACGTACTTTCGTAAAAAATCGAGCGCAAAATTTATCGTACATTATAAATTATAAAAACACAACAAAAATTATAAGGCATACATTACTAGAAAGGTCAAAGCTTTCTCTTTCAAGATATATAAAGATTATTCAGATTTAAGTATGTTCCTTGCGTCAAAAGACAATTAAAATTAGTGCTAGCGCTCCGTAATTTTGTGGCAAAAATGAAAAATCCACCTCTAACTTTAACGTAGATTATAAAATATGAAGTCATGAAAGGCCAAAGCTTCCCCTTTCAAAATATATAAACATTATTCAGATTTAAGTATGTCCCTTGCGTCAAAAGACAATTAAGATTAGTGCTGACGCACCGTAATTTCGTGACAAAAATGAAAATTTCGTCGCAAAATTTAACGTAGAGTATAATATACAAAAACACTTAAAATTACAGATCATGCACTACTAGAAAGGCCAAAGCTTCCTCTTTGAAAATACATAAATTTTATTTAGATATAAGAATATCTCTCACGCCAAAAGACAATTAAGTGTAGTGCTGACGGAGGACGTAATAGTACGTATGACGGCGTCTACGGGTTAAAACCGTTTATTAGTTATATTTCAATTAAAATCAACAAATATTTGGTTGCCATGTTAACAAAGAAAAATGGCACACACAAATTGAAAAACGATATTACGTTAAAAATTTTCGCATATAAGGGCTCAACTTATGCAACAATGGAAGTTTTACTGGTATTATCATAAAACTGATAAAAATCACGCATTTTTATGTTTCTAAACGCAGTTTTACGCAAATGCGATCAGGATTCGGGTTCTTTCTTTAAAAAATAATAAACTTGGTTCTTTTCTTCCTAGAACCATCCAAGTCTCAAGCTCGTAGCATGTTTCTAAGTAATTTTAAAATTCAAATGAAAAATAAGCTGCCCTCATCCCTGTTGTACAAATGGAGAAAGAAAATGAAAAATGAAAAAAGAAAATATTTTCTAAATTAGAAAGGTAAATCAAATCGGTGTAAAAACTTGATTAACCACTTAACCCTTTGTTACGATTAAAATGGCACTTTCCTCTGGCTTCTACGTACTGTCGTTGCTTGTGTTATAAAAAAACATACATACAAACACTATAGATATCTATAGATAATGATTTTATCCGACTCACTCCATTCTTCGGTTGTCTTCGTGCGAACTCGCTTCCGCCACTTCCAAAAACACGTGACGGATAGGAAGCAGATGAGGAGGAGGCGAGGTGTACGGCAGGGGGTGTCCTATTTCGTCCCGGAGAGCATCCTTCTCTCTCGTAGGCGTTGACATGAGCCAAAGGTGGTCTTAAACTCATCCGTCCCCATCTCAATAAAGGAGATCCACGGACATCTTGGGAAAGGGTTCAAGGATGACAGGAGAACGGCATCCGGCGACCCTTTGGGGGAAACAAAGATGCATGCCAGATTAGTATACAGGGCGGAACCTGATTTCAAAATGAAATTACAGGATAACCATACGAGATAAGGTTGAATAACAAAGTGGATTAATGAAGAAAAGATTCAACTTTTATTTTCTCCATGTAAATACATAAATACCATTGTCAAAGTTGTAAAGAATGTAATTTTATAGAAGTTTTTTTGAAACTTTTTTCATGAAACATTTTTAGGCGCGTCCGTCTGCATGTTCGTTCTCGGCTTCTACTGAACAGATTTTCATAAAATTTGATATTAAGGACTTTCAATCAAATATAATAAGAAAATCGCTAAAATGAATCACGTAAGCCAATCAGGGGTACCACTTTACTGGGGGACAAAAAATGAAATTTTCGTCATATCTCGTAAAGTATTGCTCATATCAAAATATTTTTCAAATAAAAGTTGTAGAACTTGTAAAGAAGAGTATTTCCTTTCCTATGCATTTTTATCGTAGGAGTAGCCGTTATTGAGAAAATCAAACAAAAATATCTTATTTGGAGTTGAACTTGGAAAATTTCTTGCTTATTGTTAGTTACTTCGTCGTTGTTGCTAAAATAAACAATCTCACAAAAAAGCGTTTAATTTACTTACGTGTCCATGTAATATTATTAAATAGAAAGAAAATGGATTATTTATGATGAAGAAAAGAACTTTACAACGCTATTTCCTTACGTACAGGTATATAATTTCTTTCTAATACTCCATTACACGAAACGCGCCCATTTGTGATAAGTATTTTTTAATGGAGAAATATTGCAAAAACCGAATCGGGTTTCGAATAAACCTCGACTTCCGGTTAACCGGTATTGTCCAAAAACTAATCAGCTCTTTGTGCTCATTTTAAAGTGTTATATATGAAGTTTGGTAACGATATGGCACGTACTTTTTAAGTTAGAGCGGCCACAATCACAGAAATCCATCCATACGCACACACGCATACATCATTCCGAAAATAGTCTAGGGACCTCAAAACGTGTATTTCCGTTTAAATCTCGAAGTCCATTTCTTTCGTGATCACAATACTTTCTCATTACTACGTATGGAGAAAGTAGAAACGTGTTTCTCGGGTATCTCCAATATCAGTAACAATATTATGATTTTAAGATATCGAATACGAACCCTGAGAAAATCAGCGACTTATCTCAGGTAGCAATTTTCTCCCACATACCGACGGCAAGAAATTAAAAATAATAAAATATCCCTCCGTGCTCCAACAGTTGCCGATCACCAGGCGCAGAAACCCAGTCCCAAAATCACATCCTTTCGACTACCCTTAACATCCCACGAGCCGCGAATACGAAATTCTCTGTTATCCGTGAGAGGCGGAAATACTCGAGAGGATTCTGAATAAGCGCCGAATATTTTTAAAACATTCCCCTAGCATTAAATAAAAAAATATAAATAAATAACCACAGACACGGCATTCAACCTGATTAACTTTTTTAAAAAAGGTAACGATCCCCAAAAAGCCGGCACTTTCGGCATTAAAAACACCTTAATGCCCGCCACCTCCGCGTCGTTTTCACCCTATAATCAAGCGAGATAAGACGGTTACCGTGGCAACAGGGGAGAGGGGGAGGGGGAGAGAACCGCCCATTTAACGCCATCTATAGCAGCGTTGCCGGTCTTCCTTTATAAACTGGGGGTCAGAGTTAATACAGGTGCCCTTTCTAATTGGATTTTCTGCGGCTCTTTCTCTCTCTCTCTCTAAATATACATCACAGGATTTTGTATGTGATTTTAATCGTCTCATTACTGTTTAAATGTAAAGCTCTTCTAAAAACTTTTGGAGTCGTTAATCAATTTAAAACGGGGAGGGTGAAACTTGTTAAAAGATTGGCGAAGCAACAGGATCATCTAGCATTAATAGTAGATCAAGTAACTCAAATTACAAAAGGGGGCGGGGGACGAATTGATGATTATTTTGAAATAGGTGGCGGTCCGCATGCCATAATAATGTGTCTAACAAGGAGAAGCTACGGAGTGTAACTCACAGATTTGATTCATCTTGTACCAGTGGAAAGTTTGGGTCAAAAAAAATACCGTTTCGGAATTACGGGCCAACGCCTCTTAGTTTAAGAGAAATGATTAATTAAAAAGTGCAAAAATGGACCAATCTCAATAAATCCTTGTAACTTCGCTCTATCACTCACGAGCGACCGTGGCCTAGAGCAGTGATTCTCAACGTGGGCCATATGGCCCCCCAGGGGACCACGCCATACTTCTAGGGGGCCACATGGAAAAAACCTAACTTAAGGGGGCCACGATAAGTTTCTGAGGGGCCACCCAAACTTAACTGCCATAAACCTCACATCTCATTCTCGGCGCTAATTTCAACAGCATAAATATTGAAAATTACTACAGTTTACAATACATATCTCAATGAAAAAGGCAGTCTGTAATAAATGAAATTTTATAAGCATGAGAAAGCAACTACAATGTTGTAAATGTAAACGCTTTGAGGTGGCAAAACCTGGCAACTCTGATACACTGAAGCGTCGTAAGGTTAGTCGCTAACCTGCCTCCAACTTGGAGCACTCCATGTGCATTTTATTACTCTTTTCTTCTAACACAAGGTATGATTCGAATGTTAGATTAACATTTCACCATTGTGTGCGGGACTAACAAGACAGGAGGTGGCATGTTTAGGCACACTAAATAGACACATACTGTACAGACGTGATAAATGTAAAGGTAAATCAAATGATATTGAAGAACTCAGGACTTTAATTCTCTCCCTAAAAAGAGAAGTTGAGTCTCTGGAGTCTGCTCAGGGCGCGAAAACTGATGAGCAGTCACAACCGGGAATGATGGAAGAAATTATTTCTGAGTTAAGAGAGAGGCTCTCTCTAAGAGCCACAAATGTAATTATATTTAATGTACCTGAAAGTACTAGTGTTGATGCATCTTTGCGCAATACCGACGATATTAGTAAAGTAAAGGAGGTGTTAGAAGTCTTTCCTCAAATCAGTACACAGAATATCCGGGCCCATAGACTAGGGAGACCAAGTGACAACAAATCACGGCCTATTAAAGTTGTTTTGGAAAGTGTAAGCGATGCACAAGTGATTTTGCGCAATCAAAAACTTTTTAAGAACAGCCAGTAGAGAGCACGCAGCGATCAAACAATTATTTTAAAATGTTACAAAACCAACTTAGTGAGAAGAATAGATCTGGTGATAAGGAGTGGACTATAAATTACCTTAATGGTGTGCCGAAGATAGTTGAAAAGCAATCGAGGTTAAAAAACTAAATGCTATGACTAATTTTAATGTATAATTCCAGAATGTAAGAGGACTAAGAACCAAACTTAATCATCTAAGTTTTGCTTTTTCCCATACTGCGAATATCTATTGTCTTGGACTGACCGACGATAATAGGCGCTCACGCTGTAAGCGAAATGCGCCTAAAAACGATAGGAGATTAATTGGACGATATGCTTTTGCCTCGGTATAGTTTGCACGCACGGTTTAGGTATAAACGTAACCTTAACCTGTCTCCAAGCAATTGGTATATGCTCCACTGCTAGACAAAGTCTGAGTATATAGAATAGTGTAGAAGCAAAATGCTCTATCTCTTGCTGTAAAAGCGCCGGTACAATTTCACCTGTCTCAGGGGCCTTAAATGGTTTAAAAGTATGTATTGCCCATCTTATCCTAGACTGACTAACCACCTTTCTGGCCAGGCAGCAATCCTCCCTGTTCGTTGTGCATCTCTGCATGTCCAGCTTTGGTTGTTCATGTCCATAGAGTGGCTCATCAATCATCTTAGAACCTGGGAAGTGTACGTTAAGCAATTCGCTTAAGGTTTCCTTCCCAGATGTAAAGCTTCCATCTGGTAGTTTCAAAACATTGACCCTACCAATAGCCTCCTTAGCCATGATTTTCATCAGTCTGGAGCTGACAGGTATATCCTCGATCCCCTGACAGTACCTCCTCCATGATTATCTCTTGGCTTTGTTTGTTATAACTGGTGAGTTTGGTCCTGTAGTCATCCCATCTCCCAATCTTTTTCGCTATATTAAATAGCTTCCTGACATTAGCTCTAAGATAGCTTAACTCTTTATTCCACCAAGGAACCTTCCTTAGCGAGTAAATTACCTTGGCCGGACAATTTCGATGATAGGATTAGAGAATAGCTTGTTGCAACTGATCAACAGCTAACTCCAAATCCAACATCGAGCGAATGTTTCGTGGTAGGACCTCCAGATTTACCTTAAGGTCACCCTTATAGGATTCCCAGTTAGTTCTCTTGGGGTCCCTAAACATAACCATAGAAAGTACTGCCATTATAATATTAAAGCAAATGTATCTGTGATCTGATAAAGAAGGTTCGTCAGAAACATGCCAGTCTTTTACAAGGTTCCCAATACCATTGGTCCCTAGTGTTAAATCTATAACTTCCCTCCCTGCAGCATCAGCAAAGGTGGGTTCATTACCGTTATTTAGAATATTTAGGTTCATACTTACTAAATACTCCAGTAGCTTCTGGAGTACTCAAGCAAAGGGGAAACTTAGTATAATTTAGTATTGATGAATGAGCCCAATAAAACAAATTTTTAACAAGGAATTTATTCCAAGCCCTAGTGATAAAATAATAATGCAGCCACTATTAGGAACGTAGGATATGTTGACTGAAATGAATTTTAAATCGAGTTAATTTTCCTGGCCGTCACTACCGCAAAAAATTATGAATTATATTTTTTACACGAAATCAGAAAATTTGCTTAGTATGGTAACTACAGAATTCTTTCAATAGAGATGAAACATGTGAACAGACGGACGGATAGATGATAGATAGATTGATACGACCTGACCGTGACGTACGTACGGACATGACCTGATCACGAGGCCTTCATCATTATTTTTTTAACCTTTTCTTATAAAAAAAGAACTCTCTCAAAAAAAAATTTAAAACAACCGTGGGCGTGTCACCACTGACGACGACAGACACGTATCCCGGAACTAGCGTAGTACAAATTTCCACCAAAATTTTTTTCGCCATTAGAGAAGGACACGGCTCGTAAAATTTTTTTCGGGATTTACATTTTGAAAAAAAGAAAGAAGAAAGTGCCAGAGAGAGAGAGACAGAGAGTGTGTGTGTGTGTCTGTGTGTGAAAGAGAAGAGATGAACGAAAACAAAACACGAACGCCTGCACTTGATCGCAGGTTCAGTGACTCGACTCGTTTCATCGAACAAATCCGAAATGCAAACAAAAGGAAAGAGAGAGAGAGAATAAAAGGATTTTCGTATTGAAAGCGCCCGGGAAAAATAAAAAAGCAAAAAATAAAGTCCACGTAAAAATCGATCCATTTTCGAGTATTTTTGTCTCGCGTCGGACACTGCTGTGAGACTGGAACGAGAGAAAGAGAGAGGGAAAGAGACTCCGTTAAAAAGCGCAGCGGGACGTCTACGTGTATGTCGAACCTTGAGGGAAACAAAAAATAATATTCGACTTATGCAAAATTCGAGTTATAGAAGATTAAATAGCATGAAAAAGATTTTGTGCTGTAAGAGGAATTCACTTTGAGCTATGAAAAAATTCGAGTTATAGACGTTCGATTTAAAGAAGTTCGAGTGTATTCGACTTATAGAAAATTCGAGTTATAGAAGAAAAAAGACATGAAAAAGATTTTGTCCCGTAAAACGAATTCACGTCGAGTTATACAAAAATTCGGGTTAAAGACGTTCGACTTATAGAAGTTCGACTATATTAGATTATAGAAAATACGAGTTATATAAAATTCGAGTTATAGGAGAAAAATAACAGGAAAAGATTTTGTTCTGCAAAATGAATTAACTTCGAGTTATACTAAAAATCGAGTTTATAGACTTTCGACTTATAGAAGTTCGATTGAATGTCTGCAACGCCAGAGGGGGTAAACCAGGAAGAAATACAAACGCGTGTCATTGTTCTTTTGTTCTCGTCTCGAAAGGAAAGAGGGGAGGGGAATATCTCGGCTCAATGTAGAAAACAAGGGGAAGAGTAGAATAGAAAAAAATGGCCTATGTCTTAGCACAGGAAAGGTGAGTCCTGAAAATGCACCCATTTTTTATATGCTAAAGAACGGTAAAAAAACTTTTTCTGACTCGTCGTTTCAAAGACATAAGAAACTTAAGAAGAAAGGATAAATTCATCACTATTATTTCAGTTAGTTTTTTTTACTACAATCACAGATGCCGCCACCGGAAGTATCCCTTCAGTAGGAGGATAACGAACCCGTTTAAAAGCTCGTGACTCGGTCTGTTACCAATCTCATGAAAACGCTTACAAAACGTGTTAAGTATGTACGTGTAAAGTATGTACGAGCAAAAGTAGTCGAATGGCTAAAAGTTGCACGGGCAAAAAGTTGTACGTTGACGTTTTGCAGTTTTGCTACCCTGTGTGTTCCAACTTATTGTTTATAATAAAGATGCACATCACCGCGAAAGCTTACAGACGTTACTGATTTAATTTTTACAGGTAAATTCTCGGAAACGATCGAGATTACAATTGAAACCCACGAAATGTCTTTGCTGTTCAGTAATAAAAATTTTATTCTTAGCATTTTTCGAGAGTGCGAATTTTTTAAATCAAATTATAATAAGTAGGGGTATATTCCTACTTTGGTGTCTTCACTCCACACGGTGATTTTCCTTCTAGGATGCGTACGCGCCTTCAATGTCCATCTTTTCTGATGGAATTCGCTCCCATCCCCTCTATGTATTCCCTCCAATCCTCAAGGCGTAAGGTAGCTTTTAGTAATGTTCAATCGCTACGTTAGGGGGAACTACCTGTACTCTACATGCACACTGTCTACCGGAAGCATAGAGAACGAACTCCACCTGGGAAAAAGCGTCACCTCACCTTGTCTGATAATATAAAAGGATAGAGCGATCTATATTTGCGCTAGACATGGTCTAAATTTCGTGGATATAGTAATCGAATTCTTTTTCCAAACTTTTTTTTCATTTCTACCCCCTTTTAATAAGAAAAGCATGAAATCGGTGCAGGGAATTATAAATTATCATTTTAAAATTATTTAAAGTTAAGATATGAGCTAGGGACATGACCAGTTCTATAGCTCAGAGAACAAGGTTTATTTTAAAAAAAAAAACAGGATTCATATCTGTGTCGAACGAGAGTGAAAGTTCGCTTTTAAATAAAGAAGGAAAATTTTCATATTTTTAACAATGGGAAATAAAACTGCTACACAATGAGCCCATTGCTTTTAAAGAGGAAACCTATCATTGCATAGCATTGATATAAAGCTTTTAAAGGGAATTTACAGACATCTCAACCAATGATGTAATCCTATGATGAAGTCATAATCCTAAAACAATTGAAAAAGCACCTTACGTAATTTGATCTTCAATTCTTCGCTCACTTGCACGCGTAAATGTTCATCTAAGTCCTTAATTTTAAAAGGTTTATTCTAGCTGCTTCTCATCGGCCATAATCGATTCGCTGGACGCCATTCAGTGTTGGTCTCCCTCACAAAAATCCCATAAAAAATCAGTGAAAAGGTTCATCACGAAGTGAAAGTCGCGGGCAACCTATAACTGACACGCGAACCAATTAAAAGTCAAACCTTATCGGAATGTCAGCGAATCGTCCGCAAAATGTTTGGGTCCTGAAAGATTAACTACATTACAATGCCAGTCATTAACGCTCGAATATGATTCCCATCCGCCCAATTTCGGAACTTCCTAAATGGCGTAAATAATATGAATTCGTTATTGGCGATAATGTTAGGATCAACTTCGTGGAATTGGGCTTTGATCACCACACAACGAGGAGAAACTAGGAAGAACTAGCTGCCCATTCTGCTCCGAAATCGGAGCAGTGTTAGCTGCCTATAGAGCTCTGTGAGACTGTAGCTGTATGACCAGTCGGGTCGATCCTGACATCTGGTCAGTGCTGCAACAATCGGCCGTTATTGGTATTCCTTACTACCTACGTGTCTTACGTTAGCCTTTTAAATATATACACTCCACGCATAATATACTCTACGCTCGGAGTCCCCGAACTACGGCCCGCGGGCCACATCCAGCGCCGTAATTTTATCCGACCCGCCTTACCTCATCAATTTGTGTACCTTTAGGAGTTTGTATTAGACATAATTTCTTATATCTAAACGACATTTTCCGAGTGCTTGGATGCAAAATACTTCTAATATCTATAGGCGTATGAGATAGTAAAGAATCAAAAAAATTCACAAAATATGCTCTCAGAAATTTTCACACGGTCTTTTCAGATGATGAATTGAATTTTATATAACAAATACACAGTTTGATTGAGCTTTCAGTCTGTAATTTTAACCATTTATTATAATGTATTATTTATCATTTAGCGATTTATTTATTTTTGTAACTGAAGTAAATAAGATCTACTATAAACACGTTTAATTCCTTTTCATGGGCCCGCAGAATATAGTAATTGAAAGGAATATTATCCACGACGAGGTTCAAACATTTTTTGAAAGTGACAAGAAATGGATAATTTACTACGAAGGAATTATCGTGAACGTAAAGACTATTACTACTCATTCCAAGTGAGTTACGTTTTAAATAATTTTCGATTGTTTTGTTTAATCGCCACAGATTATGAAATAAAAAGGTGAAACACAAATTCAATATATCCCTTACATCACTTCTGATAAATCGTTTTGCAGTGCTTGGACATTAGATTAGGCCATTAATATTTATCTTTTTTTGACACGATAACAAGATTCGTAAAGATTTGAAAACTGTAAACTCCGACATGGATTACACTTTTTCAAGCTTTATATCTGGGAATTTATGTAACAATTTTTAACCATAAATAAACATTGAATCAATAAATTACGTTAGGTACTTCTTATAACTCGAGAGTGTGTACACACACGCACACATACACCAGCATGATTGGCTCCTCCAAAGAGCACTCATGCCATTCTCCTGCTCCTAAACTATCAAATCGATTGGTCAACGGCGTGGAAAACATCTGCTTCGGCTTCCCTCTTTTTTTTTATCTTTCTCCGCAGCCTCCGTGAGAAGACATCAATTGGGCCGTTCCCCTGGAGCAGCACTTGATTCCTTTTTTAACTCCCTCATCCTACCCACTAGGCCTCGCAGTTCAAAGACACGCTTTATACGCCGAAAAGGGGTTTAAAAAGGCGGTATGGGATTAGAGTGGGGTGGGTTGAGAAGGAAGTTATACGAGGGAGTGGCTTTCTACCTTGTGGCTTTCGGCATTCTTTTGTTTTCACAGAGAAAAGGGGGTGGGAGGGGGAGTGTATGGCGGAGGCAGGGTTATCACATTTTCTTATCCACCGAAAAACCATCTTTTACATTTTTCCTTCTTTAACCACGTTGCTGCCCGAGATTCAGTTTGGAATATATCGAATTTTCGATAGGCAATTCGATACATCGACAAATCCGAGAGAGGAAAAAAAGAAAGGTCCTGTGTACATTCGCGGCGGAATCTTCGATTTCCTTGATTCCCTTCCTCTCCTTTTCTCTTATGTCGGTGAGAAAAAAAGAAAATATCCGGTTGAAAACTTTTTCATACATGTTATGAATGGCGTCATTCTTTTATCAGAGATTACCTTGCTTCCATTCATGTAACGGAGGAAATATTATCGATGAAAAAAATAAAGCAAAACACTTCAAACTGACGACTTATTTTGATAAGATAAAAATAATCGATCGAGTTTGAATGTACCGAGTGGCACGTTTTTTGTTAAAGGGGTGGTTAAGCGTGACTAACTCACAAATTCGAATCCTGCCAAGGACATGGTCGTATGTGTTTCGTCCTTTTTTATTGTTGTTACGCTCATTGTAAAAGCCGTAAAGTGCATTTTATGAGCTAGTGAAAAAAAAAATATATATATATATACAAAATAAATAACTATTTACTCTTAAGATATTCCGTAGAGGTTATCATGCTAATTTAAATTTGCGAGTTATTCGACATTTTCTTTCGTGTTATGATGGAGTTTTTTTAAAAATAGCAACGAGTAATTTTTAAGATAAAAACTAATATTAACGAAGAAAATAATGACTTTGTTAAATCCCAAACAAAGTTATTATTTTCCTCGTTGACATGTGTATCAGCTACCACAGAGTTCAGCCAAATTCCTTGGATTTTATAAAAACTAACGACGACAAACGATAAAAGTTGATCTGCGAAATAAAATTCACGAACTCTCCATCCGAGGAGTTAAAAGTTTTACTGGTAATAAAATAAAATCGATTAGAGAACAAAAACGTCTCGGGGCCGAGCAATAATCGATAATGCATATTAGAAATAACTTTCATAAAAATAAAAGTGTTCATGAGTGCGTATCCACCCTCATTTCTCCCACTTATCCTACATCAATTCCATTCCTCTTCCTCTCTCTCTCTCCCCCTCTTCTCTCCCCTATACTAACTAAGCCATTTTTCCCTTCCACCCTCATCATTTTCCATTTATTTCCCACTTTCACCCTTCTACTTTTTACTACCTCTCTTTCTCTTTCCTATTCTCCGCCCTTTTCGCATTAAACTTTCTCCCATTCACCGCCTCTCTTCTTTTCCCTCTCCTATAACTATCTCCACGGCAACGTAGTACGTCCTCTTTCAATCCCCCCCCCCCCCCCCCCCTGGTAACCAATCACCATTTTCAACCTTCCTAATACCATATTTCTTCACCTTTTCCATCCCTCTACATATTTATTGCTCCATCTCTCACACCTTCTTCTTCTTCCATTCTCCCTTCCTCCGAATTATGTCCACCCCCTTACTCTTTCCTAAAGAATTCTTCTCTCTCTTCTCTTTATCTCTCTATTCTCTCTCTTATACCATCTCTCCCACCCTACCACCTAAACCCTTCAACATTCTCCTGACACTAAACTACGACCGCAATGACCTCAGTTAAAGTGGCCTCGGGCCTGCTCCTCAGAATTACGGTCTTCCTACCTCACCCTTGTTATGATCGCGCCTTGGGGTTGGTAGGAGAAAGGGCGTACAATGGGATCTGAGGGAGGGTAGGAGAAAGGGGAGGAGAGGAGGGAGGAGGAGGAAGGGTAGGAGGGGAGGGAGGAGGGGGTAGGAGGAGGAATGAGGTTGGAGCAGGAAGGATGGGTGAGGAGGAAGGAAATGGGAGGAAAGGTAGGGGATGAGAAAGGGGAGGGGATGAGAAAGGGGAGGAGGAGATGAGGAGGAGAGGAATTTAAGGGAAGGAGAACGGTGGACGAAGGGATATGACGGAGAAAAAATGGGGGAAACGGCAACCCGGCTACACTTTCCTCGTTTTTTATGATAAAAAAAAGATAGGTGTGATTCGATTTCTTATCCCATGTGTTTTCCAGTCAAGGAACCCGACCCCATTAGAGGGTAACCGTACATTCGAAATGTAACCAGAATATCGCACCATTCCGAAATATTTTGACAACACGGCTGAAATGCTGTAAATTCAATGGAAATATTATTATGGGACTTTTGTACAGCTTTTCAATTCCGTTATTTCATTGGACCAATTACATGTTATTTTTTTATCGATCTTGCTGGACCTTTTACTGTTGCGTATACAGATACACGCACAGAATAAAAAGAATGTTTCCTGAGCCGAAAAAATAATATTCCAACTTTTTCAAGGTCCGTGTAAGGTAAGATAATACATTTTTTAAAGTTTCCTGTTCAGTGAAAAACAATCTCCCAACACCTTCCCATATCCAATTCTAAGTCCGCCGCTGTAGTTATTTAAGATCACGTCCGTAATTTTCGGTATTCGTTCATAATCACCCAAAGATTAAGCTTGGTATATGAAAGCTTAAGACGTGATTCGGATTCTCCTTGCCACTAAAGACAAGTAAGTATAATGGAGTTGACGCTTAAGAGTATGATATTTTTGATTCAATGGGTTCTCTAAAATTAATACGCTTGGATTTAAAAAAAACCCTAATCGTTGAAAAAAATGTCTGAGGCATGAAATTGAAATATATAGAGAGGTCTGGACAAACCAAGGCGGTCATTCGCCATTGCCGACTTAAGATTTCATACCCGGCGGCTATATTTTCCCGTTATATTTTATTAATTCGGTATAGTAATTAAGTAGCTTATATTTTTAGGTCTTATGTATGGTATAAATGTAATGTACACGCATCTGAACAACCCATTCCAAATTGTATCGCATTGAAATCTATCTTTGCTACAAGATTTTGGAAGTGGCTCTTAGATTCGGACCAGATTCGGCGAATGCTGATTTGAAAGATTAGGTTCTTCTCGAAGTGGATAAATGTACCTATTCCATTTCCTTAAATACTACAGTGTTGCTACCTTTCTTTAAATACAATAAAATACCAAGAGAATATTCTAATTTAAAATATGTTTATTTACCGTAAGAAGAAAAAAAAATGGAATACTACTAATTCCATATTTGCTTCTATAGATCGTTTTTAAAAATCGAATCCCTTTCCGAAATACCTTCCCGTTTAAAATAAAATAATTAGATCGTCCGGGACAATAAAGAAACACGTTCGAAATCGACCGAATAATGTTCCCGTTTCAAATTTGGGAGTGAAAAAGTAAAAAAGAAAACAATTCGACGAAATTAATCTCTGAATCGCACACGCTTTTATTCCCGAATGAAGATGGAAAAAAGGTGAGGTTGGAAGGGGAAGAGGGGAAAGGGGGAGGGTGATGGGGGGGGGTTTGAGGATTGAGGTAGTAATGAGTTCACCCGTTAGAGGTCAGACAATGGGAGAGTTAATGAACTCTGCCCCCCTGGGTCGGACATTTGTAGGGGAGGGAAAGGGATAAAGAAGAGAGTGGGGGGGGGGGAGAGAGAGAGGTAGGAGAGAGGAAGGATAAAGGAGGGGGAGAGAGGGAGGGAGGGAGAAGGGAGATAGAGGAAGAAAGGGGGAGAGGGGGGAGAGAAGGGAGAGAGAGGAAGAGAGAGGGGGAGAGGGAAAGAGGATGGAGGGGAGAGAGAGAGAGAAAAAAAAAGAGAACGGAAGATAGAAAGGGACAGATAGTCATACGAACGACTTTATTCGGGAGAAATTGTGACCATCGTGCCCCCTCTTAAATTCAACGCGTAAAATACGACTGCGGGGGAAACTAAATATTCAGTTTGAAATTTGCGAAGAACAATTCTGTACTTTTACGGGAATCGATCATGGGTCTCCCGCTTGCCGGTTAGGTGCTTTAAACAACCAAGCTATCAAGTCAGGGAGAGAATAATGGCGAGAGGAAGGAAGAGGGAGAGGAAGGGATGAGAGGAAAGGAGAGAGCGGAATAGGGGGAGGAAGGGAAAGAGAAATCGTGATAGGAAGAAAGATGGAGAGAGGAAGGGAGAGAGAGAGAGAGAGGAGAGAGAGGGGAAAGCGAAGAAAGGAAGGGGAGATAGGTAGAGACGGAAGGTATAGGGAAGACAGACAGACAGATAAATGCCTTCATTTGTGGGATGTTGAGGCTTGTTAGACCCCATTTAGAGCTAAACACAATTGTTAAATATCTAATTAACAATTTACCATATAAAACGTTAATACATGTTTACAGATTATATGTAACTGTGAAAGAGGATTAAAAAAATGCGAGGAGAAAGAGAAGAGAGATATAGAGAGAGATGGTGGGAAAGAGGAAGTGGAAGAAAGGGAAGGAGGGAGAAGGGAGAGAGGAAGGGAGAGAAAGGGAGCGAGAGACAGCGAACCCTTTGGATACCCTTGTCCAACAAAACAATTTTTAGAGGGGGACAGAAGCGAGAATATATTTCCAAGGCGAACACTGAAAACAAATCACATCGTCCGGGCTGTATTTAGAAGGGTCGTAAGAAATATTTTCATCCTTTCCTGAGAATCGCCATTAAATACTGAACGCACGGGTGAAAAACGTACGGTTCTCTCATTTCGATACACAAAACGGACACGCATGGAGAAATTATTTCGAAAGAGAATTATGGAGGTCGCATTACAGCTAGAATGAAATCGACACCTCCCTCTACGATAGCCACAGAAAGGTTAATAAAAATCAAATATTAATGAAGATTTATCAATTTCAATGAATTAATATTTATTATAATAATAATTTATTACGACGGTTCTATTAACATATGAGGGTTTTTTACGCTAAACTATTTCTTCACAGAACTATATGTGCGAAAGTGAACAAATCTAAGATGACCAGATATTTTTTACGAAAAGGGAGGACAGATCCCGATTTTTTTAATACAAAAAGGAAGGATAAAGGAAGGACACATTTCATTATCAAAAAACTGTTTATATGCTTTTCACATTTAAAAAAATAAAATAAGGGTCTTTATGTGAGGGGATGCTATATTAAGAGCGTTTTGGTGCTTTTGGGAAAGATTTTGCTTCTTAATACTTGAACGCCCACCAACTGCGACACTAAATACTGCTGAACACACATAACATTTAATGACAGTATCATCATTTCCAACAGGTCTTAAATGTGGAAATTCCTTAGCTAACGTTACATTTAAGTGACATTTTCTTTTCTTTGCTGAAGACATGTCGTAGGGCATTGCAACAAAGATTTAAAAATCAAAATAATAAAATGGAAGAGTACATTGTACTAAATTAAAATGAGAAAATTATATTTGCCATAATAATGAAATAAACGCAGCTATTCAAATTTCACTCAGGCAGGACACAGTATATAACTATTTTTTTCAAAACTGACTGATAGAGGAAAACAAAACAAGGAATAGGAAGCTGTAAGAGTTTAACTAGCACGGACAGAAACAAAAACCTACTAAAATCACTCAACTCCATTGCCGATAACAGCTAAGTGAACAGGACTTATTCGACTTTGTTTTACGAAAGAAATATTTGAGGAATAGGATGGGATACATTGTACGCTGTAAAAACCTGGATTTTAATAAACCAGAAATCAAACAAATATAATCGAAGAGAAAATAAAACATTTATTCTAGCAGACAAAGTGTTTTTTATCGCTAAGAAAACATAATCAGCGAGCTGGACAAAGATCATTTAACAAGCAGCTTGTCGGAAAGCTAAGCGTACTCTGAGAATCGTGTCTTGGGAGAAAGACGAACGCCCTGCGCGTATAACAATGTAACAGACAGGAGCAAAGCCGCAAAGACCACAAAAATCACAAGATATTGGTTAGCATAGGTCTGAGTTCTCATAGTAGGTATAAATGTTCCATGGATACACAAAGTTAAGTAAAAGGAAAGACAAAGACAGAAAATTTTCAAAAAACGAGGACATGGAAGGACAAAATGTTTAGGAAGGATAACGAATTAAAAAGGAGAACTGCCCTTCCAAAAGGAAGACGTCTGGTCGCCTTAACAAATGTGAAAATATAACATTAAACAATAAAGAGTACCAACTGGTAACAAGCCCGAATAACATCTGACAATGAGAACATATTATATACATTAGCTATTGCAATGTATAATTAAACAAGAAGAGAAAGTGATTTTGAATTTCAATTTTTAACTTATTGCTACCGCAGTGCTTTCTTTGACAATCCTACGGTGCACTTCTACGTTTTATTTCTAAACGTACGAACAGACACCGTCAATAACTTTTTATTGATTTTAAATTTATAAACACTTTCTATTTTTATTTTGCAAAAAGTGTGGAGGTGCTCGGTGGATATTCTATAAAATAAGCTGGTTCTCGCCGAATCGTAAAGGTTCGGAACCCTTGGCTTACGACTTGAAGGCGAAGGAATTGCCGAGTTTCTTCTTTATGTAAAACTGGCTTTACGATTATATGAATCTCCCATACCCTTAAAGGGTCGCCGTTCCGACTGCAATTGATAAGAGAGTTTTATTGGGTTTCAGACAGGTTATAACGCATTCCGAGAGACCGTTTTCTCTTTCCACCCGTTATTTCTGCCTTGGATTACACGTCGAAATATAGTGTCGACGCGTTTTATTTTTCAGTCCGTCGGAACGCTGGGAATTCCTGCGAAAACTGAACGGTGGAAATAGGACGTCCAATGTCGCGAGTATGACCGCGCGAAAATTTTGCGCTGGTAGTATTGATCAAACGGCGAGAAACTTCGTGCGTTCCGTGTCTGCTTTGAAATCCTTCACCGTTGCACGAAATGAGTGATATTTTCCTCCAAGATGGGTCTTTCGACTCAGAAACGGGCGTGGAAATGGTTTTTTTTTTAGAACTAGGCATGCGCTCCAGAATCAACGGAAGAACACCTAGCAACGTAAATAAAATCCAAGCGGGAACTATTGGTATACGGTGTATATCCGCTTATAAGCCCATTTCAATCCCAGCTCAGCATGTTATATGTATTCAGCGGTCTGTAACAGGGTCGCATCCCGCACAGAAAAAAAACAACGATTTGAGTCTACTTCTAAAAACGCGACGCGGCGGAATCACAAACCAAGCGTGACGGAATTACAAGCGTAGCTATATCTTATCTATAATATATAGTTGCTTCTGACGTATGATATAGGAGGAGGATATAAATTATCAGGCACTTCCAGATGAGCTAGAAACTTGAAATTTGACAGGATTATAGGTTTTTGGTCACAACCGAAGGAAAATAACCGAAATTGTCAAAATTCCTTTTTTCTTGGGCTATTTCTGCCCCATTATTGTCCCATAAGAAAAGCACGTATATCGCCGCAGAGAGTTGCTGATGGGCTAGATGCTTGTAGGTTTATTGTCGCAACCATGGAAAAAATCCGAATTTTTTAAAAGTCCAATTTTTAGGGGTTGTTTTTGCCCTATTATTCAGAATAGGCTGAAATGCTGGCAGAATGCAAGAACCGTCTACTAATATATATATATAGATTGAAAACAAATATTCAATCCGAGCTCAGAATGTTCTTTTTAGCGGAGTAATACAGGGTCAGATAGCACATAGAAAAGAAAACAACGTCGTGACGGAATCACAAATCCAATGTGGTGATAGCTCCATATCACTATATATATATATATATATATATATATATATATAGATATATATATATATATATATATATAGATATATATTGTCGCCAAAATATTTCAAAATAAGGCAGGTGATGCAATTTCCCCCTTCTTACAAAATCCCGTGCATGTCTGTCTGTCTCTTTCTCTCGATTTTTTTTCAATCTCGCGACATCTGTCATCGTATTTCCCCAGAAGTACCCTCTCTTATACATGCGGCGTTCTGGATGAGAAATTTCGAGGAACGGCGACGTCGGTCGCAGCGACAAACAGGAACGACTGAGTGACGGGTTAAAGATGAAAAAAAATAAATAAAGCGATGCAGCGTAAAAAGTCGCGTGTATATATATATATATTTAAAAAATAAAAATAAGAAAATTATTATTTCATTTCAAACCGTTTCCCTGAAGAGTGAACACGCAGAGCTTCAGATGCGTCGCACGAGTGAAAAAGAAAACTGAACTAGTCTCGGCGTTACAGAAAGGGTGTGCGAAAGAAGTCTTTTTTCTGTTTTAACGCTTCGAAAAACGTCTTCACTACGCTAACACGAATCGCTTCTCGTGTTCCCCTAAAAAAAAAGATACAGATATTTAGCGATGACGTCACGGCTGCACCATTTCACGCGACGTTTATTTTTTCCTCTTCTTACCGTTCGCGTTAATTACCAACGGAACTAAAAACACGCTCGAATAAGCGAACTCCTTTACTTTAATCTCTCTTACTAATTCACGTTTGAGGCACGTTAAAACGGTCGCCTTTCTTTTTTTTAAGAAAATGGACCGAATTCGTATGTACAGATTTCTCTGGCGGTAGGAGCTCGTTCAGTTGCAATTTTTTAATTTTTGTTTTTTTTTAATTAAGTCGAAAATCGTATTTTGGTATAGTAAGACGTCAAACTCCCTCCCCTCCTATTAATTACCATCATGCGCTGATGCCAAATCATACAGATTTCAAGTGCATTTTGGGTAATTTCGGTTCGTGGAAGGATCAACGGGTAGCGGACTTTTTAAAATACAGTTTTTAAAATATAATTTTTACGTTACTGTTTTTTTACAGGAAATCGTGCCGTCCCAATTAGTTTTTAACGCCTCAAATAATATTCCAATCTTTCGAAATATTTTGTATACTCGGTTGGGTTTCCACCTGTAAGTATATATCCTGGCCCGCGAAACTTAAGATACTTCAAAGAGTCACTGGGAACTAGATCAGAGTTTCCCAAATGGGAGTTCGTGATACTCGTAGAAAAAAATGTCTTTGTATTAATTAGAGTTGCAATAATTAAATAACTGGCAATGATTTAATAGAAATATTTTCCCGGTCGTCAGGTCTCTAAAAAGCAAACGGCACGTGCTACCAAACCTCAGTGTTGTCGAAACTGAAAAATCCGCTTGTTCAAGGTGTCCTTAGGATTTCAGATGTTCCAGCAGGAATGCGCAGGTTGATGAAAGATTGAAAAAACCCTGCATTAGCATATTAAAATTTCCATAATAATTGCATTAATTATACGCGAGTCTAGATGGTTGCAAGGACACGTTTTCGAAGGATATATATGCTATTTTTGATTGTGTACTGCAGGTGATAAAGCAGAGGAAGGCTAATTGGTTAGGACATATACTGAGAAGAGAGTGGTTTGTTGAAGGAAGAAATTGAAGGAAGTAATTGAAGGAAAAAGGAAGAGGTATTTATTTTTTATTTTATTCTATTTATTTATTATGCATCTGGAAACAGAACGAAGCCTTTTACATCTTAGCGGTAACACAATAAATTATCATAAAACATAAAATAACATGAAGGTTATACAATTTGTTAACAACGAATAACAAGTCAGAAATAGCAGATATAAAAGAATTAATAACAAAATTATAAGAAGAGATGAAAGGAGTAAAGGCGGGGGATTTGGGTGATTGAGAGAGGAGTGAGTTAGTGGTTGGTTATGGTAGAGGAAAATGATACGGAAAAGATATCTATTGCAGGAAATTTTGATACCAAGGAGTTGTAAGCGGAAGGAATGCGGGAAAACATTGAGCGTTGGGAGAGGGAAAGGCGGAATGAAGAAACATGCAAAATATTCCTAAGGAGAGTAGAACGAGATGGACCATGAAGAGAAAAGAACGAAAGTATACTATGATCCCGACAACAACCTTTTTAGGCGCGTTTCGCCTCCAGCGTGTCTATTTTCGTCGGTCTGTCCGTCCGCATGTCCGTTCTCGGCTTCTACGAAACGGATTTTCATGAAATTTGATATTAAGGACTTACAATCAAATATAATAACAAAATCGCAAAACTGAATCGCGTACGCCAATCAGGGGTACCACTTTACTGGGAGACAAAAAATTTAATTTTCGTCATATCTCGCAAAATATTGCTCATATCAAAATATTTTTCAAATAAAACTTGTAGAACTGGTAAAGTAGAGTATTTCCTTTGCTATAAATTTTTATCGTAGGAGTAGCCGTTATCGATAAAATCAAACAAGAATGTCTTAATTCGAGTTGAACTTGGAAAATTTCTTGCATGATTACTCCTTCATTGTTGCTAACATAAATAATCTCACATACAAACGTTTAATTTCCTTATGTGTGCATGCAATATTTTTAAAAAGGAAGAAAATGGATAATTTATGATGAAGAAAAGAACTCTAAAACGCTATTTCCCTTACGTACAGGTGTATCATTTCTTTCTAATATTCCATTGCATGAAACTATGGCATTTGTGATACGCTGTGCACTTTCCTAACTTGTTAAGAATATAGTTTAAGAAATTTAGTTTGTTAAGGTTTCTACGCTGTGTAGGGGAGTTTATGTTTAACCGCGAATATAATTGTTCATTAGAATAATTACGAAGTGTAGGGTTACGATGTCGTATTATTGCAAGGAAGAAGTTTAATGAGCGGCCTAAATATTTCAAATGAGGGGGAGCTGCATTAGACCAAATGGGGAAGCAGTAATCCAATACTGGCAGAACATATCCGGTGAAAACAGTCTTTCGAGCCAGAGGATCAGTAATTTCGGTGAAGCGATGAAGTCCAAGGAGTACATAGCCTTAGAGGACATTTTCGTAATGTGCTCAGCATATGTTAACTTGGAGTCGAACGTGACTCCTAAATCAACATGAGAGGATACAACTGGAATAATATTGTCACAGATCGTATAGGATGTGATTAAAGGGGAGTTACGTAAAGTAAAGGAGATTGTTTTTGATTTAGCGTGGTTTATTTTTAGACGCCACACATAACACCAGTTGGAGATGGAATCAACCGCTTTTTGGAGTAAAAAAGCTTGGGTAATATCAGTTACTAGTTTGTTAACTTTACAATCACCTGCGTAAAGGAGAATGCCACACTTATGTTGCCTCACAACTTCAATAATGTCATATATAAATAAAGCAAATAAGAGAGGGCCCAAAACACTACCCTAGGGAACCCCTGAGGCAACTGGAGCAAAGGAAGAGGCAACACCATCTATAACAACGCGCTGCGTACGAGATGTTATAAAGTCTGTAATAACTAACAAAAACGAACATAAAATATTGAAGCGGTGGTGAAGCTTGTATGTAGGAGAAAGATTCAAATTACTGATGAATGGGATAGACATAGATGGAGAACAATTTTATTTCAAATAAAAGTCCTGTCCTACGACAGAGAACTATGATAATAATAATTCTCTACTTTTAATGGATAAATTAGGGTAGGAGTTTTAAACCCTTCTTACTCGCGAACCCCTTGGAGTTATTTTTTTAAATAGTCGCGTTCCCCTTACAGCAATTTATCGTAGCCGCCCCCTAATACATTTAAAGTGAAGATGAATGATTGAAACTTGTATTAAGACAGATCTATCATGTTTATAACGTTAAAATTCACAGTTTTGGCGTATTTTTTCGGTTTTATTACGTCATTTTTAGACGTCACATTGCAACATTTGATTCCGAAGTCATGTTAGGAAAGACGAAGAAGAAAAGTTTCCATCTTGAACATTTTCGCATACCTCTTCAAAACTCTTGACTGACTCTTAAGGGTACGCCTAACAGTGGTTAATAATCCTGGATGACGGCAAATTTTCGATGGTTCGAAAGGCATTTTAGAGAAACTTGTACGGAATTGTGGGACACCTTCCTTGGTTATCATATTTCTTATGCACTTCAATATTCATGCGGTTATCCTGGATTTTTTTAAGGGAAATCATAAAATAATTTATTCGTATAATAATACCGTATCCGCTAAAACAATGTACGCATTTACCTCCCATAATATCGCAACTAAAAAAAATTTGGCCCGCGAAATAAACAAAATTTATTAAAAAATTCGTTTTAAAACGAAAAAAATGAACCGCCCCCGGGTGGGCTCGAACCACCAACCTTTCGGTTAACAGCCGAACGCGCTAGCCAATTGCGCCACGGAGGCTCATATCAACATGTAGTGAGCAAACAAGTCCTGGATTAACCTCATCTTTGCCCCGGGGGAAAACGTGAAATTTCACTCGTAAAACGAAAAATGACTGCATGTATTGCCTCAGGAGGTATAACAGGAAAAACACGGTGCTTGGAGGGAAGGAAAAAAAACGTTCTAGAAAGAAAAAACGCGTTTTTTACGACAGAATATGGGGGGAGGGAAGAAAAATACGGCAAGAAAACGGTCGCTTATTAAATTCCGCCGTTTCATCAGTCGCGGCTTTCGGTTTCGAATAATGACAGGCCGTAGGAAAATCCCCTTTCGTCCTACATGCGCCGAATGAATATATAACGAGATATAAGCACTTATTAATTACGTCTTTTCATCATCATCCGCCTAGATGTCTACTTATAGTATAATCCGGCCGCAAACCGGAGAAAAAGGAAACGCTTGGAACATCACTCGCGACGGCATTTTGAGTGTGAATTTCTCTTTTTCACTCTCTATCTCTCTTCATCTCTGAAAATATCGCATATCTCCTCGGGTTCTCTCGTCAAAACGAAAAGTCCGACAGTTCAGGAGTACGCGCAAGGATGATGACGTCACTGAGAAATGGCGTTTTTGCTATGCATTAAGTCAGCGTTTCTCAACCTTTTTGACGAAACGACCCGCCTAAAAAAATAAGAAATTATCCTATATATGCAGATGACTACTGAAACTTTTGATTAATTTCTTCATTTTTAAAAAAATAACTCGCTACATCCGGTAATTAATATTGCACATACAGGGTGATCCGTTTGGGTATGGATAAAATAAAAATACACGCTTCGCTCGTTGTTGTGCATCCACAGCCATCTTCGATTTTCCATTATTCTCATGCCGCATTTACAATGCAGAGATAAAATAAAACGTAAATGTGGCGTGAGAATAACAGGAAATCAAAGATGGTGGTAAATACACAACAAACGAGTGAAGTGTGCAAATATTTTTATTTGATCCACACCCAAACGGATCACCCTGTGTATATTTAAAATAATTTTAATATTTAATAAATGTATTAAAAATTTTCAGTAGCAGGTAAGTTATTTGCTTTTATAAAAAAAATATTTTGATTTCGCTATAATTTGACGAGTTTTTTAAAAATAACGTTAGCCGATTTTAACTTTCCGCGGCCCACTGGGTTGCCTGGCTCATAAGGAGACAGTGAGTGCTGGATCATAAACAAGTGTTAGACTGATTGTGAGAAGCCTACTTGCGCCGGTAGTCGTTTGAAGTCACAAGGTCCCGTAATAACAATAAACAAGTGAAAAATACCCCAAAATGACGATGAAAGGAATGCTACAGTTAAATATATGCCACTATTTCAGCATCCATTTCTTTTAATTTTGAATCAGGGAAACTCAAGCCGTGGTTTGTTCCCCTTCTTTTTTTTCTGGATCGCGCTTCACCTGGATAAAATGCACGAAAGTCCTCGTTGAGGAAATCAGCTTTGCGCAGAAGTTTACTGCATTCGTCATTTTAGGTTCCGTCTTCTGCTTCTAACCTGTTTTTTGCGTGGGCGATAAAAAAAAACGATTCCCAACCTGCTTATGAAATGAAATTTGGAAACTAAATATAAAGACGCCACGAAGCCTCCGTGGCGCAATTGGCTAGCGCGTTCGGCTGTTAACTGAAAGGTTGGTGGTTCGAGCCCACCCGGGGGCGACGTTTTTTTTATTTCACCACGTCCGTCGAATGTCATCAGTAACATGGAGAGACATTCGCTGCAAAACAGTTGTATGGGCTCCGAGTGTCACCAAAAAACCCTCTCATATAATTGATTGAAATGTTTCATTCGAAATTTTATTCCTTTAATATTTGGTTATTATCAATAAATGGACATATTTAGGAACATGTGTTGTAAAAAAGTTTCAGAAATATTAAGATTATTTTTTAAAACTTTACACTCCGTTTTTATAGCTCGTCCAATGCCAAACAACTTTAATATTGAATGATATTTTAGAGCAGGGGCTCCCAAACTAATGAGTACCACAGCTGATTTTTAGGAGTGCCGCGAAAAAGCTTCGCTTAGTAAATAAAACAACGATTTGGATGTGTTCATAGGTAATTACGGCAATAATTTTTACGCTAACAAATCGATTATGGCTTAGTATCAACAAAGGAATGCGTACAACGGATCGTAACACTCGTATGTGAATATGTTAAAACCTTGCTCCAGAGCTGAGGTGCAGTAAAATTCTGTATATTTTTCAAAAGGTGCAAAACCTTTGGTAACCACTTCTTTAAAGGGTTGTTTTTATCCCAAACCGCGTGACTGACGCCAAGAAAAAAAACTAGTGAACAGAAAATAAGACCTAACATTGGCTGATTTGAATGTTTAAAACGAAGAAAAATCTCCAAAGCAAGTAAGTTTAGATAAAGTTTCTACACCAATTCTACATTTCATTCTATACTGTACAAGTATTCTATATAAAAATACCAACGCTTAGAAGAAGTAACAATGTTTCTTTTTCCTAGATTATAATAATGGATTCGTTCCACAAAGTAACGCTAAATACTGTTAATTCCATTTCAGATTAGAAGAAGGACATTAAAAATGCGGAGGAAAATCGGTACACATAATCATAACAAAATGCTATTTAAAACTACGTATTTTAACTCAAAAACAGTGTCGCTCTATATATAACTCATTCCATCCTTTTATTTGAACACGATCGAGGAACCAGCGAATTTCTTGTAGTTTCTTACTGCGTTACTCCCATTAAAAAAAAACAAACGTTTTATCCCTGCTCGCGATGAAAAATTCTAAATTAACAGATTTTAATTTCATTCCCTCGTGTCACTCGGGAGGAAAGACGTCAATGAATACTTTTTGACGTCCGTTAAAATTCCCATGGCAACCGGATGGGACCGTCAAATTGGAGAAACTTGGTAAACACTTCTGTGCCTTCTCGGATGAAGTTGTACACTTCTCTCTCCCTCTCATCATTTCCTCGTTTCACGCTTTTTCCATCACTCATCCCAACCGCGCGCGTTCGCGTAAAACCGTAACCACCCACAATTCCCTTAATGAGATCCGAGTCGCGATGACTTCACGCTATTGTTGGAGGTGCGCTCGAGACTTGAAAGGACCTATCCCGACATGCCTCGCGGCCTCCGTTCCAATCCTCCTCTGCGAAGGTTAATCTCCGGATGGGATTTCTACGGCAACCGCTTCTTAAAACCTGCCGTAGTAGGACGTTTTATTCTTTCGAGAGAATTATAATTCCCCTCGGAAAAGGAGGGGAGAGACGCACGCTATAAAGCGAGAGAGAGAGATTATGCGAAGTAAATGCATTTATAACGAGGTTTATACTTCATACCGAAACGTCGTGGAAAGGGATTATATTTTTTTCGTCCTTCTTCGAAGCAAAAAGTGAAAATAATTAGGAATAAAGAGAGAGAGGGAAAAGTGAAGTTTTTTTCCGTCTCGCTGGCAATGCAGACGTTTATAAAACGTGCGTATTTTGTCATTAGGAGGAGGAGTTTTCCTTTACAGAGGTAATATCCATTTGTCTCTTATAAGGAACGAAGTAAAGAGAATATTTCGCAAACTCGCTTTCGAATCGACCAAATCCGAAGCTCAAAAAGCAATGTTATTTTTTTATCTTCGAAAATAAAAGACTTCGTCCCGCTTTTTCATCCGAATAAAAGTGTAGAAGTTTTACAAGGCTGTATCAGATACATAAGTATGCTTCCCGTAATGCGATTCTGTAAATATGACTAAAACGTTTAATGGGATCGAATCATCGCAAAACTGCGTTTTTTCCCCAAAAAGTAGACAAAACCGGATGCGCTTTTCGGGTAAAGAAGACTTCATTGGTGGTTTGATTTAATTAATTATCATTACTACTCTTGCGGAAGTGTAGTGGTGCGCTTTCGATTTTCGTAAGATACGACTACGTGTTCGCTTGGTATTCTAGGATACAACATGGTGCTCGCCATATTGAAAAGGTTGGAAACCCCAGCTCTAACATACAGAAAACCCTGAACAAGTTAGGAAAGTGTACAACGTATCACAAATGGGCGCGTTTCGTGAAATGGAGTATTAGAAAGAAATTATAGTATACCTGTACTTAAGGGAAATAGCGTTTTCAAGTTCTTTTCTTCATCATAAATTATCCATTTTCTTCCTATTTAAAAATATTGCATGCACACGTAAGAAAATTAAACGTTTGTTTGTGAGATTGTTTATGTTAGCAACAATGAATAAGTAACTATGCAAGAAATTTTCAAAGTTCAACTCGATTTAAGACGTTTTTGTTTGATTTTATCGATAACGGCTACATCTACGATAAAAATGTATAGGAAAGGAAATACTCTTCTTTACCAGTTCTACAACTTTTATTTGAAAAATATTTTGATATGAGCAATACTTTACGAGATATGACGAAAATTTCATTTTTTGTCACCAGTAAAGTGGTACCCCTGATTGGCGTACGAGATTCATTTTTTGGATTTTCTTCTTATATTTGATTGAAAGTCCTTAATATCAAATTTCATAGAAATCCGTTTGGTAGAAGCCGAGAACGAACATGCGGACGGACGGACGGACGGACCGACCGACGATAATAGGCGCTCACGCTGCAAGCGAAACGCGCCTAAAAAAGTATAAATGACGGCTGTCTTTTCGTATAAATTCACATCTTTGTTTTCCAAACCAAAGGCAGAGTCAAAGTTTGTCACTTCTATACGTCTAGAACAGTGCTACTCATCCGCGGCACATTTGAAACTATACTATAGAAAATATATCACTATGTTTCATTATTTTTAAGATAATACCATAGAAACGAAATCTCCCGAAAAGAGTGATACTTACTGGGTGATATTTTTCACGCTTTTTTAGGCGCGTTTCGCTTACAGCGTGAGCGCCTATTATCGTCGGTCGGTCCGTCCGTCCGTCCGTCCGCATGTTCGTTCTCGGCTTCTACCCAACGGATTTCTATGAAATTTGATATTAAGGACTTTCAATCAAATATAAGAAGATAATCCAAAAAATGAATCTCGTACGCCTATCAGGGGTACCACTTTACTGGTGACAAAAAATGAAATTTTCGTCATATCTCGTAAAGTATTGCTCATATCAAAATATTTTTCAAATAAAAGTTGTAGAACTGGTAAAGAAGAGTATTTCCTTTCCTACACATTTTTATCGTAGAAGTAGCCGTTATCGATAAAATCAAACAAAAACGTCTTAAATCGAGTTGAACTTTGAAAATTTCTTGCATAGTTACTTCTTCATTGTTGCTAACATAAACAATCTCACAAACAAACGTTTAATTTTCTTACGTGTGCATGCAATATTTTTAAATAGGAAGAAAATGGATAATTTATGATGAAGAAAAGAACTTGAAAACGCTATTTCCCTTAAGTACAGGTATACTATAATTTCTTTCTAATACTCCATTTCACAAAACGCGCCCATTTGTGATACGATGTACACTTTCCTAACTTGTTTTTATAATTACTCGAAATCTAAACTAAGTTGCTTCTCGTAACAGACAAAATATGCAAGAGTTATCTTTATTTCGTTATCCGCAATACACATTTAAACGGTTTGAAAAATGTACATTTTTAGCGATACCTTTCTTCGACCTGGGTGTGAAAGGCGATTGTATATCTTCTCTAATTGCTGTTGACTTACAAGGTGAGTTAAAAATGTTCCACGCAGTCTCGTGAAACTTGGTTCGGTGTGCCGCGAAATCCGAATGAACCAGAAAGTGTGCCTTGAAATCAAAAAATGTTGCGGAGTACTAAAACTATGTCGAAATGAAAGCTTCAACTCTGCCAAAAAATGTCACTTAAAAATGGGAGCTTCATTTTTATTTGTTGAAATTAATTTGGAATTGTGATCTTAAAATTCTTTACACATTTAGTAACATAATTATATGACATTAAGTAATTTATTCAATAATGAATTTGAAATTTGCTCAGAATATTAAAAGTTTTGAAGGCACCTCCTGCCGCCCACCGAATTTTCAAAACAAATTAATCCGCCGTTTTACAAATAAAATTAAAGGTCACACAAAAAATGTTAATTTTAACCTTCTACCTGTAACAATTTCACCAAAATATTAATTTAAATAGTCTAAAACAGGAGTTCCCAAACCCCGAGCTCGCGAGCACCGTAATGCATGAAAGTGTAGATTATGAGTCTTATACCTTAGAACAGAGGTTCCCAATATGGTGCTAGCAAGCACCGCTGTGCTCTTTGAAAGCCTGATGGTGATCTTTGACAGCCTGACCGTGCTCTTCTGTGCTTACTATCCTATTTCTTAAAACCGATAACTTAATTTGCTCGGTTGATTTCTTTCTAAACGTATTGGAGATCATTACGAATAACTTGGACGTTGGTTTGATTTTATTCATTATCGTTACTACTCTTGCGGAAGTCTAGTGGTGCTCTTTCGATTTATGTAAGATACAACTATGCGTTCGCTTGGTATTCTTGGATACAATATGGTGTTCGCCACATTGAAAAGGTTGGAAACCCCAGCTCTAAAAGAAACCCTTCCAAAAATGTTCTTCGGCGGCGTAATAAAATTGCATCATAAATCACACAAACCCCTTGCAAATTTACAGTCTTCTTTATCTTACCGTTTCCTTGCTATTTTAATTCAATCGATTGGACAGATGGACAGAAAGAGGAAAAAAAACATAAGCGCGTTTATAAAATAAAACGTGCTAAAAAGGAGTGAATCATTCCACACATACGAAAACGAATGAACGTAGACATCTTGACTCCAAGAAAAATTCCAAGTTGCATCCATCAAAATGTACACACAAAACCCGCGAAAACTCGGTCAACTGAAATAGGCAAACAGAATGGAATCTGTACACCGCCAAAAAGAATAATGGCTTCTTGAAAGGTGAACACTTTTTTCTCTCCCTCTGTCATTCTTACGTCACGAAGAGGAAACAAAAGAAACCTAGTTTACCGCAACCCTCTGCTCTTCTTAATTACGTATACGCGCGCGATTCAAAACATCTATGCCGCTAAAAAAAATTATAGGCTCGTAGATCTAAAATAATCGCTTCTTCCCCTGAGGTCGGATACGGATATTTCCGCATTCAATTTTTACTCCAATAAGTGCGGGGAGCCTATAAATTTAATCGGACTCACACATCGTAAAAATCCTTCCCGACGGAAATAAACCAAATTTCGTTGCCAGAAGCTATAATAGGAGGTGATTATTTTAAGTAGAATGGAGGGAAGAATGCCCATAAAAGGTTGCCTATGCATACATACACACACGGTGGGCCGGAGTCGCCTAGTCATCATCAGCAAGAGAATAATAACGGTTGTTTTCACGGCTAGATGCTTTTTTGTTTCTTTTTTAAAACCCCCGGATCGTCAAGTGTTCGTCCCGGAAACTATATTTTTACCAAGTTTTGGTCGCAACGCCCATCGATTGAAGGTAAAAAAATCACCGCCGCCTGTTGCTCCGTTAATAGAGTTAAAATTACACGTTTCTTCCGATTCAAAACGAATGTTACGAAGGCGAACACAAAGGAATTTTTCGGAGGAAAAAGCTTTATGCCGTGGTAAACGACATAAGCTCGACTTAAAAAAAATACTCTCGTGTAATTCATCCGCCCGTTTTTTTTCTTTGTTCCGCGAAGGAAGTATCAAGGTTTAAGTTACAGGAATGAAAATATTAAAAACAATCCGCTAGTCGTAGGATCTATCCACTATTATTTTTACATTTTTTGAAATTTTCATCTGACTAATCCGTAAACGTGTTTATGTATTTATTACTTCCCGGAACACTAGTGTTCCGCGGAACACAGTTTGGGAAACCCTGCTGTATAGTATATCTCTTAATTTTGGCTTTTGTAACCTACGTCATGTTTGAGTTATTTTCTACATGGTCAGATACACGGACGAATGAACCAAATACATAAGCGATTTCTTTTTAGAAAAAAGCGCTAAAAAAATAAGGTCCTCCTGTGATATACTATCGGTGAATCGCCACTGACGACAGCTGATGCGTAACCGAAACGTACATATAGATTTTCCCAACGTTTTAAATAGATTCTGTAGTGACATAATTTGCAAATGAAACACTTTGTTAAATATTCTTCCACAGTCCCCTAGAATGTACGTCTGACACGCATGTTTTTAAAAAATGCGAGCTTTGAAACGAATATTAAGTCGACGCTGTTATTGGTTTTGAGAAACACGGTCCCGGAGCCAAAAACATAAGAAAGAGACAATGCCCCGTGATGAATCGGGCGGGATCAAAATGGACTCCTTCTGACACATTTCGTTCCGAAAAGCACTGACATGAAAACAAGTCGATTCGGCCTTTAAAAAATGCGGAGACGCGAGAAAAAATCCCCGTCTCTCTCTCTCTCAGCTTTCCAAAATTACTTCGAAACGAGAGACTAAAAAATGGCAAGAATAAGACCGACAGAAAAAGAAGGGAGGTCTTGAGAGAAAGGGATAATGACGTCAAACAGGATATAAAACTCTGGACTGCGATGAATGAAAGGGAGAGAGAGATAGAGGGGCGAGAGAAGAATGGTAGGAGATGAAGAGGAGAGAGAGGAAGAAAGGAAACGAAGTAAAAGGGGAGAAGACAGGAGGAAATTAGAGAAGGGTGAAGAGAGAGAAAGAAGAGTGAAAAATCGGTACAATATTCATTGCACAAACTTTCTCATATACTAATGCGTCGTTTAGTTATAAACTATTTAGTTATAAACTATGTACAATCATTATAAACATCAACTTATATAACTCTACGAAAATTGATCAAAATCCTATTAGCCGTTTTCTCGAAAATCCAATTGTTATTAAAGTTGCCCAAGAATAAACTAGCCTTATATTCATTCTTTGAGAAATATGAATTATGTAGTATTTTGCAGACGTAAATTCAAGTAACTGTAAGAAATTTGATCAAAATCGTCTGAGCCATTTTTGAGAAAATCGAATTGTTGTTAAAGTTGTCTAGAATAAACTAGCCTTATATTCATTTTCCCAGGGGGTTGTAAGGGTTGCTATCCACTTTAAATATGAAATTGGTGTGGGAAAACAACACCTACAGTATAGTTAAGCTATGCAATAAAAATTTCGATGCCCCAGATGTATTTACATATTGATATTTTTGCTTTCTTAAAACGTCAACTTCAAAAGCACTCCTGAAAAATGGCCATTTTTCACTTGTGTCGTTTTTTCATGCCCATGAACGATATGTGTTTATTCCCTAGTCAGTTCAATCCAATCTTAGGATTGAAAACCATGAACGAATGAATGAGAAAGCAAAAAAGAGGGTGAGAGCAGAAGAAGAAAGAGAGTGAGTGTGGGAGAGAGGGATGGGGAGGGAGTGTGGGAGAGAGGGAGGGGGAGAGAGGGAGGGAGGGGGAGACAGAGGAAGAGGGAGGGAGAGAGACGGAGTGTGGGAGGGGTCCTTACGATCCTTATGGGAGAAAATTTCCCGCTTCATTATACTTACACATTCGCATGGGGAAGCGCATTTATCTATTCATCCAAAGAAAGGTGTAAAATAAACTTCTATATATGTAGCAAATCATTTTCCGTGACAAATATCGAAATAAAATCATCTCGAATGTCTGGTAAATGTTTTAGCGAGTTATCATAATTCTGAATGGCCAAAATAGAGAATTTCCTGTTGTGGTTCCTAATATTTCTTCGTAAATAAAATAACCTAGGACTGAGCTTCCAATCAACACACAATAGGGTCGCTACACATAAATATTGGGTGGTGGTGAAAATGAACTTTTACATAGTATCAGATTTTCATTAGATCGGATGAACGTACTCATCTTGTTGATCTGATTCGGAGGACGTGGAAATCAAAGTAATGCAATACGTTTCTTCCATCTTATCGGTACTATTTAGCGCCACTACCTATTAGTACGTGTATGCATACACCACGAAAATTCACGACAAATTGCTACTATGTAGCAGTTAAACGGGTTTAGCTTATATTGTTTTAATTGGGGAGTATAGTATGTATCTTCGCAGGTTGTGGCACGAGTTGAATGTGTAAGCGTCGAAGACGCTTATCGCTTTGTCCGATGGGTCTCAACCACCGTGGATTTCCACTTAACGACGCGGTTCAAAATCGACATCACAGTTGCACTTGCTTTTCTCATATACCAGTCCGACCAGAAGTACCTCCGAATGACTCACGGAGGCACGTGCAAACCCGCTCTTATCCTTGCAGTCACGTACGAAGCCTCCTTATCTACTATCGTAAGCCTCTTACCCTGCAGCCGTTATCTTCTTCCTCTGAAATACCTTCCTTTGTTCCGCGACTCAACTACCTCACGACGTTGTTATTTCTCCAATCTGTTGTTCGCACTACGAAAACTCCCGCGAATCGGAACAATTTCTGTTTGAAGGGGAATGGAATGTAGATCCTCTAACTCCATTTAAAGGACAGAGTGATAAAACAGACAAAAAGTTAAATGACGATATACAACTACGCCTATATATCTCGGTAAGAACCAAATAAGTCCTCTGCCTCTCTACACAGAAATTCCACGGTATTGGTCGTTTGACCGGTTATCGTGAGATTTTAAAACTTGTTTTTTTTATTTGAACCGTATTGCGTTTTCGATCGACTATCTAATTTGGTGAATATTCATTAAGCTTTAGTTGAACAGAATATTGTTTAAGTTCGTCGTCATTTGGGTGAAATGGACTCGTCATAAAAGATTCACCACGTCCTGAAGTTTGATAATATCGCAATGTACCAAATCGAGAACTAACTAGGGCATTTTCCCTAGTTTTTTAAATGCCTCGCGTATTCATGAAGCCACAGCGACCCTTAAAACTTAATTAATGAAATTATGTAACATTTGATTGCAATTATGGCAAAAAAAAATTCGCCTTAACAAGTTTAACGCTAAAAATAACTACAAATTGATTTCCCCTCGGACGAAACAGCAAAATATCTTAAGTAACAGTGTGATTTTAAGACAACGAATAACGTTATAAATAGTAGTTTTACTGACAAAAAGAGATTGGGTCAGAAAAATTATTTCAGCAATTTCCTCGTATCTGTTCAAAATAGCCTAATTCGCGGTAAATAAATCATTGAGAAGTCTTTTTACACGAAATAAGTCCCTAACAAAACAGCTATCAAGAAATCAGTTCTCTTAAGGTAAAATTTGCATTAAAAAAATAAACTAGAACTATCTACATTCATATGTATTTTTGTTGACCGCTAAATTAATGATTTGCAATTATTTCGGTTAATGTATTAAAAAGTGTATTTAAAAATAAGCCTTCAAATTACAGGTAATCTTCCACTACATATACATTTTTTTGTTTTGTTCAATTATCCGAACCACCCTTAGAAAACAAACACACAAAATCAGGATAAAATTCCATTTTTAAATTTTAAGGAGACACGAACTTTACGCTAGGATGCAACTATTTTTTACAACTAATACCTTGAAAAAAAACACCACAATGTTATTAATAGTATGATCAAATAGTTTTTTTTAGAGCATTAAATAAACATGAAAATTTACTTCGCTATTTTATTTCGTTCACAGTTTGCGATGAACACTTCTATCATCAAATCGACTTTTTAAAGTCGTACGTTTTAAGAAATATTCGGCGAAATTAATGAAAGACGAAAATAATTTTTTTAAAATAATCTCTGAAAATATACGTCCATTTCTCCCCCTTCCAAAACCCTTCTCTCCCCGTCAAAAACTTCCGCTCCCATTGAATAATGTTCCACGCGTTACGTCGATTCCGCTCTCACCCTCTCCCCTTCCACTATTTCCCTCCCATGCGTATAATATTCCCGCTTCACCGAGATAACCACAACCTCGTGCGTTTTCATTTGTCTTCCCTATTTGCAGAACGATAGCAACGCAAACGTTGTTTCATCTTAAAAAAAAAGAAAGGTCGGGCACGTACGTGTTTTCAATCTCGTAGTAAATTAATAACATGGAAAATTTTTAGATGTAACAGAGGCGTTAATCAGGTTTCGATATAAAAAATGTGTTATTTTAATTCTCGCGAAATATTTTAGCCACGCGGAAGCGTCAAAATAAAGCGTTTCAAATATACAAGCATCTGATTCACTGGCATACATTTTAGAAATTCTTTGATCTATATACCATTCGAAAATACTTTTTCCAATCTTTACTGTTACGGCCGCCATCAGAGCCGGCCCGAGGTACCGCATAACCGGGCGGCTGCCCGGGGCGCCAAAATCTTGGGGGCGCTATTACGACCATCTATCTATGTATTACTTGCAAGTGAATAAATATATTTATATCGCAGAGCAGGCTGGGATATTTATGGTTTCATTCTGTTTTTTTCTTTATCCATAATTTTTACAGAGCAGTGAACAAATTAACATGCACTTCGTAATTATCTCAACAAACATTTACGGAGGGGGGAGGGGCGCTAGAGTGCTATTTCGCCCGGGGCGTCAAAATTCCTCGGGCCGACCCTGGTGGCCATATCAACGTGAGAGACGGAATCAAATTTGACTCACCTTTTAAATGAGGTTACCATTGGCAAATGGCTTGCATACCTGGCGTAGGAGATGGCACAGCCGAAGCACGCGGTTCCTGAGAAAATATAAAAGAAAATACGACCGTAAATAAAGGAAAAGTAGCAAGAGAAAAATATGTAATCGAGGAAAAATTGGGATGTTGGTTAGTCTATAAGCCAGGCCTGAGCAACCCAAAATCGCTCAGTGGGCCAATTTTAAGAACAAATTTTTTGGGCCGCAAGAGAAAAAATTAAAAAACTTGATTTTTATAAAAACAAAATTTATTCAATGGGAAACTTGTTTTTCTTTGCACTGACTCCATTTATCAAAGTTTACTACAATTTTTGTGGTAAAAATTCTCAACTGGTTTTCTAATTTAATATCTTCCAAGGAGCCACGAGATTTATTCTTCGCGAGATTCATTTTAGGAAAAATTCACTCACAAAGCGAAGTACTCCCAAAAGCACTAACTATTTTTGCAGCATGATTTCTCAAGTTTGGGGCGTCCGGCGGTCGCGTCCGACTGCCGCGGCTGGCAGCCACTGACTCCATCAATGTGTTTTAAATGTCAGCGGTTTCGTTAAGACGACTCGGCCGTCGCGTTCGACTGCCGACGCCCGACGTCCGCGTCTCGACTGCTTCAATAGCAGTCGAGACGCGGACGTCGAGTTGGGCAGTCGTAGTTTTTCAGTTGTTCAGGTGTATATCTGCTGAGTCGAGTCATGGCTAGCCGATTTTCCGGGGATGACGACGAGCGCTTGATCCAACAAGTGAGGAAATATAGTTCGATTTATGATCACCAGCATAGGGATTACAAGGATTATCAGATAAAGATACTTTGAATGATAACTTCGATGAATTCTTTTTCTGTTACTTATGAATATATTTATTTCTTGCAAGAACCCAAAGTACTTTTAAGGACATGGAATTAGAGGAAAACAACTCGGAATCCGAAAATTCCAATAGAGATACTGAGGAAATTGTGAGTCTGTGGCTCGGAGCACCTCCGAATCAGCAGTGGGAGAGGACTGGGGAAATTTGCTGGGGAAAAGGAAAGGGAGTGGCGGTGATGAATCGCGAGCAGAAACTCCTGACTCCATTTCAACCCAACAATCGAACTCAAAATCTTGCAAGTCGAGCAGCATCGCAGCAAGACTTGCTGACCGTTTTGAGGAAAGGTCACGGGAGAGAATGCAATTTTTTAATGAAATTAGAGAAAGGCATAAAGAGGATGATGATGTGGACTTATTTATGAAAAGTATGGCTCTAAGGATGAAAAAATTGCCACCACAATTGATTGCTCGAGCACAACTAAGCATTCTCTCCACAATTAACGAGCTCCAATTTGCATCATCTGCCAGCGCCGTCACCGACACATCAAATTTAGCTTCCACTTCTCAAACACCCTTAACAACCCCTCCTTCGACCAACCAATTCACATTCCTTCATCAACTCCTGAAAGTGCAACGTATTCATCTCCTACTTTTACACCCTCATCATCCATCAATGAAAACAATCATTTTTCATTTGCACCCACCGGGTATCATTACACACCATGATAATATTAAAATTAAAAAATGTAAAAACTCTTTGTGTTGCCACTCAAAGATAAAAATTGTTACAACTTAAAAAGTAAAATTGTTAAAAATACTTCAGTTGATGAAATATTGTTTTATTCAAAATTAACACCTACATACCTTAAAGTTAACGCCAGCTTTTCCTCCGGAGATATTGGACGTTTCACAGCATTTGAACCACATTTCTTCAAATCGTCCCGTACTAGACTTAACACAAACTGAAATTGCGGCTCATTTAGTCTGAATATTGTCTGAATTTTTCTTCGTTATTCTTCAGATGGCCATTGACGAGTAAACTGTAGCAGCCCTCTTCTCTCCGCGTTTTATATAAAGCGTCCTTTCCAGCTCTTTTTTGTAAGATTACTTGCAACATTTCATCATATTCTTCTTCATCTTCTAACAAGATTAATGCAAGTAAATGATCTTCAACCATTTCAGCTCAAAATCAAGTCACTTTCACGGTAGGCAAACCGAAACTGAACTCTTCTGGACGTTCAAGCGTTCCTTCCACATCGCCCAACCGCGTCGGCCCGCCGCAGCAGTGGGACGCGGACGTCCGAACGAAACCACCCGGCCGCGTCGTCCAACCGCGACGTCCAGACGCGGCGGTCGGACGCGACCGCCGAACGCCCCAGTGAAACCATATCTTAAGAAGTTTGTGGGCCGCAAAAAAGCTCGGAATGAGCCGCATGCGGCCCAGGGATCGCGGGATGCACAGGCCTGGTCTAACAATAAGCAATCGCAATAAGGACGAAAAAGTTTCAATATTAATTTTGCAGAATTTTCGAAAAAGTATTTATTCACCTTGAAATTATTCCCAAGGTCTTCACTGTTAATTGGTAGAAAGGTGAACGGAAGAGCATAAGGAGATTTGCTCTTTCTTTAATACGTTATTAATTAAGAAAACACATATAAGTTCGTAAATTAATTTTCGAGTCGGTTGAAAACTTCCGTGTAGAAGAAAAAGCCGGCGAATTTTTATGAAGAAAGCACTCTTTTGCCCGGAACAACAAAAAAAGGGTTTTTTTATTTCCTAAGAGAGAAGCCAAGGAGGACAAGTACATATTAATTCTTCCGGTCCAGCATCCATGAACACTTTCAAACCTTAAGTAGAAATTATCAATAGATTAGACGAAAACAAACTACATCGAATGTGACAGAACATGGAAGGTTTTCTTATTTTGAAAAAAAAATAACCTCCACTATTTCACTAACATGACCAGAGATGAAAACGGGGGAGATTGTAAAATAAGCGAGGGAAGAAATGCAGAGCAAATTACATAATGCCATTTTTTTTCCTTGTTTTAGGATTATGACATAATAATCCTAAGATTACATTTTTGGTTGAGAAGATCGGCGTAGTAGTCTAACAATTTCCATAGAAAAGCATAACATCAATGCAATTGAATAATATGTTTCCTATTTAAAAGTATTGCAGTCCTTGGTATGGTATTTTTATTTCCCTTTATTAAAATTCGGGAAATTTTCCCCCTTATTTTGGATTTAAAACAATTTTTCGCTCTCATCCGACACTGATTTAAATTCTGTTAAAAAAATATAAGCCCCATTCTTTCAGTATAGAATTGTTCATGTTAATTTCAACTAATTAAAAAAATGCAAATTTATAATTCCATATACCGATTTCATGCTTTTCTTACTAAGGGGGTAGAAATGAAATGAAATTTGAATAATCCTCAGCAGCTGATCCTAGATCCACTAAATTTTTACCATTCCAATCCCTCGTGTAGACTGCTCTATCATAAAAATTTGGCCTCTCCAAGCTTCAGAATACTGGAATAATTCCCGACGAACCGAATACACAAGCGATTTCATTTTCACAAACAGAAGCTCTAAAAACGAAAACGATTGAATAGAGAGGGTATGAGAGGAGAGAGGGAGAGCGGTAGGAAGAGGACGAAATATAGGTGGAGATACTGATGAAAGAGCGATAAAGGTGGGACGAGAAAAAGAGAGAGGGAGGGGGATGGAGAGAGAGAGATGGGGAGGGAGAGATGGGGAGAGAGGGGGAGAGAGGGGGAGAGAGAGGGGGGAGAGAGATGGGGAGAGAGATGGGGGAGAGAGAGGGGGGAGATAGAGAGGGGAGAGAGAGATGGGGAGAGGGGGAGAGAGAGATGGGGATAGAGAGATGGGGATAGAGAGATGGGGAGAGGGGGAGAGGGAGGGGGAGAGGGAGGGGGAGAGAGGGGGAAAGAGAGGGGAGAGAGAGGGGGTAGTGAGAGGGGGGAGAGAGAGGGGAGAGAGAGATGGGGGGAGAGAGGGAGAGATAGGGGAGGGCGAGAGAGGGGAGAGGGGAGAGAGGGGGGAGGGAGAGAGAGGGGGAAGAGAGGGCGGAGAGAGAGGGGAGGGAGAGAGAGGGGGAAGAGAGGGGGAGAGAGAGGGGGAGAGAGAGGGGAGAGAGAGAGAGAGAGGAAGAAGTGTGAAGAAAGGGTGCTTTAAAAGGTGAGAAATACAAGGTGGTTGAAACGAAGGAAGAAGGGAGTGGGCAAAGAAGGGTTGTGTAGAGGAGTGTAGGGGAGGTATGGAGGGTGAGTGGAGAGGATGTATTGAGGTGGTATAGAGGGGAGGTATGGAGGAGGAGTATGGAGAGGGTGTGGAGGTAGGTAAGGATGGGATGGAGGGGTGGTATGGATGGGGTATGGAGTATGAATGGAGGGGTGGTATTGAGGGGCGGAGGGGAAATATGGAGGGGAGGTATTGGAGGGAGCGATGGAGAGGGGTTTAAGGGGGAGGATGATGAAACGGATGGAAAAAAATCCTCTCTTATTCTTCTCAAGGAAGTTATGCGGAGGAGACGGAAATAAATCTCTTACTAATCGGGCGAGAAGGTAAAGCGGGCGCTATCTTTTCTGCCAACTCCATGTCACGTCTGACCCGCGTATCTGCCGGTAGGATTAAAATAGCTCTGCCGTGAGGTTTTCATTAGGAGTGGGACCAGCAATTAATTAAACCCTCGTCAGCTATTGTCGATTGGTGGGGAATGAAAGAAAAGGTGGAAACTACAGAAATTTTGCTTCAACTATGGATTTGAGGCGTTCTTATTATTTTCTTCGGAATCTAATCGTCTCCTTTTTCATTTTGCTCGGCAAAATTCGAGGTTGCCTGCGGAAAATTTTCGTAATTTGAGAGAGAGAGACCAACCGACCAACATTTCGAAAGCGGAATGCAATAATTAAAATTTAATTTCTTTACAATAATACTTTCTTTTTAATTTTATCTTATACATATTTCCCCTCAATTGATAAAGAGTGGGCATTTCTTACCATATTTTAGTTGCGTGATACAGCCGGTAACCTCAACCTTTTGGCCATGCCAAAAAATCAGCTGCGGGCTAAGGAAGTTTCCGCGAATGATTTGTTTTACTATCAGTGTTGTTTGTTTGTAGTGTAAACAAATCCTTTCATCCCAAATAAATTCTAGACTCAACCGGACACATACCGGAGTAAACTACGGAAATAGAAAAAATAACGCCCAGACGCACAACACCAGGGTTACCTTAGCGTGCATGCAAAGTTTCAAGTCTTTAGATTTCATGTTCTTGGAATTATTTTGCTGAAACGCATTGGCTCTTTTATTATTGCATATTTATCATCACGGTACATATTTTATAAAAAAATAATACGTAAATGCATTGATAAAATGCCACTTAGGCTTAATGAAGATCGGATGACATACCAACTCATCCATTGGATCCAAAATTCGAGAGTCGTACGTTGAGGAATTTTGGCGGCAATTCTGTTTACAATAAGTAACATGTACTATCACTCTCGCAACTGCTC